>JABTTQ020000543.1:29-190967 GCA_016081115.2 Rehmannia glutinosa | reverse complement strand
TAATTTCGGGATTACTACGTAAATCTACTCGGTTTATTAAGCTGCGTAGGCAATATTCGGATGTGTGCGGTTTGTTACATACATTAGGCGCGATAATCCGAGAATATTCTAGTTGAGATACAAGCTTCGCCTTGATTTTTAGCTAAGTGTAAGCTTAAATCAACAGCGTTTTAGCTGGAGGACTGTCATAAGCATTGAACTTTTGGAAGTATTGTCTCAATATAATGAGGCGTGATAAAACAAGTCCATCGGATGTTTTAGAGATCCTAATTCCCGAAATAACATTCGCTACACCCATATCTTTCATATCAAAATGTTTGGTCAACATTTTCTTAGTATTCATGATTATATCATGATTACTACCCACAACTAACATGTCGTCAACATA
This sequence comes from Rehmannia glutinosa, assembly GCA_016081115.2. Taxonomy (NCBI): domain Eukaryota; kingdom Viridiplantae; phylum Streptophyta; class Magnoliopsida; order Lamiales; family Orobanchaceae; genus Rehmannia; species Rehmannia glutinosa. The sequence goes on along the minus strand of JABTTQ020000543.1, from coordinate 190,579 downwards.
AAGACAGACGATCACATAAGCATTAGGTGTGTCTTTAATGTAAACGCATTTATCACACTCGTGCCATTGTTTCGGAGCTTGCTTAAGGCCATACAATGACTTAACAAGTTTGCACACCTTCTTCTCCTGTCCAGGAGCAACAAACCCTTCGGGTTGTTCCATGTAGATTTCCTCTACTAATTCACCATTTAGAAAAGTCGTTTTCACATCCATTTGGTGTATCTCAATGTTATGCAATGCTGCAATAGCAATGAGAACTCTAATAGATGTGATTCTTGTCACAGGTGAATACGCATCAAAGAAATCAAGGCATTCTTTTTGTTTAAATCCTTTAGCTGGTATCCTAGCCTTGTACTTATCAATAGTTCCATCAGCTTTATATTTCCTTTTAAGGATCCAATTGCATCCTAAAGGCTTATTTCCCGGTTGGAGATCTACCAACTCCCAAGTAGGATTTTGCATGATGGAATCTATCTCACTATTAATAGCTTCTTTCCGAATGGAGTTTACGGATCGGACAATGCTTCACCAATTGTCCTTGGTTCATTTTCTAACACATAAGTTAGAAAATGACCAAAAAAAACTTAGTTATTTTGACCCTTTTATCTGCGTCTTGGTTCTTCACACTTTGATGATCACCATCGGCGATCATGTGTTCTTTTACTAGAATTAGCTTCTTTTTTTTTTTTCTTGACAAGGAAACACGTCTTGAAAAATATAGCATTCCTTCACTCAATAAGTGTACCTTCTGTACATCTCGGAATTGCGATTTTGTGCACTAAAATCGATATGCACTCTTTGTTATTTGCATATCCAATGAAAATGCAATCGATTGTTTTAGGCCTTATCTTGACTTGTTTTCTGCTTTGGTATTTCTACTTTAGCCAAACACCCCCACACTTTCTCTGGTATTTGTAGGAAGGTTTTCGACCTTTCCATAACTTATGTGAGTTTTATCTTTATTTTTGTGTGGTATTTTGTTAAGAATGTGGTTAGCCGATTGAATTGCTTCCCACCACAAATTCTAAGGTAAACCAGAATTTATCAACAAAGCATTCATCTTCTCTTTTAGAGTTCGGTTTTTGCGTTCAGCAATACCGTTTGATTGTGGTGAATAAGAAGTTGTCGTTTGATGAATAATACCAGAATCTGAGCAAAATTCATTAAAAGGAGCTCCATATTCTCCACCTCTATCACTTCGAATTATCTTAATTCGTTTGCTAAGTTGATTTTCAACCTCATTCTTATAGCTTTTAAAATCTTCTAAGGCCTCATCTTTACTTCTTAAAAGATATACATAACAGTATCTTGCGCAATTATTGATAAAAGTAATAAAATACTTTTTCCCACCTCTAGTTTGCACAAACTTTAAATCACATATATCACTGTGAATTAACTCTAGAGGTTCTGTTTCTCTTTCCACCGAGTGGAATGGTGTTTTGGCCATTTTTGCCTCAACACAGATTTCACACTTGTGATGTGAATCTATTTTAAAGTTAGGTAGTAATTCCAAGTTTAATAACATTTTCAAAGTGTTAAAATTCACATGTCCTAATCTAACATGCCATAAATCTGAACACTCAAGCAAATAAGAAGAAGCATTAATTTTATTGCTTTCAAAGTTTCGGAGTACATTCATTACATTCATTTTGAACAGTCCATTATCTAAGTACCCCTTCCCTATGAACTGTCCATTTTTCATTAGTACAAACTTTTGAGCCTCAAATACTAATCTAAACTCTGCCTTGACCAACAATGATCCTAACACTAAATTCTTTCGAATGTCTGGAACATGAAGAACATCAACGAGGGTCAGCTCCTTACCCGAGTTCATCTTCAGCACCACTTTGCCAAGACCGACAATTTCAAAAGTTGCATGATTCCCCATGTATAACTTCCTTCCGTTGATAGGAGTATACGTTGAGAACATGTCTTTGTCGGAGCATATGTGGCGTGTAGCACCTGTGTCCACCCACCATTCTCTCGGGTTCTCTACCATGTAGCATTTGTTGCCTACATACATAACAGCGGAGAGATCAAGCTCGGACATATCAATTGGCACGGATTTATCCTAGGTCACATGCACCTGGTTCCGATTGGCTTTCTTAGGAAGACGATAATCTTTAGCCTTGTGATTCGGCTTTCTACAGTTGAAGCAGTTCCCTTTGAACTTTTTAGCCTTCCCCATTTCGATTATTCCCCGGGTGCCTCCTCTTCTTGCTAGCATAGTGCTCCACCAAGTTTGCCTTTACCTCCATAGGAAGCTTGCCAGACTTAATCTCAGACTTGCGATTGTCTTCTTCAATTCGCAATCGACAATTAAGTCTTCAATCTCCTTCTCTTATGCTTGTAATTTTTAAAATCCTTCCATAGAAGCGGTAGCTTCTCGATAATAGCAGCTACATGAAAGGATTCACTCACCATCATTCCTTCTGCAATTATATCATGCAGAATTAACTGGATCTCTTGAACCTGGCTGATCACCGTCTTAGTGTCAACCATCTTAAACTCAAGGAATTTGCCGACAACAAAATTCTTTGTGCAAGATCTTCTTTTATACCTTTTCTCTAAAGAACTCCCACACTCTTTAGCGATCTTTCTCAACAATACACATTATACAATGTGTTGTCCAGTCCGTTGAGAATGTAGTTCCTACACAGGAAGTCGCTTTGACTCCAAGCATCAAACGCCATTCTCTTCTCCTTATCAGTCTCCTCTTCCCACACAATTGGGGCATCCTCCGTAAGGAAACGAGCAAGGTTCAGAGTCGTAAGATAGATAAACATTTTGTGTTGCCATCTTTTGAAGTCCGAACCCCCAAACTTTTGGGTTTCTCTCTCTCGTCTTGGTCTTTGGTGCTTGGTGTTGGAACTGACGATGTTGACGCCATTTGATACACACGAAAAATCTTGTCTTAAATTGTTGGAAATAACAGGTGGTGTATATCGAATGGTTGAATATTCGAGCAGAGTTTCGATACGAAAACAGATGTCGAGGCAAGAGTTAGACTCTTTCTCTTCAAGACAAGATTGCCCCGCTCATGGTGCGTACGGTATGCGCCAATTGTCTCCAAAGATACAACGACAAACACTTGCGATAGTTGCAATACAAATCGGAAGCACAACGAATACTTTGATGTTTTATGAACTCTCTTTATTGACTTATGCAGAATGTAAAAGAAGCAAGAAATTCGAATTTCTGATGTGATGAAATGATTAAAGAAGTTCTGCTTTATATAGAGCTTTTGGTGCCTCTTCAGATCGGTGCAACCCCGGTCCGGATCAGTCTTGACCGTCAGATCGGGCCCTGTGGTTAACAGATGCGATCTGATGGTCCTGATCGCATCTGACTTAAGGGACACACCTTTTGGCATACACCGCACACTAGACAGTCGTGTCCACTCACGGGCCTCGTCGGATACGACGCATCCAATCGGCACCACGTGTCGCCACTCGGACGATTCTCGCCAAGTCATCGCCACATGAGCCGCCCGCCACGTCACCGAAGCCACGGATCAACCCCGGTTCGATTTTCCAAAACTTTAATGCTCCTCAAAGCTCCTCGCGATGATGTGAAGTGCAAAGTGCGCCTCTAAACCGCCCAATGCGACTATGTGCGACGTGCATGGGCCCGGGCCTAGCTCCGGCTCCAGCTCGAACGGTGCTCCGCACCATCCTCGGTGCCTTTTGAGCTATCCAAAGGCTAGTCAAAATTGACTTGGTCCACTAGGGTGTACCATAAGGAGTTCCACTTGATTACTCCTTATTAGTGGTCAAGCTCTTTATTAACTAGTCAAACATTTAATATGTTTCCTATGTGGGATATGGCTTTCCATATTCTCACTATTTTATATTCCATATATAAAAGCATTTTAAGTGGCCAACTTTATGCATTTATTTCTCATTCACCCGACATTGGTTTTGAGAAATTCAAAATGCTAAACTCATCTACCCGCGGCGTAGATGACGTTTATCTCATTTATTTCATACTTCGAATAAATGAACCCACTTAAATAATTGGTCAAAATTGGGTCAAAACCCAATTTATAAAACCAATTCCAACAAATAAGCTAATGAAAAATCTGCAGATTATTGGGATATATATATATATATAGGTTATCAAAAGTGACAAGTAAAACAACATAATTGTTCGAATAGACATATCCATTTATTCGAACAGACACGTCCATTGGTTTCAAACGAAATAAATCAACTATTTAGATAAACCTTTTACATTCGAATAGTTTCAAATGAACAATCACACCTTTTGGAAGCAATTTCTCTTTTACCCGAAAATATCTATTATATTTCCAACAATCCCCTCATTAATGAGAAATTATGTGAATCAATGCAAATGCACATGTAAATGCAGATACTAAAGAGTGTACAAACGAAAAGTTATTGCATCATGAGAGGTAGCTTCTGGTTTTGAACCTTCCCTAGTGGAGTACTATCGGATTTACTTGGCTAATCAGTAAACATGATGACTTGAACTGTTTAGCCGTTGGTGCAATTTGTAAACCAAAACAATAACACTCACATACTAACCTTCCTAACATTTCTAGTTCTCATGGTTATCTTTATTTTGGCCTTAAACAACCTTGGATTTCATAAGTGTTTTAGAGAATTCAAGCCTAAAAGTTATCATAGAAGCGTCCCCACTTCACACTTACATAGGTGATATCCTATTAAGAGTATTTTGACATACCCCACTTAGCTTAACCAAGCAATAGGAATCATTAAAAGTTGAACTTAACCTTACATACTTCTGCATAAAGCACTTTTGATCATAGGAATGGGTAGGAATTTATCCTAAGTGATTAACTGAATCTTCATAACTTAATTATCCCATTGAACCAAGTTCTTGGGATCTCTAGTAATTATGATTGAGTTACCATTACAAAGATTAATGCGTAATAGGCAATAATTAAGTAGTACCTTAGCTATGGACTCACTAAACTCGTTGCATTGATTGAGGCATGCCCTTTGTTCGCCTTATTTTTAGCTTCACCGCAAGTATACGGTGTAGTTTATAGAATAGGGTAAGCAAGGTTGTATCCACAAAGACTAATAAATTAGTGCGCTAAGTATTAAACCAAGATAGTTTTATTTTTATTTAGATGATCGAAATTTGATGGTTGTTGTGGAGGTTGAGATAGGAATAACCACAAAAATACAAGATACTAATATTAATGGAATTATTAAGAGAATGAAATGGATTCCCGAGTTATGGTTTCAATTAATGTCCCTCTTGTTATCCAAATTAATCCAAGCCAAAGTTATTATCAATATACCTATAAGACGATCACACATATGTGTTATCCCCCCTCTCGAGATGTATATAAAACGTAGATTGAAATATCTATGCTAGCATCTCTACTCAACAATAGATATACAACTCCAAAAAGCACCAAAGATCAAATATCCTCACAAATATTTACAAACCTCTCAATTCATGCAAATATTCATGTCATGTACTCAAGATCAAATATTGAAGCTCACCTCTCGAATTATGAATCAATATATCAAATATGCTAAATCATTGGCCAATGTGCTCAAGAATCAAATATTGAAGCTCATCTCTTGAATTATGAATCAATATTTCAAACATGTTAACTATAGACCAAATGATAAAACAAGAATAGGCATAAAGTACTCAAACAGGCTTCAAGACAATAACTTCAACTAAGATTAAAACATTCAACAAGAGTTCAATTAATCTACTTCCAAAACTCGGAAATCACAAGATGTTTAGCTACTTATTACAAATGAACAACTCATAGACAAATTGTTCAATTCATAAGAAGCTAAAATGAAAGATTAAAGAACAAAGAATGAGAAAACTTAGGGAAATGGATAATCTCTCGATTAATCTTCAATCCTCAAGCTTCGATTTGACTCGATTCTTCCCTTGATTCTTCCTTGATGAAGTTGATGTGTTTCTTGTGTTCTTGGGTGTATTCCCATAATTTTCTCCCCTGGTGTGCGCCCCAAAAAGTGGATTTATACCCTTTTAGAAGCCTAGGTCAATGTGCTTCATTTTTGGATATTCCAGCACAGACGCACGGGGCATGCGCATCACGCACGGGTTACCCGTGTGCCAAGACGTAGCATTTCCCTTGTTTTTCACCAACCACGCACGGGTCGTACGTCCCACGCACGGGCTACCCGTGCTCGAAGCCGTAGACATGCTCAAAACCTTCAGGTGCGCACGGGTCGTGCGTCTCATGCATGGGTTACCCGTGCGTCACCAAAACGTCCGAATTTGCTTAGGGAATCTTCATAAGGCTTGTAGAACTCTCTCTTAGCTTTCCGTAACCACTTGAATCAGCTCAATATCAATTTTGTAGAGAGAGTTATGGCCAAAATACTAAACTCTGCCAGTGCTGGAAGTTCCAAACGCATCTGGAATGGATTTTTCTTATGAATTCCCTTGTTGTTTGATCATCCATGCTTCTTTTGGCACACGGCTCATCACTATGACTCTAGACTCCATATAGTTGGCTTCCAATTGGGTGTAATCGCTCGATTCTTGATTATTCTAGGTCGCACTGCTCGTATTTATCACAAATTCACTCCAAATATCGTTAAATTCCTACAGAACAAACACAGCGTAATACCTTTTCCACAAACAGCGAATATATACCATTTCATATGAGTTATTGCATATTTATAAACAATTATTTCCATAAATATGCCCTAAAATACATGCAAAACTCACCCTTTGTTGGAGAAACTTGAAATGAAGGTTGGCAATTACTAAGTAGTATCTTCTACTTTAATGGTTGTTATTTTGAAGAAAATATAAATATATTATGCTTGAAGATTAATTGTTTTGCAGTTCTCTTGCGGTTGGTTTCATGCAAAAACCTAGATAGGAAAAACTCTCTGAATGCTACTTTTGGATAAATCCTCCAAATTACCATCTAAAAAATGTGGCATTGTCGGGATATTTTGGGAGTCAATCTGAAGTGCTATTTATGTCTTATATCATGAAGAAAGTTGTGGCGCTCCAAAAATTGACTGTTCAAGCTTGTGGTATAACTTGCAAAATCTGGCAAGGGGCGCGACTGCCCGTGCATGGCAGCATTTTCGACCAATAAAATCAATCTCAATCAAGCTAGTTATCATCTAGTTTAGGGATGGCAGTGGGATGGGTAGACCCAAGTACCCACTCCTCAGACCCTAATGGACGGGTATGGGTAGTTTTTTCGGATTTGAGGTGGGTGTGAAATGGAAAATTACTACCCATTTATATACAGGTAGGATTTGGTTTTACCTGGCCTTCGGAAACCCACTACCCGAATCCATTTACCCTTTACTAACATCCCTTTTTTTTCATTTGGCATATATTTCATATTGGAAGTCCAACATGAATTTTCATTTTGTACAAAGAAGATAAAAAGTTGTTGCATTATATTATTTGAATTTGTGATCCTATCAACTATGTTTCATCTTGTAATGCTTGATAAAACTTTATGTTTGATGATGTAGTTATATGGATTAAATGGTTTATTAGTGTTGATTATGTAGTTTTAAGGAATTTATTGACTGCATTTGTATTTATGTGTTACTTTGATTTAGTTGATTAAGAATTTGAAATTACATTTATCAATAGTTGAACATATTAGACATTTTCTTATGTAATAACTAATTTTTTGTAAGGTACCCATTCAAATAGTCATTTGAATATTCGTATAACAATAAGGTTTTATATAAAAGAAATGAGTTTTGGCCGGTACGAGTAGTATGCGGGTATCAACAAATAGATTTGGGATGCGTATGGGTAGGGTACTCATTTAAATAGTCATTTAAATAGTATGCTCTGTTTATTTCTAGCTTAATGTTTCATAGTCTTTGAAGAGCACCAAATGGTCAGACAACACTTCAAGAAACCCAATTCGATCCTCTACGATCTTCCCCAGACCGATCGGAGTAGTTCCAACACTACTCGGATGAACAAGTTAGTAACAATTGCAATGTGAAATATAAGAGGGTATAAGACAATGCAATGATTCTAAACTGGTATGCGTACGTACCTCCTCTTTTTATCTTCTCTTCTCAGGTAGGTGTTGACGTGCGTTTTGGTCAACAAGCAAAAATATATGAAGATGTGTTATGTGGAAATGGAAATAAGCCTTAGTTTGGGGCTAATTCTGCCTTTTAATATATAATTCCGAGCCGAAAGTTCTGGTCGGTTTTTCTTACAGCGTTGTGTTTACAAGTGTTTTCTCTCTTATACTTTTCTTGTCCTTTTCTTAATAAATGAGACCCTATTTATACCCATCTCATTAGTGGGCTTTTAATATTTATTATTACACTTAATACTTAAATAATTAAAAGGGGACACTTGTCCTTCGCTGAGTACGCATGCAGGCCGAGTGTTTGCCACTTGTCGACTCACCTGTATGGTGTATTGACAAGTGTTAGCTTATTCATGTTAGTGATATACTTAGCCTTTCTTAACCGGATGGTTATCCTTTGTTCATGACCGAGCCCAATTCATGACCTCACCAGGTCGGTCCGCACTGGTCTATGGGTCCCATACCTCCATGTGCTGAATGGCCACGTGGATCAATTTGGTACCAGCTCAGCTCGGGTGTCATCAATGGCCCCCAAGTTTAATTCCGAGAGAAGAATTTCTGAAGTCGGATCTGAACTTTAATGTTAATCATAAGCTTTTAATGGGGAAGAGGAAACCTCAAAAGTCATCTTTCCATGACATTTGTCGTGTAGCAGTTAATGGCTGAAATGGCACATTAATTGTTGTGTCATGATGATGGACACGTGGCAGTTCTTGGTTGGACCAACTTCATGCGGGAATCGAAGAGGTGCGACAATGGTGTCAGTGGAACATGGGGACATGACGTTTCTGATATTTCTAACGGCTTTTGAGACTGAAAGGACACGTTTTTTGAGTAGGTGTCTCAGTTTTCGGGAGAACTTAACCTATAAATACCCATTTCATCCTTCATTCTATACTTTTACCATCTTTATCTTCCGAGCAAAATCTCTTGAGAGCGAGCAAAATTTCTGGGTCGGTCTTTTAGAGTTCAGAGTCTCCAGGGTTAGGTATTTTTCTGAAAAACCTTCTTTCTTTTTATTTCAAATAAATGTCTTCCTTTGAAGATAGTCGGAGCCGTAGTTATAGTGTGGAGGTAGAAATCGAAGAACCCCTTCAACCTTCTTTCCTTTTCTCCGATTCAAGAACGCATCTTCCACTCCAAGTGTTGTCCACATTTCAAGTTCGAGTCATTCACCTCCGCAGAGACTACATTGGAGCAGACACACAATTTTTTAATCTCGTGCCCTTTACCATCTATCGAGAGGGCATTGTCTATAGACCTGGGCTAGTACAGGAAGAGTCCAGTGAAGAAGCTTTGAACTCCAGTCTCCCACATAATCAACAAGGAGAAGAAGAGATGAATTCTCAGGAGCATGAACATAAAGAGCAGGTAGATGAGCCTTCTGAGGGCTCGAGAGTTGCGAGGCCCCTAGGGCCTGTAGGTCACCGCCACGGAGATGGCAGGCGGGGAGGGGGGCCCCGGCTACGCGTAGAGGCTGGGTGGAGGCCCTATGACTTGAATGACTACCCCAGTATGCTGATGGTCCCAGAAATGGGGGTCCTACAATAGGAGTATAAAATTCCGGCCAGTGTGGATTTCTGGGTATCGAACGGTGTGGCTATACACACCCCCAGCATCCGCAGGAGGGATGCGTGGCTATACCCACTCCCAGCCTCCTGTACGGGCTGCGCTTGCCATTGCCGCTTGTGCTTACGCGGTGGCTTCGCAAGTGGGGCCTTCCCCTGACTCAGGTGCGCCCCTTTCTTGGGCCCGGATCATTGGGTTGTTGGTGTTGTTTCACCTAGAAGGGTATCCGCGCCCGAAATTTGCGAAGATAAATGAATTGTTAAATCGGCGACCCTCCAATGCTTGGGCAGCGGCCGTCCGGATGGTACTATGTGCACACCAGACCTGGATACCCAGACGGGCTGGTTGAAGGCCTTCCACAATCCTTAAAGGAGTGGAAGGATAAATGGCTTTGGGTAAGTGGCGAGTGGCAGACTCGCATTAGGACTAGGGCAGAAGAGACGGCCCTGTATCCTCCTTCAGACTTTACTTTTAATTTCAGTAAGTGCACATCCTTTCTCCTCCTTTTTTTTTCTTTTTTTTTTCGGGGCTAATCTGACCTTTATCTTTTGTTTTGTACAAAGAATCGACCCTCTGTTGACCCCCTATCGGTTGCCTTTGTCCGCCATCTGGACAACATCCAGGCATTGGGTAAGAGAGATAAGCAGATTGAGAGGTTGGCCACCGAGGCTTGTTTGGCCGCAGCTGGCTTGCGGGCCGCTTTGCCTATCGATCCCGAGGCTGAGGGGGTGGCTCAGGGAGAGGTGGCAATGGCGGAAGAGGAGACCGAGGAGGTGGCCGAGAGAGCCCTCAAGGGCTTGAAGGGGACATACCCACGAGTGGAGGAACAACCTATCTCTGCGGAGAGCGGCGAGGCCGTCCCCAACAATTGTTAGTCCTCCAAGGCGAGCGTCTGTGCCGACCGGGCAAGTGCGAACCCCCGAGCCGCCTAGACCAACCGGAGGTCAAGGTATGCGTTTCCTATCTCTCACACTCCCTTTCTTCTTTTAACCTTTTCCCTTTTTGCTTCTTATTCAATTGTTGTCTTTTGCAGGGCGCGGCGTGGATCTCTTCGCACGTCTCAACCATGTGAGGAATACAGCCGCTCGCCGGTCGTAGGTGAGCTTGCCGATGCTGAGGCAGCACGGAGGGAGACGATCAGGGTCGGGAAGTGCCCTGCTGACAGAGTCCCCGAAGCAGTGGAGCCCCCACTCCAAAGGAGAAGAGGGGGGATCGTTATTGAGGAGCCCGGGCCGACAGAGGGGATCGGGACCACACCACTGGTGCCTCCGATGCAGACTTCTGCAGGTGGGGTCCCGAGGACCTTTTTGAATGACCTCGGCTGGGAGGGTCATTTCATTCCCCCGAGCCAAGTAAGGGATAAGGCCTGTGATGGGATGACTGGGTCACGTCCCCAATGGTTCGTTGAGTTCGTGAGGTGTTCCACACCCACGGACGAGCAGGTGAAAAATTTGCCTGATGCTGGGCGGGTGGCCAGAGACGTGGCCGCAAGGGCGTGGACCACAGAGATCGAACAGTTTTGCTCGGAGATCAGGTGGAAGGAGAAGGCCCAGTACGTCATGGGGCTGTTCGGGCGCATCACCGGGATTTTGTGGCACAGGATCGGCGGGATGGGGGAGCTAGAAAGGCGCCACCAAGACTTGCAAGAAGTTCATGCCCTCTGCCAGGGGGTGCAGGAGTCTCTAAAAACTCAGGCAGAGGAGGCCATGGCCAGGGCCAATATTGAAAGGGAAGTGGCTGTGAAAGCCGAGGCCAAGCGGGATCAGGCCCATAAGGCTGAGGATGAGCTTCGTGCCAGGGTCGCAGAGTTGGAGCATGTTGCTGCTGCTCAGGCCGAGGAGGCAGAAAGGCACATGTCCGAAGTACGCAGGGAGGTAGAGGAGGCCTCCCGTAAGCAAGTTGAGAAAGCACGGGTGGAGGCCGTCCGAGCTTACAAGAACTCAGAAGAGTACGCCTTCATGCTGACTTGCGGGCACGCAACCAGCATTGGTGAAATCCTCCAAGAGCTTAAGGTTGGCAGGACCATCACCCAGCTTGAAGAGGACCTTGCCCAATTAGATGCCGACCTCGAGGCCCTTCGTCCCCGTTTTGCCGAGGCCGCTGGTGATCAAAATCCGCCTCCTCCCGAGGAAGAAGAAGTGGCCTCCAGTGGTCTTGTTGAAATTCCTCCTCCCTCAGGGGCTTGATGCTTTTCTTTCTCTTTTCGAAGTTTTTTGTCTTTGCCTTTTGGATAGGATAGTTGGCCTCGGGCCTCTAAATGTAATGGGCTCCGGCCCCCCAATGTAAATATTTATGTCGGAATGAAATTTCTTTTTAGTCACCTGTGTATGCATTTAAATTTGTGCCAAGTATTGTGCTCGTCTTTCCCTTGTGTTGTGTGGCTTTTGTTTTGTCTGCCTCTTTCTTTTTTTTTCCCAGGTATGGGGCTCGGAGCTTCAACTGCCTAAATTTATTCATTAAGTTTTATGCTCGGAGCTTAAACCAAGTCTAAGTTTTTAGGGTAAGTTCGCCTTGTGGCGAGTTTCCCCTTATTTGAACATGCAAGAGACGTACCCGAGACGAGCAGTCGGCGCTCGGCACTTGGCCGAGGTGATTGAAATGGCGCTCGGGTCTTGGCCGAGGCGAATAAAAATTGTTCCCCCCTTTGGGAGAGCTCACAGAATATCAAATGAAAGGATAAATCTCCAGAGTCATACTGAATCATAAACTGAGTTTTTTATTGATAGTACATCTTAAGGTATATTACATTCCATGGGTGTTCGAACTTTTTCCCACTCAAGTATTCCAGCTCGTATGCTCCATTTGACAAGACCCTACTGACCTGGAATGGGCCCTCCCAGGTCGGCTTTAGCGGGCTGGGCTCGATCCCCGTTATTCTTTTTAGGACGAGGTCGCCGATCTGGAACCTTCGTTCCTTTACTTTCGAGTTGTAGTACCTTTCACTCCTTTGTTTACAGACGGCGTTTTTCATCTCGGCACTGCATCTCTTCTCCTCCAATAGGTCCAGCTCGGCTCGGAGCGCGGCATCATTATTTTCTTAAGAAAAATTTGCAACTCTAAAGGTCGGGGCTCCGATTTCAACAAGAATGACAGCCTCGGTTCCGTAGGCCAAAGAGAATGTCAGCTCCTCAGGCCAGTTGCCTTTGGATTCCTCCAATCTTGCCTTCAACGTATATTTAAGTATCTTGTTAACTGCTTCAACCTGCCCATTAGACTGGGGGTGGTATGGAGTCGAAAAAATTAAAAAGTTATATTGCTAACTTTTTAAAGGGGTGTTGATCAAGGTTCAAACTTAGAGTATTTTTTTTTAGATTTTTATCCCTTCCCGTCCAACCACTCCTTCCAACTTATTGAAAAAAAGTAAAAGAACATTTAGGAAAAATTAAAGATTTAGTCAGAGAATGTTTTTAACATTGAATGTGCGTGTGGTATGTATCTGCTGCGACTCAACCATAAAAGTGGTCTCCTGTAGATTTTCTCATATGTAACGCCCCAAAACTACTTACGATTTAGTGCGTCACTGTGGAACCATAAATATTCACAAAATATTTGCGGAAGCATAAAATGAGCAGGCCATATTTTTTGTTGTGCTTCATTTGGATTTCTTTAACGACTCTTGATTCTTCGACAAGGACATAAGTATGCGCTTGAAACTGCCCTTGTTGAACTCCTACGCCTTTCCCACCTCCAACTGCTTCTTGGTCTCTTGGGTTATCTCCTAGTCCATGAGTTTTATTTACGCCTTCAATTCCATCTTTATTAGGGTCATCTGTCATTGGTGGAGCTCGCATAAGTAGTCCTGCATTTTGTACTGGTACATGTTGTCTCAGAGCATTTCTAGCATCTTTTTCTAACAAAGTTTGAAGAGTTTCTCGAGTCCCATGCACTTCCTCTAATTGGGATTCTCCTCCAGCTATAGGGGGTTTGTGATCAGGTCTTCTATGAGGTTTCTCCTCTTGCCGAGTGTTGTTTGTTCTAGAATTTGTTGATTGAGAGTTAGGTCATCGACTTTGTGATCTTGTTTGCATTCTCAATGCTAGTTTGCTCCTACAAATGATGACAAAAATAATGATATAGAAATGCATAGATCACTCGTGTCAATGTAATTAGTACAACTGTTAGGGTAACTCCAACAGTTTAAGGTATTCCACGTGAAGGGAAGTGGCTTAACAACACGAACACAAAATATTAGAAAAGCTTTAGTTTTTCCGGGGGAAGCCCATTTCATACTTAAATCATCAATGGATCTTAGATTTGTCAAAAGTGTAGAAAATTTAAGTAGCAAGTTCAACTTACTTACAAATGAAAGGAGATTAGTTTTTTATACATGAGACATTCGGCCTTGTGGGCTTTCAGTAGTGGTTTAGCCTCCAGGGCCAATAATTCCACGATATTGCTATTTTTTCTCTCTAAAACATCCCAATGTGGGATGGGGGATTAAGGTCACATCCCCAACCTATATATTGATATCAAAATTAAAGATACATCATTGTTTGTACAATCTCATTATTCTAAAAGATGGAATATCTAATTGATCAACTCAACTCTAACTAATCTTTTTACAAACAAAGATAGGAAAGCTGAAGTAAATTCTGTCAAACCTACACTATTAGTCCCTAAAGAAGCAAGATGATCAACTACAAATTAATTTAAAACTATGTACATGAGTTATGATGATATCCGAGCCGAGCTGGCAAAAAATTAGTCCACGTGGCCATTCAGCTGGCAATCACACGGGACCACCAAGATAACGCTGCCCGCGATGATGACGTTAGCAACCGAGCTGATGATGTGGCACGAGCCCAAGCTCGAGCGGTGACCTGATGTTCTAATTGCAGGTGAAGCGAAGGTAACTATCCTACTAAGTAAGGTCCATGCCTTACTTAGCTGGTCAAGGTACCACTTGTCAACAATTTAGCAAGATGAGTCAGTAAAATGTCAAATACACGGCTAGCATGTATATCCAGATGGAAGACACGTGTCCTCTTGTAATCACTCTACAACTAGGTGTAATGATGGTTAAGCCCACTAATTGTATGGGTATAAATAGGCTTCATTTTATTAGAGAAAGGGGGAGAACAAAAAAATCTAGAGAAATACACTTGTAAAATTCCCGTTGTAGAGACTAAACCGACTAGAAATCCTCTGCTTGGCTTTTAATACAACAAGGCAGAATTAGCCCTTCCTCTAAATTTATCTTAAGTATTGCCTAATTTCCACGTCATAATATCTGTGCATTTTTCTTGTTGATCCAAAACATACATCAACAAATTGGCGCTAGAAGGAGGGCCCGTCTTGGTCTGGTCATAATTTCCAGTTACTTAAGCCATTCCAACTAAGGTAATTTAGTTTTACTTTCTTGTAAAAATGATCAGACTACCAGAAATGCTTGTGGGACTGAGGACCCGCCCCAAAATAACCAAACTGGCCAAAATACCCATGGCCAGACCGTGCCCCCAACAGAATTAGGGAGCGTGGTTTTGTTTCCCTTCACTTAGTTGTTTTCAAACCCCACTTTCGTGCAACAAATGAACCAGCTTATTTCCCAAACTCTAGCGAATACTTCTCCACAAATACAACCTCCACCACCCATGAATACTCACCAAGTCAATCTGCCATTAGATACCAATCTCCAAGTCCCGGCACCTCCAAATAATGAAAATCACAAAGTCAGTTCACATAACGGACAGCCCATCGAGAGGCGTGATAGAAGACGACCACGAGATGACGTTGGTCAGCAAAGCTGAGTAGCAGAATCATTACCGATACTCTTGTGCCCCCGTCATACTCATTTTGTATTTGCAGGTCGTCTTAGGATTGACCTGATTCAGCCAGCTCGATCGATCAATTCTAGGCTATGATTTCCCAATGATCGAGAGCCGATTTGGGTCAATCAGGCTCAAGACCATAGTCTGATGAATGAGAGAGAGGCAGAGATACTACGTCTCTGCCGCCGCCTAGACGAATTAGAGTTAATTCCCGATGATATTCAGTACCAGCGACCGAGCCACATAACAGGCCAGTCTGGCGTCGTGTCACCATTTGCTTCTGGTATTTTGTCAACCTTTTCGCCGACTAAGTTCAAGGTCCCTCAAAATGGCTTGTATAATGGAGAGACCGACCCCACAACTCATATCCTCAAGTATCTTGTGTGTATGGAGTTGTATAGCCCCAGCGACGCCATTCTGTGCAGGGCATTTCCGCTGACTCTGGGCGACCGAGCCCACCGGTGGTTCCGGACCCTACCACAGGGCTCTATACGATCTTGGGGTGATTTGATGATCGCTTTTACGACCCACTTTTTGACATCAAAAGTCCGTGTTGCGCCCAAAGACTCTCTTGTCAATATCAAACAAGGCAAGGATGAGCCTTTGAAGAGCTATATTGCTCGGTTTAATAAGCAGGTCCAAGATATGGAACTCGTCTCGGATGATGCGGTCCTTATTGTGGCTATGACAGGCTTGCACCCGAGACCTGGCTTAACTACTCCATCCATGAGTCGGGCGCGACCTCATTTCAAGATTTCCTCATCCGTGCGAACGGCATATACGCAGGAGGCTAGGCCATGCCGATCGGCGTCCGAGCGGCGGGGGGCAAAGAAGGATAGTAGGAAGGAGGCTTCCTCTGGCTCGGGGTCGGGGTTCAAGTCTTTCTCTAAGAACCTGACCACCGGGTATAAATCATACCAGGATGTTCGTGCCGAGGTTGCAGCACTGTGCAGTGCTTTGGCGCATACTCCATCAGCTATATGGAATGATATACAAGGTCTCAACCTACTGCCGCCAACCCGTCCTCCAAGGTTAGATCCTTCCAAGTTGGATGCTAGGAGGTATTGTTCATACCACAAGTCCATAGGGCACGAAACGGATGAATGTCGGGATCTCATTAAGGAGATCATGCGAATAGTACAAAGAGATGGCCTCCAGCAGTACGTGCATGAGTTGCCACCACCGCCCGCACTCACTCCGAGGACAAATTCGGAGCGAGTGGCGAATCCGGCTCGCTTGCCGCTACCACCCAATGAGAACCCGGGGCAGAAGATTCTGATGATGTCCAATACTAACAGGTCCAATCGGAAAAGGAAGGTTGATATTAGGGAAGCTGCCCATGCAGAAAGGCAAGTCCAGGTCGCAGAAATCCGAGAAGGCCAACCGATGGGTTACTTTGCCTTTTCTGATCAGGATGTCGTCCAGGTGGTACATCCTCATTCTGACCCCCTGGTCGTTACATCACCAATTATGGGCATTCCAGTGCACATAATTCTTATTTATTCGGGCAGTTACTCTTTTGTCATCTACATTTGAGCCTTCAGAAGGTTAGATGTGAATGATAGCTATATTCGGCCATGTAATGACAACATTTTAGGGTTTGGAGGTGGGAGAATCATCCCGCTTGGAGAAGTAGACTTGCCCATCCAAATGGGGCAAGGAATACACAAATGGACCGTGATCACCACGTTCAAGATAATTAACTCCGACTCCGAGTACAATGCCATAATTGGTAGACCGTTGCTTTATCATTTAAAAGCAGCCGTCTCCATATATCATTTTTGCATCAAGTTCCCGATCCCGGATGGGGAAGCGATCCACAAGGGAAATCAGAGGGAGCCTCGAGAATGTTCTCTCAAACTCCGACCTATTGAGATCAATGTGATGGAAAAAGGTGAGTCCAGCAAGTCAGCTGATAACGACTTGGAGAAACTGATCGGACCCGAGCTGAGTAAAATTGTTACCACAGAAACCGACCCAGGCAAGCGGCTCGGGACAGAACCAATGATCGAGGAAGAGCTACCTCTGCAAAAGAAAGAAGGGCAGAGTAAGAAGCGAAAGCATGCAAAACTAGTGGAACAAATCGACATAGTAGATGTCTATAAGCAACAAGGGGGACGCCAACTCCGAATTGGCCACGACCTCCAAGAGCCATTCAGGTTGGAATTAATCGAAGAATTTTTGGGTAATTATCTTGATATCTTCACGTGGACACATTCAGACAAGCCAGGCATTGAAACATGCCTGCCATCGTCTGAATATTGATCTCACGTTCCGACCAATAATCCAAAAGCAACGAAAGTTAGGCCCCAATAGGCAGGTTTCCCTGGAGGCCGAGGTCAGCAAGCTATTGGATAATCAATTCATAAGGGAGGCCCTCTACCCTCGCTGGGTGGCCAACCCTATTTTGGTGAAGAAAAGTAACGGGTAGTGGCCCTCTACATGGTTGATGCCACATCAGGCCATGAGCTTATGAGTTTCATGGATGTGTATTCAGGCTACAATCAGATCCGAATGCATCCGGACGACGAGGAGAACACCTCCTTCTTCTCGGCTCGTGGAGTGTATTGCTATATGATGATGTCGTTCGGACTGAAGAATGCTAGGGCGACCTATCAGAGGTTAGTCAACAAAATGTTCGAAGAATTGATAGGTCATACCATGCAGGTTTATGTATATGATATGTTGGTAAAGTCTTTGCGCACCTGATCATCTTGCTGATCTTAATAAAATGTTTGGAATTTTGTGCGCGTATAAGATGATGTTAAATCCAAAAAAAAACACCTTTGGGGTTAGCTCGGGAAAATTTTTAGGATACATGGTTAGTCAAAGGGGAATAGAGGCTAATCTAGATAAAATTAAGGCAATAATCGACTTAGAACCCCTTAATTCCGTCAAAAAAGTACAAAGCTTAATAGGGCGCCTAGCCGCCTTAAATCGATCTGTTTCAAGATCCACGAACAAGTGTAAACCATTCTTCAAAATAATTAAGAAAAATAAGGACTTTGAGTGGGTGAGCGGGGCGGTCGCTTTTGAATCATCAAAGAAGACTTAGCGTCGATTCCTGTTTTACAAAAACCGAGCCAGGGTGAAGATTTATACTTATATCTTGTAGTTTCGGAGTACGTCGTCAGCTCGGTACTCATTAGGCTAGACAATTTTGTCTAACACCCAGTCTACTACACCAGCCAGTCATTACATGATGTTGAGCTCAGATACCCGCCCATGGAGAAACTGGTAGACGTATTGGTTATCTCCGCTCGCAAATTGCGACCATACTTTCTGGAGCATAAGATTATGGTGTTAACCAATTATCCACTGAAACAAGTTTTACATCAACCAGACACTTCAGGTCGCATGATTAAATGGGTCGTTGAGCTTAGTCAGATTTATATCTCATACGAGCCCAGAACGGCAATCAAAGGGCAAGCATTGGCAGACTTCATCACCGAATTTACCCTCTCGATCCAGCTGAATATAATTGAAGACCAGGAATGGAAACTTTTTGTCGATGGTTCTTCCACTGCGCAGTCGAAAGCGAGGCGGGATCTTGATATCGAGCTCAAGTGCTCTTTGCTCGGTAAATGCGGTTTCGATTCCGTGACTAATAACGAAGCTGAATACGAGGCACTCTTAGCCGGGTTGGAAATGGCAGCATCAATGGGCCTGAAGCGGTTACTCGTTCATAACGACTCTTAATTAGTTGTCCATCAAATAAATGGTGAGTACGAAGCAAAGAAACATAAAATCGCTCGGTATTTGGAACTAGTGAAGCAGAAACTCTACCATCCCAAGGTTGAGGTGTTGCATATCCCCAAAACTGACAACATGTAGGCGGATGCTTTGGCACGCCTAGCTTCCAGCCTGGGGACCAACACGATTGCAGACATCACGGTCACCCAACTAGTCTCTCTTTCACTAAGCACACAAAAAATACATGCCAACAAATCCGGCTGAGCTAACTTGGATGACCCCAATCATCCAATACTTGGAGAATGGAGTTCAACCGAAGATAAAGCCGAGGCCAGGACATTGCGAACTCAAGTTGCCCGTATACCCTAGTAAACAAGATTATTGTGTACAAGCGTGGGTATTGATCCCACTCATTCGTTGCCTATCAGAGACAGATGCTGACGACACTCTTCGAGAAGTGCACGAGGGGATATGTGGAAATCATGGTGGGGGCCAGACGCTTGCCTACAAGTTAATACGACAAGGATATTATTGGCCGTCACTAAGAAAGATGCAATCTCACTTTGAAAAAGTGTGAAAGATGCCAACGTATCATCCTGAAAGCGCTCACTTCTATCTTGATCCTTGGCCATTTGCAAAATGGGAATGGACCTTATCGGACCACTCCCCACCGGAAACGAGGGTGAGGTATGCCATCGTCAGCAGATTGATTATTTTACAAAGTGGGTCAAGCCAACCCCTTGGCAAAAATAAATGAAGAAAGAGTCATCAGTTTTGTTTGGA
Organism: Rehmannia glutinosa; assembly: GCA_016081115.2. Classification (NCBI taxonomy): domain Eukaryota; kingdom Viridiplantae; phylum Streptophyta; class Magnoliopsida; order Lamiales; family Orobanchaceae; genus Rehmannia; species Rehmannia glutinosa. Next base: position 170,683 of record JABTTQ020000543.1, on the reverse strand, counting down.
AATCTATTATATGCAGATTTGGGATACCGTATTCAATTGTTATGGATAATGGGAAGCAGTTCGATAATCAGAGATTTTGAACATTTTGCGAAAGTTTTCACATTAAGAATCATTTTTCCACCCCGTACCATCCACAGTCCAATGGGCAGGTCAAGTCGGTGAACAAGATACTTAAATATACATTGAAAGCAAGGTTAGAAGAATCCAAGGGGAATCCTACAGAACGACGCACTGAGCGGCTACGGGGAAAACACCCTTCTCATTAGTCTACGGGGCCGAGGCCGTCATCCCTATGGAAATCAGAGCCCCAACATTCAGAATTGCAAATTTTTCTGAAGAAGGCAATGAGGACGCTCTATGAGTTGAGCTAGATTTGTTGGAGGATAAAAGATGTATTGCCGAGATGAGGAATGTCGTGTACAAACAAAGAAGCGTAAGGTACTACAATTCAAAGATGATGGAAAGAAGACTTCGGGTCGGTGACCTAGTTCTAAAGAGAGTCACCGAGACCGAGCCCAGTCCATTGAAGCCGACCTGGGAAGGTCCGTTCAGAGTTAGTAAAACCTTGTTAAATGGGGCATACGAGCTCAAATATCTGAGTGGAGAAAAACTTACTAACCCATGGAATATATCCTACCTGAAGAAATATTTATATATATATATAATAAGAGACTATTCTATGAATAGTAGCTCCAATTTTTCCCGCTCTTTTTTCACTTTCTAAAAATAAAAATTATTTCCAGCTTATTGTTATTTTATTTTCCCCCTCGATTTTTCCTGATTTCCGATTTTAAATTTCTGTATAAATTAGTTTCCTATTATAATATATGTTAACCATAAATACTTAAATATATTAAGAATCGAAATATTCTTCTGTTGACATTACTGATCTAAAAATGGTAATTATTTTTCCTTTTCGGTTTCTTTTTCCTGCCATTAAAAGCTCCTGATTTATTGCGTTGGAATTTAATGAGTTTCCTACTATATTTTTCTTTTCAAAACGAATACAGACATATATTTTAGTTATGGAGAAAATCATGTTAATATATTCTAGACTAGGATGCTTACCAAAAATAAAACATAAAATTATATATTACAATTCAACTCTTACCAAATGGATATTTATTGAATTTATTTTTATTTCTATAAATAAATTAAAATAATCGCAATTAGTGGAGGTAAACTTGCTTAGTGAGTAAGGAAGAAATAAATATTTCCATGCTAAAGACATATATCAGAAACAAAATATTTTAATGATCACTATATTAATTAACCAACGATATGTTTCCATAATTAAACAGTAATGTCCACTATAAATACGTGATTTCATTGTACATTTCATTATCGTGAACTTCAGAAATCGTAATTGTTCCCTGCATATAAATAGTCGTACACAATCACTGCAAAAATTATGGCTCCAATGTCAACTTTATTCTGCAGAGATTTGAATGAGTAAGACCAAGTAGCAGATGAAACTACGGCTTTTGCAAGTTTATCAAAAACCAACTTTGTTTGAATTCATGAAGGGAGATTGAATTCATGCAACAAAAGGTAGAAGTACATTCACATTTATAAGATAAGAAAAGAAGGACGTGTTTATGCTACTAGATGTTTATAATATGTTTTTTGTTTCTTTGTAATAAGTTATAACTTAGATTTTTAGATGTTTATAATATGATGTCATTCGGAGAAAAAATTATATAATAATTTAATTTAGATTATTAATTATCTGAGTATATATTTTGATAGGATAGTTATTTTGGTTTGTAATGTAAAAATCCAACAGAACCTGAAACAAATTAGTGGAATAATTAGACTATTGTAATATATGATGTATGAAACAACTCTAGATTTGAATTTCACTTATCTGTATAATGTCATGACTTATTGTAATCTTCGTTCTTATTGCGAAACCACAAACACATAAAAATTATAAGAAAACAAATTGACATTTTCTTATTATTAACCCATTTAAATTATTTCATACAAAGAGAAATGGAAAAAGTGTTTAACTTATGAATGAGGGATACTAACCAACAATACACAGAGAGACAATGTAGTCTAACCAAAAGCACATCATAGTTGATGAAATCAAATAAAAATTATTAGTATTTGTACAATTTAATAAAAAAAAATTCTAAGAAATATACGGAAATAATAGAAACTGTTTTAAGGATTTTTGCACAAGGTTTTATTTAAAAAAATACTACAACTAATGGTAAACTATTTTTCAGTTGTGCTACTGTATGTTAAAAAAAATAAACATATGAAGTTTTAACATGCCTCAAAACTGAATATATATTTTAAAAATAGTTTAATGAAAAACCATGAAGTTTGACAGGATTACAATTATACTATATAGTTGTGTCAATCTTAATTACTTAAAAAAAACTAATCATTATTTTTATATGGATATGCTTCATTAAACAACATTATTAAAAAAAATTATATATAAAAAAATCCAATCAACATGTACAACCCCATTTTAGGAGATCATATAGCAGTAAGTTGGAAACATAGAACAACATCAAGAATAACAAACTAAAAATAAAAAATTATACTTAATATTACTATAGACTTCCAGATCTAAAAATTAGGTTTGTACAGAAACTTAATCATCCAAGTCAATTAACATAAGCACATATATTGAAATAAATACTCTTTTATTCTATAGATTTATGCACATTAATAAATATATAAAAAAGAGGCGAAAATTTCTGATTTGATGAAAACGCTGAATCATTTATGGGTATAAACTCTTTTATTCCTATTTTGTTTCATATCTGAACATCCAGACAAAGATATAATATATATTCTGGTATTCGGAACTGAATCCAAGATTAGCGATACACACACATAAAAAATAAAGAGTTTTGCTAAAAGATTTTATAGAATCACAAAAAAATAAAACAAAATAAAAGAAAAACTAACTTTGTGCACATATGTATATATCCATCCGAAAACCCAAGCATCAAGTGTACGATCTATACTTGGATTTGTGCTTTGTTCACTCGGATATTCGATATGCACAAAAGAAAAATTGATTTCAGAAATATTAATAGATAAAAAAACGAAATCAAATATTTAAAAAAAAAAATATCGATAAATAATTCTTGATAAATAATTCTTTGAGTATTACCAATCGTTCGATGTGGACACGTGGCGAGAATCGGATGCTATCCCACACATGCGGTCGGGGGCTTGACATGTGTTCACCCATTATTGATCAATTGGGTTTGACTAAAATTGGAATAATGGATTGGGTTGGAGTGTGAAATGTGATGATGGGACTATTTGTTGAATGGTCCAAATGGATAAAATAAGGGGATGGATTTGGGCTTTATATTATTGGGTTGTTTTTTGTTTTTATTTCCTCATTAAAAAACATAAAAAAGGAAAAATATATGAAATAAATACAAAACAAATTATAGTTTTATACCAATATGTTTTAAAATCGTATTAAAAATATTTTGTATGCAATTTATTTATATTTGAAAACGTATGAAAAATTCTCACCGGGCCAATGCACGGTCATAAAGTGTTGATTCCGCGAATGACTCTTGCCCCATCTGACCTCATGATTCCCTTCAAGTTCCAGCGAAGGCAATTTCCTTTGATCATGTCGTATGCCATGACGATAAACAAAATCCAAGAACAATCTCTCTCTAATGTCGGTCTATACGAAGAACCGGTTTTTATCGTCATGCCCATTATATGTGGCATTTCTCGAGTAACCAATCGTAAGGGACTGAAAATATTAGTTTGCTGCGACGATGCGTCAAACAACAAACAAACAACTAATGTTGTATACAAAGAAGTATTCCAAAATTTGTAATTTTTATTTTATACTAATGTAATTTGCTTTTTCGAAGTTTTGTATTCTGTTACATTATATATATATTATATTTTATTGATATTCAATTTATATTAAAACACCACACCCGAAAATACTCTCGTGCATCGCACGGGTCAAAAACTAGTTACCAATAAAGCCTGGACATTTTACTTGATCCATCTTCTTAGATGTTACTCCAACACAGTGGGGTTTATCCTTTCATCTAATCTTCTGTGAGCCCTTTCCAAAGGATATTTTCTATTCTCCTCGACCAAGCTTCGAGTGCCGTTCCATTCGCCTCGGCCAAGTCCCGAGCACAGATCACTCGTCTCGGCCAAGATCAATGCACGCTTAAGAAAAAGGGGACTCGACCTAGCATCGACTCTACCCTAAATAAATACTCGGCCTAGTTCCGAGAAAAATACTTGGTAAAAAATACAAGGCACCCATCCCATCACTGAGATCATACATCCATACAAAGGGGGTCGAGCCCAACAGTTAACAAAAATTTCATTCATTAACAAAATAATTACATGGAGGGCCGAAGCCGATTATATCGAAAAGGCCCGAGGACAACTATTCTACAAAGCAAAAATACAAAGTTCCGGTGGGAGGAGGGATCTCGATCGGCTCACTCGAGGCCACTTCTTCCTCAGTGGCTGGAGCACCACCCTGCTCGTCGGCATTGTCAGGGAACCGAGGACAAAGAGCGGCCAAGTCCGCGTTCAACTAGTCGAGTTACTTCTCTAACTTAGCCACATACTTTCCTTTCTTGAGGTCAGGAAGAATTTCCCCGATGCTGGTAGCATGCCCACAAGTCAGCATGTAGGCATACTCCTCTGAGTTCTTATAAGCTTGGACAGCCACCAGCCGAGCTTCCTCTACTTGCTTTCTGGAGGCTTCACCCAATTCCCTTCGGACCTCGGCCTCGCCCCTCTCCAGCTCTCCAGCCTGAGCAGCAGCTGCCCTTCTCAGCTCGACAATTTCTGCCTGGAGCTCCTCCTCGGCCTTGCGTGCCTGATCCCGCTCAACCCTAGTCTTTGAGGCGAACTTCTTCTCGGCGTTGGCTAAGGCCATGGCCTCTTCAACCTGAGTCTTCAGTGACTTCTAAACCCCGTGTAGAGTGGCGTGAACATCCTACAAATCAATATAGCGCTTTTTCTAGGTCACGCACCCCTCCAATCATATGCCACATGATACCGATGATTCTGCCGGAAAATCCCATGGCATACTGAGCCTTTTCCTCCCATCCGGTCTCCAGGCAGAATTGCTCAATGCCGATAGTCTAGACGCAGGCCGGTACGTCTCTTGCTTCTCGCCCGGCATCTGGCAAGGTCTCCACATGCACCTCGGTGGGCGTGGAACACTTGGAAAATTCCACGAACCACCTGGGCCGCGACCCAGCCACGCTTTCGGATGCCTCCTCCCTCTCCCAGCTCGGAGGGATGAAGTGGCCTTCTTGCCCCAGGTCGTCTAAGAAGGCGCGTGGTGCCCCACCCATGGGAACTTACATGGGGGGAACCCGCGGGGTCGGCCTGGTCCGCTCAGTTTGTCCAGGCTCGTTGATAACCACTCCACCCCTTCTCCTCTGTAATGGGGGCTCCTCTGTTTCCGGGACACCATCGACTAGATGTTTGCCTTGGTGGATCTCCTCCCTCCGGGCTGTCTTGGCATTAACGGGTAGCCCCGTGGCCGCCCCAACCCCGTGGGCAGTAGTCTCTCTCACCCATAAAGGTGGGCGAAGACGTCCACTCCTCGGCCTGCGACAAAGCGAGCCAAATGAGAAACAAAGGTAATAATCGAAAAGCAAAGAGATTCGAAAATTGTATTTTGAATAAACATGTACCTTGGGCCCCGGTCTGCCTTGGCTGCTCGGTTGGCCTGGCCTGTTCGGCCATCGAAGACACTTGCCCCTGAGGGCTGGGCCCCGTCGAAGATGGCCCAGTCTACCCTGTTTGAACTGGTTGTCGCCCCAACTCGGGGGTCCTTTCTTGTTCAGCCCATGGCGGGCTCCTTTTCTCTGGCTCCTCTCGAGCCTCCTCCTCCTCCTCATCGGCTACTTCCTCGACCTCAGACTCTGTTGGTAATCTCGGCCGCAGACCGACCTCCGACAATCTTGCCTCAGTGGCCAAGGCGGGATAGAGCTTGAATATTATCCAGCCGGCGGACGAAGGCCTCCGAAAGACAACCCGCGGAGGGCGATTTTCTGAAAATAGAAAGGAAAGGAGATGAAGTTAGTCATCAAAAAATCAAAAAGGAAAAAGGAAAAAAAAATTCAAAAGGCAAAAAGATAAAGATGAACTAATGGAAGTCGTATCGAAAGTTGGACGGGGGGAGAAGGACCAACCTCTCCTCCCCCAGGCGAGTCTACCACTCACCACCTACCCAAAACCATCTTTCCTTCCACTCCTTTAAGGATTGTGGAAGGCCGTCAACCAGCCCGTCCGGGTATCTAGCTCTGGTCTGCACATAATACCAACTGGCCATTTCTCCCGGCACAGGGTCGATACTTCAAGTTGGCAAAATGGGGACGCACATACTTCATCTACTGAAATAAAATAAGCAACCCGATGATCCGACCCCAGGTCAATGGATGTACCATGGACAGGGAAAGGTCCCACTTTTGGAACCATCTGGTGATCAGCAGCAGCCAGGGAAACCTCAGCTCGTATAAGAGACAATGAGCATATACGGCCATGCACCCCTCCGGTGGATGCTCAGGCACCTCTGCGTGATCCGGCAACCAAAAATGTACGGTCTCCGGTATCATATATGTTTGACGGAGAGCCTCTAGCTCCTGTTGCATCAGCATACTGGGCTGGTCATTTTGATCAGACGGCCTCCACCCAGCCTCTGCACGCAGCGGGGGGCCCCTCCTCGCCCTGGATCCCCATCTCTATGGCCTGCTCTTTCATCGACCCCCTGGCCTTGCCCAGCCGGTCTCGCGGCCTCTGCACCCTCGGCCGTCCTCATCTCATCTTGCTCGCGCCTTCTCAGATCCATATCTTCTCTCTGTTGACTGTTCAGGGGATCAGAATTCCTAGCTTCTTCGCTGAGCCCTTCTTGAACTAGCCCCGATTTGTACACAATGCCTTAAAGTTTAAATCCGACTCAAAGAATTTTCTCCTCGGAATTAAACTTGGGGGCCATTGATGATATCTGAGCCGAGCTGGCGAAAAATTAGTCCACGTGGCCATTCAGCTGGCAATCACATGGGAGCACCAAGATGACGCGGACCGAGACGATGATGTCAACAACCGAGCTAATGATGTGGCGCGAGCCCAAGCTCAGGTGGCGACCTGATGTTCTAATGGCAGGTGAAGCGAAGATAACTATCCTACTAAGTATGTCCATGCCTTACTTAGCAGGTCAAGGTGCCACTTGTCAACAAGTTAGCAAGATGAGTCAGTAAAATGCCAAATACACGGCCAGCATGCATATCTAGAGGAAGACACGTGTCCCCTTGTAATCACTCTACAACTAGGTGTAATGATGGTTAAAGCCCACTAATTGTATGGGTATAAATAGGCTTCATTTTATTAGAGAAAGGGGGAGAACAAAAAAATCTAGAGAAATACACTTGTAAAATTCCAGCTGTAGATACTAAACCGACCAGAAATCCTCTGCTCGAATTTTAATACAACAAGGTGGACTTAGCCCTTCCTCTAAATTTATCTTAAGTATTACCTAATTTGCATGTCATAATATCTGTGTATTTCCTTGTTGATCCAAAACGTACATCAACAAGTTATATGAATTATGATTTATCCATTGGTAATTAGGCACAAATTAATTTAAAACTACGATAATTAAATAATAAAGGAAAGATAAAAATAATTAACCCCACATCACCACCTTTATGTATTTGTTGTTCAGTTGAAAGAAGCAATTAAGAAAAAAACAATTTTTATATTTTCTAATAAAAAAGTACAAAAAGAAACAAAAAAATTCAAACTTTTACTCAAGTGTATTTGCACAAGTGAAAAGTATAGTGGACCGTTAAAAATATCAGTATTGATTTGTTTACATATATAAATTGATCATATTTGGAATATCATAAATTAATTACTTTACACATACTTTCTTTCACATAATATTTTGAAGAAAACAATTAAAACTTAATACTGCATCAGCTAAATCTCATAATTGTATTCTCTACACTATATATGGGATTGGCTGCACCGACCTAAGCCGATTGCATCACATTAAGAATCATATATGGGATTCACATCATTTAATACAATCCAACAATTTTGGTGAATCAGATTTTTGACTAATGAGTAATGACCAAACAATATTAGGTGAATGTGAATATCTCATATTAACCATTTGACCATTTTCTCCTACAATCGTCAAAAATGAGAAAATGACCGACAATTTGGACATTTCGGGATTTCCTAAGTTCGCCTTTGTTGAAAAATTAGGGATAATTAAAAAACAATCCTTGAGGTTTGGGCTAATTAAAAATACTCAGAGATTTTTGTAAATTGTAATATGACACTAGAGGTTTGATTTCGTCTTATATTTTCTCCTTTATAAGAATAAAATGTTGAGAAAAACGATCACCATTCACTCCAAGGACAAGCAAAAATAATCGAGAAATAAAATAACAACAAACCACAACATAAGATTTACGTGGAAACTCCAAAACCGGAGAAAAACCACGACCTGTGAGAGCTATTCTCTTTGCATAAAAATTTATACAATCACACGAAATTCTCTCTCCCGACTCCAATACTCTCACACTATTACAAATCTTTGAGTAACTCACACTCTTCTCTCAACTCTACAAGAGAATACAAGAAAGGAATTTAGAAGAATCAAAATACAAAGATTATAGGGTATTTGATTGGTGCCCCTGAAAACAAAGCCACTTGAGCTCCTTAAATAGCCTTAGGAAGCTCTCCCCTTTGTTGCTCAAGCAATGTGGGATGGGAACCCCTTCTTTTATTTTACACAAAACCAACAAACTCCACCTTGGTAAAATAAAAGAAGCTTCATGTCTTCACCGACAATCATGATTCTCAAACCGAGAAAACCATCATTCTCAAACCAAAGTGAACAACCTACTCCACCATATAAGTAGACCACTTAGAATAAACCATTGTAAGAATTCCATTCAACACACGTCGAAAAACTTGCTGAAATTTATGGTGCCACTTCTAGCTCTTGGCTCTCCTAGAAGTCCTTCAGCCATCGACATAACATCTACCACATACCACCGCAACCATGCCAAGTCAATGCTTGTGTGTAAACTTGAGGACCTGCTAACACCATCACATCTTTTTCATGGCAACTAAACGCATGACATAAGGATGCACATTTGCTCCTCGGAGAAAATCTTCATCTATCACAATGGTAGCCTTTGTGATTCGGCTATTTATCGCACCAGCTCCACCTTGACAATTATGCTTTGTATGCCCAGGTTCTCCGCATTTCCAACAAACAATATTCTTGGAGTCTTTCTTCCTCCTTTTACTTACTGCCCCCACTACCAAATTTTCTTTTGAAGTTCGCCCATCACTCATTAGCCTTCTCTCTTCACAAAGGAGTTTACCTGTGACTTCAACAAAAATTAGAGTCTCCTTCCCATACATCAAAATCGGCTTCATGTGCTCATAGGAATAGGGAAGAGACAAGATGAGTCGTAATGCCTTATTCTCATCTTCGATTTTCACTCTAATTGCCTCTAGCTCTGAGATGATGCCATTGAGTGTACTCAAATAATCTGAGATTTTAGATCCTTCGTTCATCCGCAATGTGTGAAACTGCTCCTTCAAGTACAACCGATTTGAAATGCCCTTTGTTTGGTACAAAGCCTCAAGCTTTTCCCATAGCTCCTTAGCATTATAAATCCCATGCACATTTACTAGAACATTCTTAGCCAAACATAGATGTATTGTGCTTGCAGCCCTCAAATCCAGATCCTCCCAATCTTCATCACTCATACTAGACTTTTCAGAATCTTTGTCAGATGCTCAGCTCGATTTGCAAGCACCATCTGATTTGGTAGAATTGGCCGAACCTAACCATCCTTCCAGTGCCTTGTGTAATCTGGATTGTATCATCACATCTTTGACTAGTACTTGCCACAAACCAAAGTTGATTCTTCCATCAAATTTCTCCACGTCAAACTTCATTGAATTTGAAAACTTTGACATACCTGTTTATACACCCCTAACCTAATGAATACCCATCTCAAAAATTCATTTATGATGTAAGAGATCAGACAATGATGCAACCACAGAGCATACTAAGAACTTTAAGAGACCCCAGAACCTATCTCTCAAGAAATCTTTTCTGATGTGGAAGATTAGACAAAGCTGCGACCACAGAGCATACTCAGAATTTCAAGAGACCCGACCCGAGCTCTGGTACTACTTGTTGGGAAAAATGATCCTCATTCATTCCTAGGGACAAGCAAAAATAACTGAGAAATAAAATAACAACAAACCACAACACAAGATTTACGTGGAAACTCCAAAATCGGAGAAAAACTACGACCTGTTGAGAAATTCTACTGTATGAAAAAATAATACAATCACACAAAAATTATCTCTCCCGACTCCAATACTTTCACACTATTACAAATCTTTGACTAACTCACACCCTTCTCACAATTCTACAAGAAATACAAGAAAGGAATTTAGAAGAATCAAAATACAAAAATTATAGTATATTTGATTGGTGTTCATGAAAACAAAGCCACTTGAGCTCCTTAAATAGCCTTAGGAAGCTCTCCCCCTTTGTTGCTCAAGTAATGTGGGATGGGAACCCCTTATTTTATTTTAACACAAAACAAATATAAAATATTTCACAAACTTCTCTGATATTTATAAAAAATATTATAATTACCTCCATTAATTTAAAACATAATCAAACCTGACGGATTTTTTTATAATTTTAAAATATCTCTAGTTTTTTTTTTGTAATAGCACAAACCTCAGGGCTGTTTTTGTAACTGTCCCAAAAAAATATGAACAATTTGTTGTCTTGTTCAAAAATCCACTTTTAAGTTTTATGTATATATGTGTGTGCATATGTATAATGTATTACAAACAAAAACAAAGAAAAAAATGTTGTGTTGTTGAGTTGAAGAAACAAGAGAAGAAAGATGCGTTATGAGGTGAATTGTCCGTGCGAGAAAAAAAGGCGGGAGGTTGTGGCCGCCATGTGGCGGCGGTGCACAAATGAATCCCCGAAGGCCAACATTGTCAGTGCAAGGCCTAGCCCGGCGTCAAATCGGGTGATAATTCAGCCACTTGTGGTGCCGCCTCCGCTGACACTAAGGCTTCTTCGCAATCATGTATTATCATCTGATGAACACTTTTTTATTTCTTGTTTTCTCTGGGATCTTGTAAGGTTTTGGATTTGAAATTAGTCCCTTTTGTTCGTTAAATGCTAAATAAAGATCATTGGACTCTTATTTGTTTTGTAATATTTGTTTAAAGTTGTTAATGTCGACATGTTTTCCATGTCACATTAATTTAGTTTTGCCTTTTTCTGGAAGTTGGTTTTATAAAGTAAAAGTTATCATATTTTTGCAGTTTTTTAGATAAGTTTTTCACTGGTGGTTTCCAACATTTTAGGAAAGAAACTAACTTTTCACACCTATTTTCTAGCATTTGTTGCCATATGTCTTGACAGGTTTTTAGAAGTTTTTTTTTTAAAACTTCTATATAATGTGATGGACATCAAAAAATCTGTAGAGAATTTTTTTGTTGAAGTATACAGAGATCAGATTTTTGAAAGGGTTGTAGAGAGCCTTTGCTGGAAGATGTTTAAGTTTTTGCTGTTCAAAAGCATAAGTATTGCAAACACTTTTTACCACACCTTTCTTAGAGATTTTTCTCTTTTGTATTTTTGTGAGGTTCTTTGTATATCTTGAGTGTAAAAGTGAGTATATCAAAGACATATCACTGTAGCATCGAATGTAATTTTACAGAATAAGACTAAAGGGGAGTTTCTGTCTTGTTCTTATGCAATAATTTTCTTTACATTTCATCTAATGGATTTTGTCTTATGGACATCGCACAAGTATTTTACTTGTGCATAATTTTCTAAATTACTTGTTCATTATATATTTATACTATGTACATTATTGTTCATCCGATTTAATTGTCTTCCGTTGTATAATATACTAAACCCACTAATGGATTTGGGCATTATGCCAATTAGCATCGCACAAGGGATTTGGCCATTATGCCAATCAGTGTACTAACACACTAAGGGAAAGAGGCATGAATGTATGTGTCTCCTTGAGTGATGTGAACACCGATGATGACCAAATTGATCAAGATAAAGAATCAATTGGACTGATTACTATTTTGGAGAATCGGCAGAACACTCAAAGTCATCTTCAAAGTGATACCCAAAGTGTTACATCACATGACATGTATTTTTCTTTTGAGAATGAAGAGTTTAATTGTCTAAATACTTCTAGAGCATAATTTCTAGGCAACAAATAAATAAATTTTCAGATAATGAGGTTCGTAATGTTGATAAAGTGAAAATCATGTATGAAGAATTATTTGGGAATTGGGTTAAAATCGGTCACGCTAATGTTGATTTGTCCAAAGATAATAATGTGTTGAAAAATTCCATTGGACGTTTGGAAGTGTTACTGACCCAAAAAGACAAAGAACATGACAAGGTCAAACATGAACTTAAAATTGTTGAATCAATTGTTAGGCAATTTAGCTCCAGTTCATCAACATTTGATGATATTGCTTCAAAAGCAAAATTTGATAGAACTGGTTTAGGTTTTTCGACTAACAAAAACTCAAAATCTTTTGAGCATCAGTCTTTCATGTCGAGTAAAGAAAAAGGAAAACTAATTGAAAAATGTGAAAACTTTTCTTTGAAAATCGATTTTAATAAGTGTGAAAAAATTGGTTTGAAAACATCAACAACAAAACGAAAGTTCGTTTGTAATTATTGTTTTGTTCCAGGTCACATACGACCTTTCTGTTACAAACTTAAGAAGGATAGGCAGATTGGTCAAGTGTTGTCCAAAGTGTCACATTGAACTCCTTACAACACTCTTAATGTAAAGAGATTTTAAAAGCAATCCCTCAAAACTGAGTTGGGGTAATGAATGTGAATTATTTTGTCATGTTGTGTATACTTCATTAAGTGTAGGTCCCAAGGGGTGTGAGTGTAAGGTTTAGAAGGGGGGGTTGAATAAACCTTACCAACTTTTCGATTTAGTCCTTTTAAAAATGTTCAGAGTTAATACTTCACAGCTGAGTCCTTGATGGATAGCTAAGTTAGTTAATCGTGAGTTAGTCACTCAACGACTCGGCAGAGTGTTGATAGAATAACTCGATTGTTTTGACTAAAGACTTAACTTGACTGTGATATGTTTTTCATTGGAAGACTTAACACCCTTGAATTTGGTTAAGTTTGTTTTAATACTTGGTTTTAGCACTCGTTGATTATCAATTGGATAGCAAATTTATCGTGAGATATAAAAATAAGATGCGAAATTAAAGTCTTGAAATGTAAATGACACAATAAGTTTTTATAGAGGTTCGAAGATGGGGTAATTCTTCTACTCCTCTCTTCTCCAACTCCCGGAGGAATCCACTAAGTATTGATCAATATACGAGTGGTTAATTGATCCCGAATACAAGTCTTGATCACACAAATGACTTGATCCTTTGGGACTCGATGCGGAGATGCCTTGGTCACACGGTTGGCTTCTCGTGCGACTTAGCTTCTTCACAGGGCAACTGCGCTTGCTACTACAGCCCACTTGCTTAAGTTCCTTGGATTTGATCACGAAGCCCTCCAAATAGCTTAATCCTGGTTCGACCTTGAACCTTTCTACAATCCTTCGTGGAATGTAGACCCTTGATTCTTCAAATGTTTCCTCTTCAACTGATTGAAGTTGTCTTTCCTTCACGGTGAGTGTTGGATTGATTTCCTTCGTAATGTAGGCTTGAGGATTGATCTTGAATGACTTGAGAGTATTCTTGGTTACTGATTCAAATGTTAGCTTGAATGTTCGTGGTTGGTCGGTAACCTTCTCTCGAGTGATTCCTCGGCCTTTTATAGTGATCTTTCAAAATTCCGCTCGTTGAAGAGATAGGCTTATTTTTGAAAGTCACTTGTGGTCGTTGGCTTGTCTTGTTGCGATCCTTGAATTTACGTTTCCTCGTATGAACGATTCTTGACTTTTTAGAGTTACGCACGGTGCGTGCTTCCCATTGGTTTATTCCTTTTGCATGCTTCGGGGTCGAGCACTTCAAGAAAGGTAGTATGGAAGTATTACTTGTTTAAGTAATTCTCTTGATTTATGTGCAACGGATCTCTTTCATTTATCTCGACTTGACTGCATTTCCTTGCCTTCCCCAGGTGACTTAGAGTCAGCTTCCAATCATGGATGACTCTTCCGTCACTTCAACTTGAGACTTGGTTATCTTGAGTTAACTTGACTGATACTTCACTTAGCGCATCTTAGCCGCACCTTCACCTTGATCAAGTTCCCTGTCTTCTCTTCTTTGCCACACTCAAATGCCTCACAATGAGTCTTCCTTTTAGTCTCCAGTTGTCTTCTTGCATGTTCAGGCATAGCTGACTTGACTCAGCTCTACCAGCCCTATCTATTACAATGCAATTTATAACAAGAATGGGGTGCCAACTTCCTATTCTAAGTTTTACATGGCATTCATCAAAATCTACAAAATAATTTCCCAACATTAAGGTCAAATGTTGAAGGTACTTGGTACTTTGATAGTGGATGCTTTAGACATATGACCGGTGCAAAATATTTTCTATCTGAATATTAAGTATTTGATGAGGGGAATGTGAAATCTGGAGGTGCTAAAGGAAGAATCATTGGAAAGGGTACTTGAATGTCAAGGGGTTACCAAAACTCAAAAATATGTTGCATGTTGATGAACCTTTTGCTAATCTAATTAGCATAAGTCAACTATGTGATGATGGATTACATGTGAAATTTGATACGGATTCTTGTTCTGATTTTGATAGCACTAATAATTGTGTTCTAGCTGGCCCTCGATCTTTGGATAATTGTTACTTGATAGGTCAAAACAAACTTGTCTTCGAGTCAAAATTGATGAAAATTTGCTTTGGCACCAAAAATTGGGGCATATGAATTTCAGAAGTTTGCTTAAGTTGATTAAGCTTGAAGTTGTCAGAGGTGTCCCAAAATTGGCAGGTAAAGTAACACATGTATGTGGACCATGTAAAAAAGGTAAAAAACATTGTGTGTCTCTTTCCACTTTCGAATCAGAATATGTTGTTGAAGGTTCATGTTGTTTTCAACTTTTGTGGATGCGTCAAATACTTGTTGATTATGGTATTTCTTGTGATATATTAATGATATGTGTAAAATATACGTCCATTAAGGGGCTTAAAATGGTATATAATTGATGTATTTGCATGTATACTTAGTGTGTTTTACTTGGTTTCCTTAGAAGAGCATGATACTGCGTATTCTTGTAACTTTTTACAGGAAACGTAGCTTAATTAAAAAGATATCAGCTGAAAGGCCCAGACAAGATCGACGAATGCAAAGAGAAGATTGAAAAGACGAAGAAACCGGACTAAAACCAGTCACACGGTCGAACCGTATAGGACCACACGACCATGTGACTTGCCCGTGTAAAGCTACATGTCCATGTGAAGTGTTCAGGAGAAAACAGGGACAAAACCAAGCCGCATAGCCGGACCGTGTGAGACCACACGGCCATGTGGAGTGACCGTGTGAAAGCCAAACGGGCCGTGTGACTAACTGTGGCGGATTTTTGTGTCCTTTTTCCACTCGAACTCTACAAGTGATCTCTCTAAGCACCTATATAAAGGACCCAAGGGCTGCACGAAATTATCATCATTCATAAAATATACAACACACCAAAATACAGAGGAACACAAGATCAAAGGTCTTCTGGGAGTTAATAATAGTTGTAACATATCGGGGATCTACAATTGTTATTAATCTACTATTTATGCGCCACCCGGGAGGGGGAATAGGCTAACTTAGAAATTGAACCCATAGAATTGGATGAATTGGTTTTGTGAAACATTAATTGGATTTAATATTGAAGAAGCATATTGAGATTATGTGCCTAAGGTTGCTTTTGTAGTTGTTGAAAATACTTGTGGAGTTCAAACATTTACTGCTTTTTTTTTATTTTTCAATTTTTCTAAAACTTGAGATTCCGTCGCTTCAATAAAATTGGAATGCGATGTTATTATAGCCTAAGTGTTTCCTAGTTAATCCCTGAGGAATACGACCTTGCTTGCCATTATCCCATAAACAACACTGTACACTTGCAGTACAGAAATCCAAATATTTTTTGACGAATAAGTTTTTGGCGCCATTGCCGGGGATTGAAAGATTCTACTTATATATAGTAAGAAGTAGTCTAATCTTAATTGAAACCTTTTGTATATATTTTATTATTTTATTATTTTTCTTTTTTTCGATTTTTTTGTAAATTTTTTCTCTTTTTCGATTTTTTTATTTTTGTAAAATTATTTTATTTCTTTGGTTCCAACATTATTTTTGTTAAGTGCAAATAGTGCATGATCACGCGTTCTAGATCTACCCACCAATACCCATTGATTTAGAAATCGAAAAACAAAGAAAACAACTAAGGAAAAGATCTAAAGCAATGGCGGATGGGACTAATCAAAATGTCGGGAACAACAAAAACAATGAGGAGCGCCCACCTGGGTGCTTGCATAGACCGAATAGTGGAAAGGCCCGAGAAGAGCGATTAGGGACTACTTCCAGCCCGAAGTTAGTCGGACTTATGGGGGTGTGTCTCGTCTGCCGACCAATGCAAATAACTTTGAACCAATGCAAATATACTTGTTTTAAGTGCCTATTTATTTTCTATTGGTATCTATGGATTGATCACAAGTCGAAATATGGTTAGAGCCCTTATGTGTCTTGAACTTATATTAAATTCAGTTAATATCAATTTTGTAACATTTTCTGATATTTTTGATAATCGTCAATTAAGAGGAGACATTTTCGCAATTTTTGTTATAGCTATTGCAGCCGCTGAGGCAGCTATTGGACTGGATAAGGGGTGGTTATGCTCTTTAACACTACCAGCAACAGATTGGGTTGAACTAAGTCAACGGTTTTTAGCCAAATACTTTCCCCTTAGTAAGACGCTGCAATTAAAATCTGAAATCGCCCAGTTTAGGCAATTAGATTCAGAACCATTATATGAGGCATGGGATAGGTTCCGAGAATTACTAAGGAAGTGCCCTCAACATGGATATCCCGACTACCAACAGGTTCAGTATTTTTATAATGGTTTAAGTGGCAACACAAGAACTATTATAGATGTTGCATCTGGGGTGTACTGCTAGGGAAATATCCAGAGGAGGCACTAGAACTGTTAGAGGAGATGGAAAATAATATTTACCAATGGCCATCATCAAAAGGGCAAATTCCCCGATCTTTGAATCGAATCCAGAGAACACGGTCAATGTCATTCATCTGATGGATGGTACAAACTACGAGGGCTCACATATTTCAACCGACACGGTTTAACGACATTGATTTTAGAAATCTGTAGCGCTTTATGGGAGGCAATCCAATTTATTTCTATTTTGATAGCCTTCAATTTAATTAAATATTTTCATTTTTTTAGTATTAACTTAATTTTTAGTTTTGTTTGGTTTTGTGAGTTGTTGTGTAGGAGGCCTCACGGCAAACTCCCGGTTATAAAAAAATCAAAAATTACATCACACGGACCGTGCGATGCAGCGGACCAAGACTTCACGACACGGCCAGGCCGTGTGGCGCCACACAGTCGTGTGGACTTTGTCAGACAGAGGCATACCAAAGCCTAGGGTCGTGCGAGCCCGCACGGGTCGTGTGGCTAGTACAGACGAGAATTTTCCCCTTTTCACTCCCACAACTAAATTTTTGTCTCACTTTCTCCTACCCAAACCCTACAACTCGAAAATCTTATCCCAAAACACTCAAACTCTTCTCAAAATATCTTACAAATTTACTATAATTCTTACCCCAAAAACACAAATTCTTCACCTTCTTAAGAAACCCATCACCTAACTTTTTCAAGTTTTCAAGTTTTTCGCAAGTTTGAGGATTTTTAAATTTTAGATTTTTATACTTCATAAACTTGGTTTTCATGGCTTCTAGGGGAGAAAGAGGAATAAGAAGGTATACAAGAATAAGAAGGGAGCCAACACCGGAGCCCGGACCCAAGCCAAAACTGGAATATGCAGCCAACGATCTGGAAGCTTCGAATGTCATCTTGTCGGATGAAACACACCGGGCTAGATGGGCGGTACTCTATTATGGGCCATGGATAAATACAAGGTATCCCGATGAATCTACTCTAGCTAATTTGGGTTTATTGGAGGATTTTTGGGCTATGTGTGGTCGGGTGGATTGTCATGAATTGTTAAATGGGCATTGGTCTACTTATTCCGTTTATAAGATTGAGTTCTTATATAGTTTTGAATTAGTAGTTCGAAAACAAAATTTGATGGGAATTTGGTTTCGATTAGCGAATGAGTCGAGGGAGTTGTCAATTGATGATTTAAATGCAATATATAGAACTTCGGCTTATGGGGTGGAGGAGCATGATGATTTTGATAAGGATAAATTTTGGAGGGAGATAACGTGTAAACGAATCTATACCCTAGGTACTTCGAAGACATCTAGCATTCAAAATCCCGTATTTCACTATGTACAAAGAACTTTAGTGGAAATGATATTTGCAAGAGAAGAAAGTAAAGGGGCCTTGCGAATAGATGAGTTATTCATTATTTGGTGTATGGCGTCAGGGACGGAGGTTGTGCTTAATGTCGGGGCTATGATAGCCCAGCAATTTGATAGAGTGAGAAAATCTGATAGGGGAGGAATTTGTATTGGTGGGCTGCTTACTCATATTGCCGAGCACTTTAATGTTAGCTTTGAGGAGTATGCGGAGGCCAATGGGCCAAAACTAATTGATATGACTGTTATCTGCTATGAAATGATTCAATTCGATGGGCGTAATTACTGGTTAAATAATGCAGATAGAACAAAAGTTAGGCTACCAAACCCAGAAGCTATTTCTATAAGAAATATGGGAAATTGGTTAATGAGAAGGGAACAAGGGACTGCTGCTCAGGAAGAGCAAGATGAGCCTATGAGGGATGTGTCGGAATCTTCTAGACAAGGGGGTAAACGGCCATGGAGCATGAGTCATATGCTAGAAAGGGTGGAGGCCGATGTAGGCAAGTTAGTAGATGATACTTATCAATTATCGGTCACAGTTGATGAGTACCACACTGAGTACTTACAAAGGCTCAAAACTATCACCCAGCAGCAGCAGTACATGTACGAGATGTTGTCCCGTATGGATCAATGGCACATCTCACAGTGCCACTACCCTCCACCTCCACCACCACAGTGATTCAGTAAGTACTTATTACGCATTCCTCTTTTCTTTTGATAATTTTCTCATATGTTCGGCACGAAGGATATTTTAAGTTTGGGGGAGAGGGGTTGTCAAGAATGTGTAATTTAGTACTGTTGAATTTTGCATTGCATTTAGGATTGCATGTAGAACATAAAGTTTGCATTAAAAGTTTTCATTTTTTTTTACAAAAACTCGATTTTCAATTTTATTTTTTAGCACGTTTATTTATTTAGCGCGTTTAATTGCTTTTGTGTATGATTTTGGATCAAAAATTCAAAAAAGTACAAAGCTTCCATATGTTTTTATTATGAGCATTTGATTTTATGAGATGACATATTTTTGTGAATAATGTGATGAATGGTTGAGAAGATATCTTTTACTTGTTTGGAATTAGTTAGGAAAAATGGGTATTTGAGCATTTTGCGAAAAATAAGCCTTTGAGCTTTTGTGCTTATAACTGCTTTTATCTTATGCAGCCTTATTGTTTTCTTTAATGTGTCATTCATATTTGTTAGAACTCTAGAACTTGCTCTGGTATGTTCATTCAAGACATGTGTGTGTGCAATTTTTGAAAATGATTTAAGATCATCTTTGTTTTAGCCTACTTAGCCTAAAAAGCCTACCTATGAACTCATGATTCCCTAGTTAGCCACTTTGAGACTTAACTTTTTATTGTTCGCCACATTTTTTTATCTTTAAAATGGAAAAAATAATTTTTTATCCCTAAAATTACTTGAGCTTATAGAAGATGAATAGTTTGAGGGAGATGTGGTGAAAATTATGAAAAAAGAGAGAAAGTTGGCAAAAGAAAGAGGGATGAGCAGTGTCTAGGTAAATGAATGATTTATAAAGCTCGAAAAAAGAAAGAAAGAAAGAAAATCTCTGAAAAAAAAGAGAAAAAAATCGAGCAAAAAAAAAGCAAAAGAAAGAAAAATTCTGAAAATTTTGAAAAAATAAGGGCTTGAGGCTAAAGAAAAAAGAGAAGTTGGGAAAAAAGGGCCTAAAAATGAAAAAGGAATGAAGGGTGGAGTTGAGTTGAAAAGAAAATAATTTAAAAAAATAAGTATTAGATGGAGGTTGGTTGGTGAGTTGTAAGTCTAAATGGCGCTTAAAATTCTATTTGCTCAAGTCAAGTCACTTAATCCAAATTTTCCCTACCCTAACCAAAGAGCCTACATTACAACCAAACGAAAGTCCTTTTTTATTCTTAAGTTACACACACAAAAGTGGTAGAAATGTTAGACGATTTACAAGCCTATGGTAGTTCTACATTCAATGAATTGAGTTGAGAGTAAACATTTATCATACACTTAGAGAGATGAGTGATACACTAACTTTGAGTCGCGATGTCATGTACCCGAGATAGTATTAATATTGCCGAACTTGGGAATGATGATTTCTTGATAATGAATTGCATGGTTTACATAAATATGAAGTCAAATGAGATTGAATTTGTATAGTGTTCTTGTGTGTTCTTTGTACCTTGTGATTTTATTTTCCTCAATTTGCTCGAGGATGAGCAATGCTTTAACTTTGAGAGAATTTGATAAGTGTAAAATATATGTGCATTTAGGGGCTTAAAAATGGTATATAATGGATGCATTTACATTTATATTTAGTGTGTTTTACTTGGTTTTCTTAGAAGGGCATGATACTGCATATTCTTGTAACTTTTTACAGGAAACAGAACTTAATTGAAAACATGTCAGTTGAAAGGCCAGACAAGATCTACGAGTGCAAAGAGAAGATCAAAAAGACGAAGAAACCGGACTAAAACCAGTCACACGGTCGAACCATGTGGGACCACACGACTGTGTGACTTGCCCGTGTAAAGCTACATGTCCGTGTGAAGTATTCGGGAGAAAACATTGACAAAACCAAACCGCATGACCGGACCATGTGAGACCACACGGGCCGTGCGAATGACTGTGGCGGATTTTGGGTCATTTTCCCACTCGAACTCTACAAGTGATCTCTCCAAGCACCTATATAAAGGACCTAAGGGCTGCACAAAATTATCATCATTTATACAACATAAAACACACCAAAATAAACAAGAATACAAGATCAAAGGTTTTCTGAGAGAGGAGGGCTAGGTTACGAAAAACACCACAAGGCCTTTCACATCTAAGGAAGCACAAGAGCTTCGAAGGCTTAGAAGGAAGATCCATCCTGACAAGAAGGGGTTTTCTTTCTTAGTTAGATCTCTTATCTGTACTTAAACGATGTCACAATGTTGATTTCAAGTTTGTCAATGAATTTGTTATCAATATTTGGCTAATATTTCGGATCTTAGGGCATAATCAAAACTATGGATTCATGTTAAATCTTGATTAATTATTTTCTTAATTGATTCATGCGTTCTATTTTATGAATTCGAGTGCTTATTCTTAATTGCTTTTTATCTGATCAATAATTAGCCTGTCATATTTGTTAGTACGTGATTCGGGAGATGAGTTCTAACAAAGACGAAAATCGAATTGCAACATAAACGGGTGTAACGAGTCGGGAGACCTACATCTGTTTGTGGGGAGTCATTCAATTCATAGATATTTTGGGAGTTAATAATACTTGTAACATATCAGGAGATCTGCAATTGTTATTAATCTAATGTTTATGCGCCACCCCGGAGTGGAAATAGACTAACTTAGGAATTGAACCCATAGAATTGTATGAATTGGTTTTGTGAAATATTAATTAGATTTAATATTGAAGAAGCATTTTGAGATTATGTGCTTAAGATATCTTTCGTAGTTGTTGAAAATACTTGTGGGATTCGAAAATTTACTGATTTTAATTTTTATTTTTTGATTTTTCTAAAACTTGAGATCCGGTCGCTTCGATAAAATTGGAATGTGATGTTATTATAACGTAAGTGTTTCGTAGTCAATCCCTGAGGAATACGACATTGCTTGTCATTATCCTGTAAACTACACTGTACATTTGCGGATAGAAATCCAAATATTTTTGGCGAACAATTAACCATGTATTGTGACAACAAAGGTCGATAGACATCTCCGAAAATCCATTCAACATTCCCGTATGAAACACATTGATATAAGACATCACTTTATACGGGATTTGGTGGAAAATGATTTAATCCGAATAGATCATGTTGTCACTTAAAATCAATTTGTTGATATATTCACAAAGTATTTGGATTTTGAGAGGTCTTCTTGTTTAAGGAAATATCTTGGTTTGTGTGCGATTTGACTGTATGTGCTGCATTAGGTGTTACAACACTTCTAGTAGCACTTGTATATATTTTCTTTTTTTTAGGATTTTAGTTATTTGTGCATATTTTTTGCATGATATCTTCAAGTGTTTCATCATGTGTGCGCTATTTGTGAAATACTTCCAGTTGTAGTCGATTTATTTGTTAAGGCCAAAATATGGATTGAAATATCATTAAGTACTTGCACATTTTTTGTGGCTCTTTTATGTATATGTTTAGCTCCACTGTTAATCCTTGTTATTAAGTAGTTGAGGGGTCTTTCATATTAAGTATGATCATGCCCCATGCGAAAATTGTAGCTTGGTGAAAATATGAGCTTGGCTCCGCTGTCTATGGTCATTAGATTAGTTGAGGAATCTTTTACAATATTATGATCATGTTCCATGTGAAACAATGACTTTTTAAATAAGAGCCTTTGTGTACTTGTTAAAAAAGATAAGATAAAGAAAATATATATGTGTGTGTGTATATCCCCTGATCCAAAAAAAAAAATGTTGAGCTAATATGATCTTGTGCAAGGAAATATCTTTAATTAATCTTTCTATAGACTTGCAATTGTGAATTTGACAAAAACTGGAGATGTTTAGCCAAATGTGGTCAACATAATCAATGAACCTCTTGTTGTATACTTTAGCTTTGCATGCTTGCTTGTATTTTGTTTATATTTTTATTTTTATTTTTATTTTTATTTTTCCTTTTTTATTAGTGAATGCATGTCTTTGTGAATATATTTTTAAATTTATTGATGGTGAAAATTTGCATTAGATTGAATTTTTCAACATCTTCCGTACTTTGTTCATGGATATATTAGTGGGGTGTCTATGGGTGGTTATCACTAGAAAATTTGGAAGTTTGCAGCACTTAGTGGTCATGTTTTTATGGTTAATATATCACTTTGAATTCATTTCTCACTCAAGTATTTTTTCCACATAATATTTTTTTTCCAAACATTCTTGAGCCTTGCTATGGAAGATCAACAAGCTGCAAACTCTCTCCGAATTGGAAGTCAATCCCATTCCATCATTCTCTCTGCTAGTCTCAATTACAAATCACTTTCTTTGACCTTCTCCAGTTATAGCATGCTATTGACTTGAGTAAGTTTACTTTCATTTCACTCCTTTGTGTACTTTGACTTGAGTATTATACTCATTTGAGAGGAGATTAAATCGCTTCCTTTCAGTACAAAAAGGGGATGAAACACAAAAACTATTGTAGCATGGCCTGAAGGGACTAGATTGTAGACATGTTCTTTTGTTGTATAGATCGATATTTTCGTGTAAGATTTATAATATTAAACAAAAAAAAAAGGATTTTGCTTTCTGTTGTTAGGAATTTGTATATAAGGCTTTTGTAAGTCTTGTTAGTCCATTGCTATTTTTAAGGGGGGTTGTGTTTTTGTGATTTGTTAATAGTGTTGTTGAATTTAGTGGTTGTTGGTATATTCTATTTAGTGGGAGTTTTTGTATCTTCCATTTGTAGTGTATTGAATTTTTGTGCAGGTTTTGTCCAGAAAGGCAAAAAGGGGGAAATTATTAATGTTGACATGTTTGCCATGTCACATTATTTTAGTTTTGTCTTTTTCTGGAAGTTGGTTTTATAACTTAAAAGCTGTCATATGCAGTTTTTTAGATAAGTTATTCACAGGTGGTTTCCAATATTTTTGGAAATAAACTGACTTTTCACACCTATTTTCTAGCATTTGTTGCCATATATCTTGACAGATTTTTAGAAGTGTTTTTTAAAACTTCTATATAAAGTGTTGGACATCAAAAAACTGTAGAGAACTTTTTTGTTGAAGTATACAGAGATCATGTTTTTGAAAGGATTGCAGAGAGTTTTTGCGGAAGATGTTTAAGTTTTTGTTGTTCAAAAGTATAAGTGTTGCAAACACTTTTTACCACACCTTTCTTAGAGATTTTTCTCTTTGGTAGTTTTGTGAGGTTCTTTGTATATCTTGAAGAGTGAATATATCAAAGACATCTCACCGTAGCATGGAATGTAATTTTACAGAACAAGACTAAATGGGAGTTTCTGTCTTGTTCTTATACCGTAAGTTTCTTTACATTTCATCTAATGGATTTTTGTCTTATGGGCATCGCACAAATATTTTACTTGTGCACAATTTTCTAAATTGCTTGTTCATTATATATTTATACTATGTACATTACTGTTCATCCGATTTAATTGTCTTCTGATGTATAATATACTAAACCCACTAATGGATTTGGGCATTATGCCAATTAGCATCGCACAAGGGATTTGAGCATTATGCCAATCAGTGTGCTACCACACTAAGGGAACAAGGCATGAATCTATGTGTCTCCTTGAGTGATGTGGACAATGATGATGAACAAGCTGATCAAGATAAAGAATCAATTGGACTGATTACCATTTTGGAGAATCGGTAGCACACTCAAATTCATCTTCAAAGTGATAACCAAAGTGTTACATCACATGACAGATATTTTTCTTTTGAGAATGAAGAGTCTAATTGTCTAAATTCTTCTAGAGCATAATTTCTGGGCAACAAATAAATAAATTTTCAGATAATGAGGTCATATACTGATAAGGTGAAAATCATGTGTGAAGAATTATTTGAGAATTGGGTTAAAATTGGTCAAGCTAATGGAAGTGTTACTGACCCAAAAGGGCAAAGAACTTGACAAGGTCAAAGATGAACTTAAAAGTGTTCAATTAATTGTTAGGAAATTTTGTTCCAATTCATCAACACTTGATGATATTGTTTCAAAAGTAAAATTTGATAGAACTGGGTTAGGTTTTTCGACTAACAAAAACTCAAAATCTTTTGAGCATTAGTCTTTCATATCGAGTAAAGGAAAGGGAAAAACAATTGAAAAATGTGAAAACTTTTCTTTGAAAACCGATTTTAATAAATGTGAAAAACCTGGTTTGAGAACATCAACAACAAAACGGAAGTTCGTTTGTCATTATTGTTTTCTTCTAAGTCACATACGACCTTACAAACTCAAGAAGGATAGGCAGACTGGTCAAGTGTTGTCTAAAGTATCACATTGTACTCCTTACAACACTCTTAATGTAAAGACTGATTTTAAAAGTAATCCCTCAAAACTGATTATAACACTTATCATTGCACATAAGAATTCAACCCTTGAATTCTTTCAAAATTAATTAGTAATGTCTGTTTTTATATTAAACTTATATGATTGTGTTCCAAATTGATTGATTTATGAAAGGAGGCCCTGGGTTTTCCGATTTGCTGCAAAGCCCCAAATTTAGTTTTAGACATTTTTAATCTCCGGTTATGTTTGTTTGGATTTACTCGGAAAATAGTTCTAACCATTTGGAAGATTTGCGACCAAACGAAGGAAGTAATGAGGAATAAAATTTTCAGGACAAGGTGTTCGACCAAATTCCCATAAGAAAATGTCCTATGTTTGGAGACTTATTCATGTTGATCTGGAAATATTTTGAGATAATATCTAGAGAAATATTGGGAAAAGAGAACATATTCTTTGATTTATATTTTATTTTAATAAGATTAAGTGATACTGTTAGTAACCCACAAATATTAACTTCATTCACTGACAATCTTCATCTAAATTCATATAACAAAACAAATGAAATTCTTATACACCTAAAGACATGAGGCGTATTCATACCAAAATGCAGCTCGACCCATGGGTTGTTCCGATAGTCCCGAGATTTGAGTTGTGTTGGGCCTGTTGGGAAATTTATTGTTTAGATTTTGATGAATGCCATGTAAAACTTAGTATAGGAAGTTAGCACTCCATTTTCGTTGTAAACTGCATTGTAATAAATAGGGTGGTCAAGTTGAGTTAAGTCGGCTATGCCTAAACATGCAAGAAGACAACTCGGAGACTAGAAGGAAGACTACGTTGCAAGACAACAGTATGACAATGAAGAGAAAGACGAACTCGATCAAGGAGCGGTGAGATGCGGTGAGTAGATATCGATCAAGTCAACTCAAGATAGCCAAGTCTCAAGTTGAAGTGACGGAAGAGTCATCCAATGATTGGAAGGCGACTCTAAGTCACCTGGGAAAAGCAAGGAAATTCATCAAGTCGAGATAACCGGAAGAGATCCATTGCACGAAATCAAGGGAATTACTTAAACAAGTAATACCTCCATACTACCTTTCTCGAAGTGCTCGGTCCCGAGTGTGCAAAAGGAATAAACCAATGGGAAGCACATACCATGTCGAACTCGAAAAGTCAAGAACAATTCATACGAGGAAGTGGCAATTCCAAGGATCCGCAACAAGACAAGCCAACGACCACAAGTGTCTTTTGAGAATAAGCTATCTCTTCAACGGGCAAATTTTCAAAAGAACACTATAAAAGGTGAGGAGTTTATTTGAGAGAATGTTGGTTACCTTGACAATTAAAAACAAATACGAGCAAGAAAAGCTATATCGTAACCAAAAATATTCTCAAATCATTCAAGATTAATCCTCAAGCCTACATTACGAAGAAAATCAATCCAACACTCACATGTGAAGGAAAGATAACTTCAATCGAGTTGAAGAGGAAATTGTTGAAGAATCAAGGGTCTACATTCCACGGAGGATTGTATGAAGGTTCAAGGTCGAACCAGTCTTAAGTTTTTGGAGGGCTTCGTGATCAAATCCAAAGAGCTTGAGCAAGTGGGTTGTAGTAGCAAAGCGGCTGCCTGTGAAGAAGGCGAGTCGTCACGAGAAGCCACCGCGTGACCAAGGCATCTCGGTGAGTCCCAAAGGATCAAGTCACCATTGTGTGATCAAGACTTGTATCCGGACATTACCACTCATATCTTGATTAATACTTAGTGGATTCCTCCTGGAGTTGGAGAAGAGAGGAGTAGAAAGAATTACCCCATCTTGAACCTCGTATAAAAACTTATCGTGTCATTTACATTTCAAAGACTTTAATTCCCGCACCTTATTTATTTAACTCTGTTGATAAATTTGCTATCCACTTGATAATCTCTAAGTACTAAAACCAAGTATTAAATCAAAACCAACCCAAATTTAAGGGTGTAAAGTCTTCCACAAAAACAAATCACAATCGAGTTAAGTCTTTAGTCAAAACAATGAGTTATTCTATCAACAACTCGATCGAGTGCATTGAGTAACTAACTTTTGATTAACTAACTTAGTTGTCCATCAAGGACTCAACTGTGAAGTATTAACTCTGAATATTTAAAAGGACTAAATCGAAAAGTTGGTAAGGTTTATTCAACCCCCCCTTCTAAACCTTACACTCACACCCCTTGGGACCTACAAGTGGTATCAGAGCGGTTGGTTCATTGAGCCTTCCGCACTGTTACTGAACTAGATCTCCAAATTTTTCAAAGTCTGTTTTAGTACTTAAGTTTTCAAAACTCTTTTTATCATCAAAAGTTATTATCATGGAAGCAAATTTGACACGCATCCCTATGTTCACAATTGAAGAATTTGATGATTGGAAAATTCGTATGCAGGCTCATCTATCAGCATTACATGATGAGATGTGGATAGTGATAGAGGATGGGCCACTGCAAATTTTAAAAGTGAACACAGCTGTAAGGAGAGCTGCAGCTGAAGGTGAAGAGGATGTTGCTCCCAGACCAGTCATGGTTGAAAAACCAAGAGCTGAATGGACAAATGATGACAGAAAAAGATATAACCTGGACAATGTGGCCAAGGACATTCTTTACAAAACCTTGGACAAAGCCATGTTCAATAAAGTCAAATCATGCAAAACGGCTAAAGAAATCTGGGACAAGCTAACATTGATTTGTGAAGGCTCAGAGCAAATCAAGGAAAATAAATTATCAGTGGCTGTACAGAAATTTGAAAATTTCAAAATGATCGCAGGAGAGACCCTGGATCAACTGGATGCTCGGTTCACAGAAATTACCAACGAGCTATCTGCACTTGGAAAAGAATATACACAGAAGGAAATGTGTATGAAGATTCTAAGAAGTCTCCCAACTGAGTGGGATATGAAAGTCATGGCCATGAGACACTCCATGGACCTATCCAAGACATCCAACCATGAGCTATTCTCAGATCTCAAAGCCTACGAATTTGAGCTGAGAAGAAAAGACCGAGGAAGAGACAATTTGTACCCAAAAACAATTTGCTCTAATTTTTAAGGATGGCAAGAGAGCCGAGGTCAAAGAAGTCATTGACCAAGAGGAAATAGCCCGATGGTTAAAAGGTTTAACAGTTCTTCAATAAGAACTACAAGAGAGAAAGGGCGAATCCTCCGAAGACACTCGGCTCACTCCAAGTCAAGGAAGATAGGCCAACCAAGAGAACAGAGCATCAAAAAGCTGAATATCAAAGGGCTGACAATCCAAGAATGGAAAGAGCTGATCAAAAGGTTGAAAATCTATGTTGGAACTGTAGGCAACCAGGTCACTATGCCATTGATTGCCCATATCCTGTAGTCAACAAATACGGGAATGAAGAAGAAAAGAAAGGTCTTGAGAGAAAAAGACAAGAAAAGAAAAAGGCAATGTTGGCTGCAGAGATTCTTTGAGATAGCCAAGTCAAGAGACACACGGTGATTCGAGAGTAGTGAAGTGACTACTCAAGTGACTCGAAGAAGAAGCCTTGATCTGTTTGATGGCCAAGGAACAAGACCAACCGACCAAGAAGATGAGGTACACTCTAACTCATCACACTCAGTTCTAGTGATAGTGACTGTGACACACACACTTCATCACCCACTTGATCTTTATGATTCATTAGGCAAAATGATGAAAGATTTTGAACACATTAAATCCTCACACACACTACTAAATGAGGAAAACATCCTACTCAAAGCCAAAGCTCACAAATGACTAAGGAGCCGAGTACTCTAAGTCAAATAGGTGATGAGAATGAAAGTTTAAAGACCGAAAATGCTAAGCTAATAGTAGAAATAGCTGCTATAGAAAAGAGGAAAAATGACCTCAAAAATGTGATTGCCTCATTCACTAAGGCATCTAAATCATTGGATGATCTTATTATGAGTCAAAGAGAATGTGGAGACAAGACAGGCTTAGGATTTAATTCCTCTGTGCTATGTCAAGCTCAAAAGTGATTTTGGAAAAAGGATCTTCTAGCAATGAAGTATCTCAAAAATCCAAAACTCCAAATGGTGCACACACATTTATCCCAAAGCACAATTACAAATAAACGGCCTTGGTTATAAAGGAAAAGGAAAACACCTGATTGAGTGTCTTTGAGAGAACAACAGAAGAAATCGGCCCGAATTCCTCAAAAACTCCAAACAGAAATACTGTAAAGAAGAAACAGAGCTACCAAAAACCCCAGAAGTTCTATAAAAGAAATACATATGAAGGGAATGGTAGAAAATACCCAAGCCAAGTGATTGGAATAATGTGAACTATCGACAAAGACCTATGGAATATAAGCCAAAATGGCAAAGGCCTAGAACTCAAGAAAGGCCATTCCAAAGGTATAAGAGCTTTCATCAAAGACACATATGCACCTAGGCACTACACTCGGAGATATCACAACTACCCAAAGAAGGCAATTGCTAAAACACATATACAGCATACGACAAAAGAGAGACATTGTATGAACCTGGAATCCCCAAGCAATTTGCCAAAACTAATTATGATTATGGCACCGATAGATGGCAACCCCTTAGAGTCAAATCATTTGGCTATAGGTTGGTTGGATCATCTTACAATACTAACCCCTCAGGACCCGGACAAATATGGGTACCTAAAACTTAATTTCCTTGTTTGCAAGTTCAAGGAACAAATGAGTGCCAAGGAACCTGGTACATGGATAGTGGTGTTCCCGGACATATGACAGAAACAAGAAACATCTGTCAAAATTCAAGGAAGTCGAGAGGTGAAAAAGTCATATTTGGAGGAAATGAAGCTCCGGGAGAAATAAGAGGCATTGGATCCATCAAGAAAAATGGATTAAAAATCACGGATGTTGCATATGTTGAAGGACTCAACTTCAACTTGCTAAGCATCACCAAATCGTGACAAGGATTATCATGTTGGATTTAACATGGGTATATGCCAAATCAAGGATCTTGAATCAAATGAAGTTGTGTTGCAAGGATGCGGACAAAAAAGAACATGTATGTCGTGGATTGGTCAACTCGCAACACCCAAAGACTCTGTCTATTAGCAAAGAGCACATCATCGAATCAAGTTGGTTTGTGGCACAAGAAGTGAGTCACCTGGATTTCAAAAGCGATTAACAAGCTTGCCGAAGCAATCTTGTGGAAGGACTTCCGGACTCGATATACAAGAAGAGAGTATATGTGATGCATGTCGAAAGGAAAACAAATCAAATCATCATTCAAAGTAAAGACATGTCCATCTTCAACAAGAATATTGCATCTGCTACATATGGATCTATTTGGTCCAGATTGAACCAACTAGCATAAGTGGGAAGAAATACACCTTGGTGGTAGTAGATGACTACTCAAGATATGCATGGACAATATTCATGTGTAAGAAGAAAGAAACTCTACAGAAACTACCACAAATGATGAAGAAGATTCAAAATGAGAAGAGCCAAACCATTATCAAAATAAGATCGATAGAGGAACCGAGTTTGTAAATGATATAATAACTCGCAGTATTGTATTGAAAATGGTATTGGTCATGAATTGTCTGCAAAGGACTCCACGTGAGAATGGAGTTGCGAGAAAGAAGGAATAGAACTCTCAAAAAAGCGGCAAGGACCATGTTAGGTGAGGGGGCTACCTAAAAGATTTTGGGTGAAGCAATAAACACAAAGACATGCTACACTTAAAATAGATGCATGATAAAATGTGACAAATGACAAAGACTCCTATGAGATTTGGACAGGGAGAAAACCAAATGTTGCATATTTTAGAATATTTGGATGTAAATGCTTCATCCATAACAATGGCAAAGATAATTTGAAGGCTTTTGATGCTAAAGTCGATGAAGGTATCTTCTTGGGATACTCAACAAAGCAAAGCCTCAGAGTACTCAACAAGAGGACTATGGTTACAGAGGAATCCATTCATGTGGTGTTTGATGAGCCAAATGTAAATGAAGAAGACATTGAAGAGTCACCGGTGATAAGTCAATCAACCAACCATGCGAGAAGAGTCCCTATCTTTGAAGTCAAGTTGGAATTATAAACCCGGATGAAGATGAGATAGTCGAGTCTCAAAAACAAATGAAAAATCTGCAGCTAAGTGATGACGAGAGAGGCGATCAAAGCAACATAGTCAAGGACGAATGAATCCAGCTAACTTACTCCAACCTGATGTAAGATGGCCGAGAGACCATCCACGAGAACTAGTCATTGGAGATATAAGAGAAGGTGTCAAAACAAGATCCGAACTCAACAAGAAGCTATGTTCACATGCTTTATCTCACAAATAGAGCCTAAAGATGTGTCACAAGCATTGGATGACACACATTGGATTCAAGCTATGCAAGAAGAGTCAATCGGTTTGAAAGAAATAAAGTATGGGAATTAGTTCAAAGACCCACCCATCAAAATGTTATTGGCACTAAATGGGTGTTCGAAACAAGATGAACGGGGAAGGTTACGTGGTAAGAAACAAAGCAAGATTAGTAGCCAAATGATATTGCCAAGAAGAAGGGATAGATTTTGATGAAACATTTGCCCCTGTAGCAAGATTGGAAGCTATAAGGATGTTTCTTGCCTATGCGACTCACAAGAATTTTATTGTATATCGATGGATGTAAAGAGTGCATTCCTTAATGGTTTATTGGAAGAAGAAGTGTATGTTGAACAACCTCCGGGATTTGAGCGAGAAGACTCTTGGAGATAAGGTATACAAACTCAAGAAAGCTCGTATGGATTGAAACAGGCACCCAAAGCATGGTATGATACTTTGTCACAATTCCCGAGAGAACGGATTCACAAAAGGCAAAGTGGATAGAACACTCTTGAGAATTCAAGATGCGAAGAGTATATTGCTTGTTCAAATATATGTGGATGACATTATTTTTGGATCCACAAACAAAGAGTCATGTGATAAATTTTCAAACCTCATGCAAAGCAAATTCGAAATGAGCATGATGGGAGAGCCGACATTCTTCCTTGGACTCCAAGTGAAACAATTGAAGGATGGAACCTTCATAAGTCGACAAAAATACACCGAGATTTAATGAAGAAATTTGGTATGGAAGAGAAGTCTTCGTGAAAATACCAATGAATACATCATCAAAATGGATATGGATGCGGATGGCGGCACGTAGATCAAACAAGATACGAGCACTTATTGGATCATTGCTCTATCTCACGGCAAGTAGGCGGACATCACCTTTCTTTGTAGGTGTATGTACAAGATTTCAATCGCTCCAAAAGAAAGCCACATGACTGCAGCCAAGAGAATCTTGAGATAATTGAAAGGAAGCCAAGAAGTTGGCTTATGGTATCCAAAGGAAGGTGGATTCAAGCTAATTGGCTATTCGGACTCGATTATGTTGGATGTAGAGTTGACAGAAGAGCACCTCGAGCACATGTCAAATGCTTGGAAACAAAGCTAATTTCTGGTTTAGCAAAAGCAAAATTCAATAGCCACCTCTACAAATTGAAGCGGAATACATATACTGCGGGCGCTATTGTGCCCAAGTCCTATGGATGAGACAACGTAGAGACTATGAAGTTGAAGAAAAGGAAATTCCAATCATGTGTGATAACATAAGTGCAATTGCAATCACTCAAAATCTGTGTTGCACTCAAGAACAAAGCATATCGATGTCGGATATCACTTCATAAGAGATCATGTTGAAAAGAAGGACATCACCTTGGAATATATTTCAACCGATAAACAATTGGTGACATATTCACAAAACCATTATGTGAGTCAAGATTTGAAGAACTCAAGCATGAGTTAGGGTTAATTGAGTGGTGACACTCGGAAGACTCAAAGAAAAGAAGTGAAACACGAAAAGAGAAAAAGAGTTGAACTCGCAAATCGGCCTAAGTGAATCACCATATCGGAAAGACAGTTGTACCGAGTTAGGCGACGGTTAGTCACTAGGAGAATCAGAAGAAAAAGAGTTAAATCGGCTAAGGGATAAGCCGAGTCATTTATGAGCAAAGGGACAAAAACGCGTTTTTTACTAAGCGGAATGTTTTTAAGAATGACGCGTCAAAGATAATTATGACGCGTGTACAGAGCAAAAGCCGCACACCAAGCTTATGATTGGATATAAATGCTGCCGCATTAAATACGAGACATTAAATGCTAATCGGCGTGCAAAATCTAAGCCGTTGATTTCGATCACATTTCAAAAACCACCCGCACGTCCTTTCAGGAACCATACTTAAACCATTTTCGTCCGTTTCTCTCACACATTACCAAAAACTGTTCACTTATCTCTCTCAGAAGCAAAGGCAAAACTCTCTCAAAAACCCTTTCAATCTTCAATTCACTTTCTAAGTTTCATTCGGTGAAATACTGAAAAATGGCATCCACTCATGATTTTGTCAAGCTAGGAAAGCAAATCCACACCGGGTCTACTGTGGATTTCGAGGGTATGGTCAAACAGGGGTCCGATGATGCCCTCATAAAGAAGATCGCTGAAAAACTCGAAACGACTGGGCTAAAACCATTTCTGACGATGGACTTTCCGATGACCTATGTGGAAGAGGTTGCACAGTTCTACGTGAATGCTGAAATTCACAATGAGGGGATCAAATCCTCTGTTCACGGGAAGGAGTTCATCATCACTGCCAAGGATTTGGTAGAACACTGCTCGTTACCGACAAAAGGAGCACCAGAAATCAATGAAGCTGATGTTGACTTGGCTGCTGCTTGGAAGGAAGTAGCCAAGACCGACTATCTTTGAAAAGATAGTCTACACACTAACAAGAGGCTCGGCTGAAGGAGGACTACCACAAATTGTTGGACATCGTTGCCAAATGTATAGACATCAAATTTGGCGCTTTGACCAACTCGTCCAAAGCGAAATTGATCGTAATGGCTGCGATCATTGAAGAAAAGAAAGTGAACTGGGCTGAGTTTGTCTACAGCAGACTCGCGAAATGTAGGGAACAAATCCTTCAAGGAGAATGGCGCATTTGGAAAATCCCTGGGATACGGTCTGGTGATTGGCCGGCTGATGGAGGTAAAAGGAGTCCCTCTTCAACATGGAAAGGCGTTCCATGTAAACAAGAGGATGTTCGAGATCAAACCTCTCTCGCCGGCGCACGAAGAGAGCCTACGCTAAGAGAGCGATACGAGTGAGGGGGGAATCACCTGACCCTGAAGATACATTGTCTCCTCTCCACCAAAGAAGAAGAGGCTGCCCCTGCAGCTAAGAGAATCATTGCCCTGCGCAAAGAAAAAAAAATCAAATCTCCCCCCTGCAGCCTCGAGTCACCCCCCGCAGCCGTGTCTCCCGCCCGTAGTCATTGATGGAGAAGGAACCATTAATCCCTTCTCCGGTGATCAAGAAGAAGAGGATGCCACAACAAGAAAGCGCACTACCTCTAAGACATCTCGAAGGCATTCACCTTCAATGAACCAGAAAAGTGGAGCTTAAATCCCTTTGGTTAAAACAAAGAGAAGAAGAAGACTTTCCAAACTCTCCGAGCTTGAAAAGACAAATGAGTCTCACTCTCACCGGAGAAGATACCCGAGACCGCTAGCGGAGAAGTAGAGTCTCCGTGATTGATGAAACGTCCAAGTCTGACCGATCGACAGAGGCAACTTGAAGACCCAACAGTCGAATAGCCGAGGAACAAAGAATGGTTGAGACAACCGGTCACCTATTGACAGGGTTGTTTCTCCACCAGCAATGCAGGCTGAAAAGTGTCGGCGCAAAAAGTCTCGCTACCTTCAATATCTGGAAATGAGGGCGTGCAAGAAGAGGATGATGAAGACGATTTAATCATGCACTCTCCATTGTATCCGGACATCCAAAATCGTCTCAGCAAGTGGAGAAAATGGAAGTCGAGCCTATCCAGAGTGCGCTTTCAATATCCAAAGTTCATTCTTTGAGGAAGAAGAACTCTTCGATTTCTTGAGGTGGACATAGTCTTTTGCAAGCCCTCGACGAGATAATTGCATAAATATACCGAAATTCGAAAAGAAAATGAACGGGCTAAAGCAACAGACGCAGAGGCACGTGAGAAGGCCAAAGATCGCCCTATCACCGCACCCGAGAACATACACATCCTCACTTTGACGCGTCCTATCGTAGAAAGTGATGAGGATCCGACCTGCTTCTTTGCCCGCGTAAAGAATTGCAAATGCAAAGAAGCAATGCGAGAATCCGAGAATCCTTCATGAGCAAAGGATGATGGAGGGACCAGGAGAGTCCTCCAAAACACAAATGAGATAGACCCAATGGGAGTGGTGCGCATATTGCCACCGTTGTTGCTTGCCACCACTTCCCCACTCACTCGGAAGAAGGAACTAAGGAACCGGGCGATGAAACGGGATAGTGGGGACCCCACGAGCCAACCCCTAATGAAGATGTATTACCACCGCCCCAACGGTGAATACTCAATGGGAACAATGGGAGTCCGAGACGAGTGACCCCAATCCAGTCACTCACCGGTGTGCCACCGTGGGGGAAACTCCTCCACCGCAAAGCGGCAAGGTCGGAGGATGCTGCGGTGACTCCACAATGAATCTAGGAGGCGAAGTGGAGAAGGAACAAACACAAAGTACATAGCAAGTTGTCATCGACGAGGCTCGCATGCTTGAGACTGTCTCACCGAGGTGCCAACCGCTCTCGAAAGGCTAATGACGCTAACGATGCGATCGAGGCACAGGAAGGAATGTGCCCGGGAGTTAACACTGGCGACGAAAGTGCAATCCATGGAGTTGAGACTCCAATAGATGCCACCGCTAGAGGCCCTAAGACAAACTGGCACTTTGTCGAAAGGGATGTCCAAGGCCTCGCCGCAGCTTGAGACTGTAGGAGGTAATGAAGGCCAACGGGAGGTTGAGACTTCCCCGGGTAAAGAAGTCAAGTACGTAACATCCCTCCCGCTATCATTGATCCATCGAGAAAAGGAGATAAGTGCGCTTCACGATTCCCAGGATAATCGATGTAACCTCTCGGGATCGAAAGAAGACGATGAAGCCGAGTCATCCCCTGATCGATCCAAAAGACTCACCGAGGGTGTTCCAACCACGAGTAAGTCGACCTCAAGACTACTCGTCAAACTTTCAACTTTGATGAGCCACCAATGGAAATCTCATCATCGTCCGATGACGCTCGATAAGGCCGAGGACCGATCAACTCACGTGGAAAAACCAAGAGACCGATGAAGTCATGTTGAGACAGCTTGAGGCTCAAAAAAATCGGGTCAACTTCACAAACAGACCCCACAAACAGTCCATCGCAAGCAGCTTCCCAAGCCGCAAGCAGTTCGACTCCACAAGGAACTTCACGAGCACCACTCATCATTGAACAAATTCCAATTGCTCGTGATGATCCCTTTGTAGAATCATTTCCCTTCTCTCTCGGAGGTACCCGACCTCCCGAAGAGTCGAAAGAGATCTCGAGCGCTTCCGGACTGCATCCTGTCATTCCATCGTATACCATCGTTCAAATGACTATGATTTTGACGACGCTTGCGCTCACCGCAATGAGGGAACAATCAAGTTCGGGAGGTGTTCAAAGCATTATTTGCCGAAATTGAACGGATGGAGAGGCACCAGGCCTCGATGGACATGAGACTGGATAACGAGATGCCAACCTTATCACCGACTTGAGAGGCATAATAGTCGAATCCGGTGTGGTGGCAATAGCGAAACAATGCGTGTGGAACAAGCTAGATACTTGAAACATTGTTCAACAAGTTGTTGGTCCGCGAACGAGAATGCCGATGCAAAGACAAAATTGAGAGAACATATTGAGCACATGCATGAATCTCACATCACTTTGAGATAAAGCTATGCGTGAGAAAAATAAGAATGAGCTCCTGCGTATGGAAGAAAACATGGATCGAAAATTCACCTTCTCATGGCCGAGATGAAGTTAATTAAAGTTGAATCCAACACTACTCGCTCTGAGTTTCACGCCGCATACTCGCAAATGCACTGGCGTAACTTGGCTATCGCCAGACTCGACTTCCTCGCCGCTAATTTATTTCCAGGGTTCCTCTCTCCTTTGATGATGCCAAAAAGGGGAAGAGGAATACCTAAAAGCGCCGAAGGGATCTCGAAGTTGAGAAGGATGGAGCAAACTGTGTGAAGGGAAAGACTGAGGAAGTTTCAAGAGAAAATAAAGGGAAGTCTGTTGAGGGGGAAGATCGAGAGATGTAACCTTGATGATTGCAAAAACCCCCAACAAGGTCTTGTCACAAATGGTGATATTATCAAAAACTCCCGATGACTCGCCACTCCAACACTGTTGTACCTATGGCCGACAAGAGAAAGACAATTGAAGCGAGGGATGGAGGAAGTGGAATGAAGGATGAATGCCCGAGTTATGGATATTCGAAACAACATGGTGGCATTCCAAAGAGACAGAGACACTTATGCCATCTCGGATGCCGAATCGAGCCAAGATCGCTTGATGAATTTAAAATGCTCGCATCCAAGGATACTTCGCAAACATGTCCATGGCTCGAAGCTCAGACTTGTACCGAAAAGGGTCTCACACTATGTGAAGAAGGCGACAGCAGACCATCGGCAACTCTGGGTCACTTCACCGGTGACTCACCAAAGAAGAAGACCCCAAGACAAGATACGCCCGAGAGGAAAAGGAAGAAGCGGTGGTGGAGGAAGAGGTTTCGCACTGGCCTCCGCCCAAAAATATTGAGTATATAGATCCGTGCAAGAAAGGTGGGATCTCTGGGTCGCTTTTTTGACGAAGTAGCCAATCTGCAAGTGGCTAAGAACAATGCTTTGAGTATGTAAAAAGAATTGAAGAAGAAAATAAAAGACAAACTCACTTGTGGGAGGAGAGACAAGAGAGAATAAGAAGAGATGAAGTGCCGGAAGGCGTATGAAAAGAAGAAGAAAGCACTGAAGATGAGAAAAAAAAAAAAGAAAAAAAGAAGATGACAAAGCTGAAGAAGAAGAAAGAAGGAGGAAGCGAAGGAGATGAAGTGTTACTGTCCACCCCTTCATGTATTTTACTATGTAAATACACTTTATGTAAGTCTTCAGTAATAAATCAAAAATTCTCTATTTTTGCGTAGACATAGATGTTTGCTCGATACACTTTGTAAAACATTGTGTAAAGGACAAGAATGTTATGATCAATAAAAGGATTGATTATACGCATACATACATTCTCTGTGAATGCACTATATGTATGTATCTTTGCTATTTACATTTTGAATGTTTTAAGTTTTGGCATCATCAAAAAGGGGAAAATTGTTGGGAAATTTATTGTTTAGATTTTGATGAATGCCATGTAAAACTTAGAATAGGAAGTTGGCACCCCATTTTCGTTGTAAACCGCATTGTAATAAATAGGGCTGGTCAAGTGAGTTAAGTCACTATGCCTAAACATGCAAGAAGACAACTAACCGAGACTAGAAGGAAGACTCATTGCAAGACAAATTGAGTATGGCAAAGAAGAGAAGACGGAACTCGATCAAGGAGCAAACAGATGCACCAGTAGAGTATCGACAAGTCAACTCAAGATAGCCAAGTCTCAAGTTGAAGTGACAAGAGTCATCCAATGATTGGAAGTCGACTCTATGTCACCTGGGAAAGCAAGGAAATTGATCAAGTCGAGATAATCGGAAGAGATCCGTTGCGTAAATCAAAGGAATTATCAAACAAGTAATACCTCCATACTACTTTTCTCGAAGTGCTCGATCCCCGAAGCGTGCAAAAGGAATAAACCAATGGGAAGCACGCACCATGTCGAACTCAAAAGTCAAGAACAATTCATACGAGGAAGTGGCAATTCCAAGGATCGCAACAAGACAAGCCAACGACCACAAGTGTCTTTTGAGAATAAGCCTATCTCTTCAACGGGCAAATTTTCAAAAGAACACTATAAAAGGTCGAGGAGTTTATTTGAGAAAATGTTGGTTACCTTGATAATTAAAAACAAATACGAGCAAGAAAAGGTATATCTCAGAACCAAAAATATTCTCAAATCATTCAAGATTAATCCTCAAGCCTACATTACGAAGAAAATCAATCCAACACTCACCGTGAAGGAAAGATAACTTCAATCGCTTGAAGAGGAAATTGTTGAAGAA
Organism: Rehmannia glutinosa; assembly: GCA_016081115.2. Taxonomy (NCBI): domain Eukaryota; kingdom Viridiplantae; phylum Streptophyta; class Magnoliopsida; order Lamiales; family Orobanchaceae; genus Rehmannia; species Rehmannia glutinosa. Next base: position 131,045 of record JABTTQ020000543.1, on the reverse strand, counting down.
TCAAGGGGTCTACATTCCACGAGGATTGTAGAAAGGTTCAAGGTCGAACCAGTCTCAAGTTTTTGGAGGGCTTCGTGATCAAATCCAAAGAGCTTGAGCAAGTGGGCTGTAGTAGCAAGGTAGTTGCCCTGTGAAGAAGGTCGGTCGTACGAGAAGCAAGTCGCATGACCAAGGCATCTCCGATCGAGTCCCAAAGGATCAAGTTAGCGTGTGATCAAGACTTGTATCCGGACATTACCATTCTCGTATACTCGATCAATACTTAGTGGATTCCTCCCGGAGTTGGAGAAGAGAGGAGTAGAAGAATTACCCCATCTTCGAACCTCTATAAAACTTATCGCGTCATTTACATTTCAAAGACTTTAATTCCTCGCACCTTATTTATTTAACTCTGTTGATAAATTTGCTATCCACTTGATAATCTCTAAGTACTAAAACCAAGTATTAAATAAAAACTAAACCAAATTTAAGGGTGTAAAGTCTTCCTCAAAAAAATAAATCACAATGAGTTAAGTCTTTAGTCAAAACAATTTGAGTTATTCTATCAACAAAATTTCAACAGTCCGTTGAGTAACTAACTCTAATGATTAACTAACTTAGCTGTCCATCAAGGACTCAGCTGTGAAGTATTAACTCTAAATATTTAAAAGGACTAAATCAAAAAGTTGGTAAGGTTTATTCAACCCCCCCTTCTAAACCTTACACTCACACCCTTTGGGACCTACAGGGCCATAATTTTCTAGGCTCGAATTTTAAGGCCCTCAGAATGACCTGATGGGCCGGCTGTTGGGCCTAACTTTTAGCCCGACCCGACAATTTGTTTTGTACAAAACATACACATAGGTTGGATTGGGCTAAGCATTTACACGACCCATTTTTTTCAAAAGACTGGCCCTAGCATTTTGCCAGCTCTAATTCGCATATATGAACGATATTTATGGAATATGTTCATATGGATGTAATCTTGAAAATGTTCTCAGATTTTTCAACTTGGACATTAGTGATCCCTTTTAAACTTGCACACATAAAAGCATACTTGAAATGAGGATATCTCGTTCATGGACATAAGTGTGGTGTCATTAACGCATGAATCCATGTACTTATTACGAACAAATACAATGAATTGTCTGTTAATCCAAGTGGCTACGAAAATTTAAAAGGGGTGAATAGATTTTCTCTATTTTTCGATTTATACCCTCTTTTTCGATCAAGCAGAATGAACAACATAGAAGTGCAGAAAAATAAATCAACAAAAGATGATTTATAGTGCTTCAACCCACCTAGGGCCTACGTCCACCACCACCCGGGAAGTCCAAGTTGGATTTTGAAAGGAACAAATTTATTAATTGATATCAAACAATTATAACCTTCACCTTGAAGAGCAACACACTTTTCATACAACAACATCTATGAAGAGCACCAAACTCTTCTTACAACAATGAAGAGCACCAAACTCTTCAACACCTAGTGAATCAACCAAGTGTATTCTTGCCAAAAAAAATAGCCAACACGTATGACTTATTTTGGATGATTTTATTGTTGGAAAATTAAATGGAAATTTTGCAATTGGCATAATTTCTTGGACCCATTTTGAAGAAAATATTAAACTCCAATAGTGTTTAATTTTGTAACACCTAAAACTCCCAACTCATGGAGTAGTGGGAGAGTGATGACACTTGAAACTCCCAACTTATGGAGTAGTGGAGAGTGATGACACTTGAAACTCCCAAGTCATGGAGGAGTGGGAAGTGAATGCCCCAAGTCATGGGGTAGTGGAGAGTTAATATGGGTTTATCTTGAAGCCAATAAAAGGTGGTTCAATTTTTCACAATCAACACACAACACAACTCCTACACTTGCATAACAAATTCCTTGCATATTGCTCTTGTGTTCCCTTGGCTTTCAATTGCATTTTGGTGGTGATTTCCTAGCATAATCTTCAGTTCGCCGGGTATAAGGCAGTCCGGTTTTCCCGTCTTATCCTGGGAAATAGACGTCCAGAATAGGGGACGAATCTATTTTAAGGATAGTGTGTTGAACACACGATTCGGGCCAATTTTATGTTGTGCTTATGTATTTTAGTTTATTACAAATTTCGATTTCTATTCTGGCTAAGGTTGCAAGGTTCAGATGATTAATCACATTTCATTAATAATCTGAGTTTTGATTGTTATAAACATATAGTCAGAATCTATAACTTCAATTTTTTTGTTGTCGATTCAATCTTTCTATTTGTATATGTTGCATGCTTTGGGCAATAGATAGAGATTAACAATTTGCAATTGAATTCTGTATGTTTGGATTTCATATTTGCAATCATAATTTTAATTTGACAACTTGCATGTTGTTGGCATTGGTTCTTTGTTTCTGATTTTGAAAAATTCAAATGCATTTGCTCATTGGTTACAGTAACTGACTTTTACATTTGATATTTAATTTCATTTGCATTCTGCATTTTGCAATTAAGCTTCCGAATATATATATATATGGCTGTGTTTACTGACTTTCATTTGTTATATTCAGTTTATTTGCTATCCTAATTTTGTTTATTGTCTTGAGTACTTTGGTCCGAATTTTTATTAATTTGGATTAATAAGAATACTACCCCGTGCAATATTTGGAGCGGAAGGAAATCGATATTTGGACCTTAAAAATAAATCTTGAACAAATTTTATATAATTGTTCTTATCGGTTTTTGTTCCGATAGATTGAAGTGCTAAACTTCTTTTGTTATTTGTTTTAAATGGTATCCGATTCAAACAACAAAGGGGTCTAACCCCGTGGAACCAACTCCGGCTTTTGTAGCCAACCCAACGCTTAATGTGCCGTTAATCATGGCAAAAACCCTAAAAAGTTTATGTCTCGAACTTTAAGTGGTGGCAGCAGAAGATGCTCTTCTACTTGACCACCTTGAACTTGGCACGGTTCTTGACAGAAGATCCTCCACAGCTTAGTGAGGATGAAACTGATGCACAAGCGGTTAACGCTTTGGATGCTTGGAATCATGCTGATTTCTTGTGTAGAAATTATGTCATGAATGGCCTTGCAGATTCACTTTACAACGTGTATAGCTCTAAGAAAACTGCAAAGGAACTGTGGGAGTCTTTGGACCATAAGTATAAGACCGAGGATGCGGGTGCGAAAAAATTCATCGTAGGCCGCTTCTTGGATTATAAAATGGTGGACTCAAAAACGGTCATCAGTCAAGTACAAGAGCTTCAGGTGATCATACATGATATTCATGTCGAGGGAATGGTTCTTAGTGAGACTTTCCAAGTGGCTGCAATCATTGAGAAATTGCCACCAGCTTGGAGAGACTTCAAGAGCTATTTGAAACATAAGCGAAAGGAAATGAACGTCGAAGAACTTGTTGCTAGACTTCGCATTGAAGAAGACAACAAAAGTTCTGAAAAGATGTGGTTCAATCCTGAGATGGCTAAAGCTAATGTTATTGAACATGGGCAAAGTTCCAAAGGCAAGAATAAATCTGGGCCAGCGGGAAAAGGGGTTAAGTTGGAACCCAAAGGAGGCATTTCCAAGAATAAGTTCGAAGTAAAATTCTTTAATTGTGGCGGCAAGGGTCACAAGGCTTCCTGACGCAAGAAACCAAAAAGGAACAGAGAGGCGAACATGGTTGAGGAAATTTCTCAAGAGGTATGAACCTCGGCTATAGTGGTCTCGAGGTGAACTTGGTAGGCTCAAACCCCAAACAAAGGGGTGGATATACTCTGGTGCTACAAGACACGTGTGCTCTATCAAAGAAATGTTTAGTTCCTTTGAGTGAGTCAAGACTAGAAGAAGTCAGTACATGGGGAATTCAGCTACCTCTGAGGTCAAAGGGAAAGGAAAAGTGGTTTTGAAGATGACGTCCGGGAAGGAACTGACTCTCAACAATGTGTTGTATGTCCCAGATATTCGAAAAAATCTGGTTCGCTTTTAGATAAGCATGGTTTTCGCATTTTTTTTGAGTCAGATGTTGTAACTTTGATGAAAAATGGGATGTTTGTAGGCAAGGGTTATGCTTTTGATGGGTTGTTTAAGCTCAATGTAATGGTTGTTAAACCAAAAATCAATGAAATGAATAACTCTTCTGTTTACTTGCTTGAGTCTTCCAATTTGTGGCATGGTAGATTAGGACATGTTAATTATGATACTCTACGTAAATTAATTAACTTGAATTGTATACCAACATTCCATATTAATTTGTGTTGAGGCAAAGTTAACAAGGACATCATTTTAAAACATTTAAAGAAATAATGAACCACTTGATTTAATTCACACCGATGTTTGTGATTTAAAATCGACACAAACACGTGGTGGCAACAAGTACTTCATTACTTTTATAGATGATAATACGAAGTTTTGTTATGTGTATCTTCTTAAAAGTAAAGATGAAGCTATAGAGAAATTTATTCTCTATAAAAATGAAGTTGAGAATCAACTCAATAAGAAAATTAAGGTATTAAGAAGTGATCGTGGAGGTGAATATGAATCACCATTTGTCAATTTTCGGCCCAACATGGAATTAGACACGAAACAACAAAGACCTTATTCACCTCAACAAATGGCATTGCAGAATGAAAAACCACCGTACACTTAAAGAAATGATGAATGCCATGTTATTAAGTTCTGGCTTGCCTCAGAACATGTGGGGGAAAGCTATCTTGACAGCTAATTACCTTTTAAATATGGTGCCCCGTAAGAAATTAGACAAAAGCCCTTATGAGTTGTGGCATGGAAGAATGTCATCTTACAAATACTTACGAGTGTGAGGGTGTCTTGCTAAGGTTGATATACCTACACCAAACAAGGTGAAGGTAGGTCCCAAAACCTTGATCGTGCATATTTATTGGATATGCACATAACAGAACTACTTTATCGGTTTCTTGTGCATGAATCTAAAGTTGAAGATATACACAAGAAAATGATAATTGAATCGAGAAATGTCTCGTTCTTTGAAAATGTATTTCCATGCAGATTGAGAGAAGAAGCAAGCTCTTCTAAATGGATACATGATTCAATATAACAAGAGCAAGGAAATACATAAGAAGAGGTAGAACTTAGACGCAGCAAACGAGCTAGGATAGAAAAATCTTTTGGTCCAGATTTTCTAACTTATATGCTGGAAAGTGAACCTCAAAGCTACAAAGAAGCTATAACTTCTTCTGAAGGACCATTATGGAAAGAGATCATAAAAATTGAAATTGATTCCATCTTGTAAAACCATACCTGGGAACTAGTGGATCTTCCTGAAGGAAGTAAACCACTAGGTTATAAATGGATTTTCAAGAAGAAAATGAAGGCGGATGGAACAATTGATAAGTACAAGGCTAGACTTGTAATTAACGGTTACAAACAAAAAGAGGGCATTGATTACTTTGATATGTATTCTCCAGTTACGAGAATAACCTCCATTAGATTGGTACTTGCAATTGCTGCATTGCGAAATCTTGAAGTACATCAAATGGACGTAAAAACTGCTTTTCTAAATGGAGATTTAGAAGAGGAGATTTACATGGAACAACCTCAAGGATTCTCTCGCACCTGGCAAGAGAACAAGGTTTGTAAACCGTCAAGTCATTATATGGCTTGAAACAGGCACCAAAACAATGGCATGAAAAATTTGATAATCCTATGAAAGAATGTGGATTTAAAATAAATGAATTTGATAAATGTGTCTATGTAAAAGGGACTGAAAATGGCTATGTCATTTTGTGTCTTTATGTAGATGACATGCTTATCATTGGAAGTAATAATAATAAAATAATTAAATCCACAAAGGATGTGTTGAACTCAAGGTTTGACATGAAAGATATGGGTTTAGCAGATGTAATCCTCGGAACAAAGATCTCTAGAATTACAAATGGACTGACACTTGATCAGTCATATTATGTGGACAAGATTCCAGAGAAATTTAGTAAGGATGTCACGTCATTAGCTAGAACTCCTATATAGACAGGAGTCAACATCTATCGAAAAATAGAGGTGAGGCCGTGTCTCAATTAGAATACTCACGAGTCATATGAAGTTTGATGTACTTAATGAGTTGTACAAGACCAGACATTGCTTATGCAGTGAGTAAATTGAGCAGATACACGAGTAATCTAGGGCATGAACACTGGACAGGTATAGTGAGAATACTAAGGTATTTAAGATACACTCGTGATTTTGGACTGCACTATACAAGATATCCTGCTGTTATTGAAGGATACAACGATGCTAATTGGATATCTGATATTAAAGACTCTAAGTCTACAAGTGGATTTGTAATCACTTTAGGAGGTGCAGCCATATCGTGGAAATCTTCTAAGCATACGGTTATAGCTAGATCCACAATGGAGTCTGAGTTTATAGCTTTAGATAAGTGTGGAGAAGAATCTGAATGGCTCCGAAACTTCTTAGAAGATATTCCAAGATGGCCTAAGCCTGTGCCAGCAATTTGTATACATTGTGATAGTCAATCTACAATTGGCAGAGCACAGAGCAATATGTACAATGGTAAGTCTAGACATATACGTCGTAGACATAATACCATTAGACAACTACTCTCAACTGGTGTTATCTCTATTGACTATGTGAAGTCAAAGGATAATTTAGCAGATCCATTAACCAAATGGTTAAATCGAGAGTTAGTTGCGAAATCATCAAGAGGAATGGGACTTAAGCCTCTGGAAAAATGAGATGATACAATGGAAACCCAACCTAGTTGACGGGAGATCCCAAGATCTAGGTTCAATGGGACAACCTAATTGTAAAAAGACTCTAGGATCACTGTAGGGGATTTTTTCCCTTGTCCATTCCTTGACAGTGAAGCCCGTGGAAGAAGAGGATAAGCATTTGGCTTTTAATGATTCTTGTGCGTCGGTAAGCCGAGTTGGGTAGTGCGGGCTACTCTTAAAGAAGAATCACCTATGTGAGAGAGAAATGGGGCCGCTTCGAAGAGAATTGTGTGAGGCTCAATTCTTAAAACCTCTTGTAGAACCAGATGTATGTTCAGGGCCATGAATGAACATAACAATGAGAAATGAAGTATGTTGGGAAGAATCATGTGTGAAGTAAATATATTTTCACAAGGGAAGGTTCAAAGGGTAACGCCTACCTATCCTATGCAGGGTTCAACTGCTGGATTTTATCACCAAATCTTTGTATCTTCGAAATTTTCATTCATGTGGGGGATTGTTGGAAAATTGAATGAAAATTTTGCAATTGGCATAATTTCTTGGACCCATTTTGAAGAAAATATTAAACTCAAATAGTGTTTAATTTTGTAACACCTAAAACTCCCAACTCATGGAGTAGTGGGAGAGTGATGACACTTGAAACTCCCAACTTATGGAGTAGTGGAGAGTGATGACACTTGAAACTCCCAAGTCATGGAGGAGTGGAAAGTGAATGCCCCAAGTCATGGGGTAGTGGAGAGTTAATATGGGTTGATCTTGAAACCTATAAAAGGTGGTTCAATTTTTCACAATCAACACACAACACAACTCCTACACTTGCATAACAAATTCCTTGCATATTGCTCTTGTGTTCCCTTGGCTTCCAATTGCATTTGGGTGGTGATTTCCTAGCATAATCTTCAGTTCGCCGGGTATAAGGTAATCCAGTTTTTCCGTCTTATCCTTGGAAACAGACATCCAGAATAGGGGACGAATCTATTTTAAGGATAATGTGTTGAACACACAATTCGGGCCAATTTTATATTGTGCTTATGTAATTTAGTTTATTACAAATTTTGATTTATGTTCTGTAATTTGTAATTCCAATTTTCATTGTGTAATCCAAACTATACTAGAAATTTACTTCTCTTATTTTTCCCAACATTTATAAATACAATCAAGATTACACTTTGAATGAAATATTACAACTCAAAAGTGCAACTGTAATCAAGAAAGAAAGTCTAATAAGCAAGATGTAAAAGTAATGTGCTTTTGCTATTATAACAAGAATATATGTTGAAAATGAAGAACAATAGTTATTGCTGAATTTTCTTGTTGTGATGTAGAGTAATGTGTTGTACTTTGATCCTTCAATGCTTCATGTATTTATAGGATGGCTCCATATATAATCCCAAGCATAGGCTCCTCCTAATTCAAATTTGTCTGCAAAAGAAAGATCAAACAAGCTCCAAGAAATGGTTAAGAAATGAAAAATCCATAATTTCCTGAGAAGTATTTCTGCAACGGATAGATTTTGCTGTCAAAAAGCTATAGCGACAAGTCGCTATATAGAAAATTTTGAATTTTTAAATCGTTAAATAAAGTTTTGACACAGGATGACATAGGGGGATCGATCACCATGCATGGAGACCACCACGCCTATAGCGACCGGTTGTTGTAGATAGTGAACGTTCGTTGAGAAACAGAGAAGTTTTAAAACAAAGCTTCAACTTTCATGCATCGGTTGCCCTATTGGGTGACCGGCCGCCCTCCTTATGATTTTGTCTCTATTTTCTTTCAAGTTTTAACACACTCATATATGGGTTTCTTTATAGGGCGATCGATCGACCTCTTTACAGAGAAGTTGTCCGATTTTTGTCAAAAATAAAGTTCAAGAAGTCATTAAAAAACTTAGTAAAAATCAATCGAAATGTTTTGAAGTATTTGGACAACATTTGGAAACATTATTTTAGTATAAAACTCATTTATATGAAATAATCAAAATCAAAATACAAATATTTATCTAACATTTTTTCAACCGGAAATATTGTATTGTCGAATGACAATTTTCTAGTTACAATAATGGAAAGAATTAGTTCTTGGACTTGAAATGCTATGGGAATCTTATACATGATATGTTGCACTTTGATGAATTCGGTTGTTTGGCAATCACAGAGAGTTTATTGTGGTTACAACATTATTGTTTAGATGAATATATGAATTTTCTAATTTTCAACTAATCTTTACTCCAAAATCTTGGCCAAGGTTAGATGAAAACTAAACACGAGGTTTTCTAATTTACTCATGTCAAGGTAATTAGTACAACCGTTAGGGTAACTCCAACAGTTAAGGTATTCCACGTGAAGGGAAGTGGCTTACAACACGAACATACAATATTAGGAGAGCTTATGTTGTCCTAGGAAATGCAATATGATACTTAAGTTATCATTTATAAATGGATCTTAGATTTGTCAAAAGTGTAGAAAGTTTAAGAAGCAAGTTCAACTTACTTACACATGAGAGGAGCATAGTTGTTTATACATGAGACATTTGACCTCATGGGCTTTGAATAGTGATTTGGGCCTCGTGGGCCTATAATTCCACAATAATTGTGATTTAGCAATTGGTGATTAAGCATTAATTAATTTAAAACTAAATAATTAAATAATAAAGGGAACAATTAAATAATTACCCTCATATCATCCCCTTAATGTAATTGATGTCCAGTTGAAAGAATCAACTAAGGAAAAATAAATTTAATATTTTCAAATAAAAAAAGTACAAAAAGAAACAAACAAATTAATTTTTGTACTCAGGTGTATTTGCACAAGTGGAAAAGTATAGTGGACCGTTACAAATATGAGTATTGATTTGTTTTACATATATAAATTGATCATACTTGAAAAATAAATAAGTAAATTATGCAAAGATTGCATAAATACAATCTAATATTAATTACGTTACACTTAATTTCTTTCACATAATATTTTTAGAAGAAAAAAATCAAAACTTATTACCGCATCAGCTGAATCTCATAAGGGCTCATTTGTCTTTTTTAATTGGATTGATAAAATAATTTGGGTTGGTAAGGATAATACTGTTCATATATAATATAATGGAAAGAAATGTGTGTTTGAGATTAAAGATTGCACTGTTTGACTTTTTGAACCTTTGACCCGATAAGAAAAAAATTATGTTTGGTGTTGATGAAATCACTAAACACTTACAAAAATCCATCCATGAATGTATGTTATTTGCGGACGATATAGTTTTAATTGATGAAACAAGGGAAGGAATAAATGCAAAATTGGAAGTTTGGAGAGAAGACTTTCAATCAAAAGGTTTTACTATAAGTAGGGCTAAAAGAATACATGGAATGCCACTTTAAAAAAACAACAAAAACAATGAGACGAAAGTTAAAATTGATAGACATGAAGTGAGTATAACAAAGAGTTTTAAATACTTAGATCTATAATTGAAGAGAACGGAGAAATCAATAAAGATGTCACACATAGGATCCAAAGGCGGGTTGGAATAAATGGAGGAGTGCATCTTCTATCGTTTGTGACCGTAAAAATACCATTAAAATTGAAAGGAAAATTTTATAAAACGCCATAAGGCCCGCAATGCTTTATGGAGCGAATGTTGGGCGACTAAATATGAACACGAACAAAAAATGAGGGTAGCGAGAGATGAGAATGCTAAGATGGATGTACGGACACACTAGATTAGATAAAATAAGAAATGAACACATTAGAAACAAAGTGGGAGTAGCACCAATAGACGAGAAAATTAGAGAAACACGATTAAGATGGTTTGGACATGTTTATAGGAGACCTTTAGATGCACCCGTGCGACGTTTAGAAGGTAGAGAATCACTCACACAAATCAAAAGAGGAAGAGAGGTAGGCCTAAAAAGACTTGAAAGAAAAGCTTATTAAACATGACATGTTATACCTAAAATAAACGAAAATATGGCTTATGACCGAAACGACGACGCGATATGATCCGTATAAATTTAATCCCACGTGAAATGATTAAAACGCTTAGTTGTTGTTGTTGTTGTTGTTGTTGTTGTTGATGATGATGATATGATTGGATAATTATTCAAAAGACAAAAATACCATTGGCTCAATAATCAAGTAGTGGCCCACAATAAATTAAACATGGCTAAATTGTCTTTTACTATTCACCATTGGATTTTGTCATGGCTGGACTAATTTATCACAGACTCTAGGCATTGACCCAATAGCCCTCCAGCTGCATGATTGTAGGCGGGCCATGATCCATGTCTTGGGCCCATGTCATTAAATCCAAACATTTGATATGGGATTGACTGGACCAACCTAGGTCCTAGGCCGACTGCATCACATTAAGAATCATATATGGGATTCACATCATTTAATACAATTCAACAATTTTATTTTTTTTTGTTTTTTGAGGAAAACAATCCAACAATTTTGGTGAATCAGATTTTTGACTAATTGACCAAAAATATTAGGTGGATCTGAATATCTCATATTACCTTGACCTTTCTCCATTTTTTCTATAATCTTCCAAAATGAGTAAATGACCGACAGCTGGACAGTTTCAGGATTTCCTAAGTTAGCCTTTGTTCGAAAATTAGGGATAATTACAAAAAAGAAAAAATCCTTGACATTTGGGCTAATTATAAAAAATCCAATTTTTATGCAAATTGTAAAATCACCCTAAAAAGTTTGATTTTTCATTTTTTATAATCCTCTTGCTAAGAAAAAACATTTCCAAAATTCTCATGATATTTATAAAAATGTTATAATTATCCCCATTAATTTAAAATATAATTAAAACCTGACGTATTTTTTAATAATTTTGAAATATTTATAGATTATTTTGTAATTAGCCCAAACATCAAAGGCATTTTTGTAATTATCCCGAAAAGTTATTGAACAATCTGTTGTCAGTTGTCTTATTCAAAATTCCATTGCTTTTTTTTTTTTTTTGATCGGTAATTCCATTGCTTTTTAAGTATATATGTGTGTGTACATGTATTAAAAACAAAAACAAAGAAAAAGAAAAAGCTGTGTTGTTGAGTTGAAGAAAACAAGAGGAGAAAGATGTGTTACGAAGTGAATTGTCCGAATTGCAGCAAAAAAAGCTGGGAGGGCTGCGGCCGCCACGTTCCGGCGGTGTACAAACGAATCCCCGAAGGCCAACACTGTCAGTGCAAGGCCTGGCCCGGCGTCAAATCCGGTGAGAATTCAGACACCGGCGGCGGCGGCGCCGCTGATCCTAAGGCTTCATCGCAATCATGTATTATCATCTGATGAACACTTTTTTTTATTTTGTTGTTTTCTTTCTGGGATCTTGTAAGGTTTTCGTTCTGGGATCTTGAACACTTTTGTTCGTTAAATGCTAAATAAAGATCATTGGATTTTCAATTTTTTTGTAATATCTGTTTAAAGTAATTAGTAATATCTGTTTTTGTATTAAACTCATATGATTGTGTTCCAAATTCATTGATTTATGAGAGGAGGCCCTCGGTTTTCCGATTTGCTGAGAAACCCCAAATTTAGTTTTGGACATTTTTAATCTCAGGCTATGTTTGTTTGGATTTACTCGAAAAACAGTTCTAAAACCATTTGTTAGATTTGCAGCCAAACGAAGGAAGTAGTGAGGAATAAAATTTTGAGGACAAGGTGTTCGACAAATTTCCCAGAAGGAAATGTCCTATGTGTGGACTCATATTCATGTTCATCTTTTGAGATGAGATAGGATGGCGCAATTGACACTCCATTTTTCTCTAAACACACCCATATTCTTAATATACCATCCCCACTTTTTAAAATATGACCCAATTGTTAAATATATCCCTTTTTTTTCCAATTTTATTCTTTAATAAAAAGCCCTAGGTGGCACGATGTGCCTTCTGCGATCATGTCACATGACACGATGACACGATGGCATTTTCACCATCATGCCATATGGCATGATGGCACGATGGATGATGGTATTTTTGCCATCATGCCACATGGCACGATGGGATGATGGATGTGGCACGATGGCACAATGATTTTTTTGTCATAGCGCGTGATCGTGCTAAGTGTCGCACTGCTTTTATTCGACAGTATTTTTCAACCTGAAAATTTGAGAAATAACATATTTTATGCTATAAACTAAGAATATACATTCATTATTTGGGGATATGAATACTTTATTGTTCGAATATTCAACAATTTGGGCGTTGGAAAATTCTAGAGTTTTATACAAAAAAAAATTGAACTTTCTTCGAGAATGAGAAGAATGTGGGTGAATAATGTGAGTATATTTAGAACTTTTTTTAATTAAGAGTAATATAATCTTTTAAGTGAATGATATTTTTGCAATTATATGGAAGTGGGTGTGCTCATCAATTTTGGGGGTGTCAATAACGTCACCCTTTGAGATAATATCTTGAGAAATATATTGAAAAGAGAATATATTCGAATTTATCTGCATAGTGCTAATTTAATTTTGTATTTTATTTTGATAAGATATATTTGAGTGGTAGCTATATTGTTATTGTTAGTAACCCACAAATCTTGATTTTGGGTAGTCCTAATACTATTATGAAAAGAAAACAGATGAAATTCTTATATCACATATAGACATTAGTCGTATTTGTTTGTGCCCCATCCACAGTCTCCTTAATAGGCCCCATCCACAGCCTCCTTAATAGGTTGCAAAACCCCTTCAAACACCCAAAGATTTTGAGTCTTCCACATCCATCAGAGAAGATAAACAGAGAGTTGGATCATATCCTTGCCCCTTTAGCAACAACAAGGATTTTATGCCACCAGGATGTGGAATCATGAGAGTCAGTAGCCAAACCATCCCAACAAATCGGAGCCATCTTTCAGACTGAAATTGCTCTCTTGCACTGAAAATAATATGCTCAATGGATCCTCAGCTTTATCACAAATTAGGTCTTCTTGAATGCATTTTTTCCCCAAAGCTTGGAATGTTGGAAGAAGTTTGTGGACACATTTCCACCACAAGTGCTTCAACTTACCCTTGATCTTCAGGTTGCTTTCCACATTTTGGTCCAGTCTCCATTATCAGAACTTGTTCCAGGGCTGTCAGTTTTAAGAAGCTTATCTTGTTGAATTGCACAGTAGGCTGAATTAACAGAAAATCTTCCTTTTGAGTCAAAATGCCATACTAATTTGTCCTTCTCTCATGTCTAACTAATTGGGATTGAGATAATAATAGCCTCTGCATCATTTTTGCAAAAGACATCAAAAATCAATTGAGAATTCCAAGCTTTCTGATGTGAACCGTAGCAACAACGTGCATACGACCCATACAACAATATGTTGTTAACCCAAGATCTTCATGACTAGTTCGGTTAAAGATGGTGGAAACCTCGACCCGTTGCTTAGCAAAGCAGGAACCTCGGTATGCGTAGACGCCACAAACAAATGCGAAAGTTTGTTTGATAAGTCAGAATTCGCAGCAAGATTAACAATCTTGAATCTCTTCGAAATTAAACCCAAAGGGTTGGAGAGAAAAATCTCAATTTAATATTCAATATCAAAGTTGTAATGACCCGATTTTTTATGCATTAACAAGATTTTATTAATTATGTTATTATTTTATTTCATTGAATAATAATAGAGAGTTATGAATTTATTAATGATTTTACTATATAGTTAATATATTAAATTACGGATAATAAAAAATGCTTCTTAATTGGACTGTGATTTACTTTAATTTGGGCCTTATAATGAATATTTGGACTTTTATTTAGTATAGAGTATTAAATCAGAGCCCAGGCTTTTCAAATCGGTTCTGTAGACTTTATTACGATTTAATTTACGTTAAGTTTAAAGTCAATAAGACATGGGTTCGAAGTCGTGCTTCGAGCATCTCCCACCGCAACTTTGTAAGCTTTACATTTATTGTCGTTATGAATTTGTATGTTTATGTCCTTATGAAATGTATCCATGTCAATGAAATTCTTATATATTTTCAAAGTTTGATTATTTAGTTCATTAAACGTTGAATGTCATTGTGTTTTCAGTACGAATGTTTTGGATTTGTATTATTAGTATTTATTCCGCTGCAAAGTTTTGAACAAAATAAGATTTTTATTATCCCGTATTTTTAAGTATTTCAATTTTATTTGCTTATTTTCGCATTAAAAAATCAAGTAAGCTAGAAAGGGTGCTACAAAAGTTGTGTTCAAAATAAACAAAGAGTTTTGCCTTATTTAGGCGACTCAAAGCAAACCCTAAACAAACTAGAAAGGAAAAGAAGTCCAAACCCAAAAAGGAAACTCAATCGCAATTAAGGTTCATGTGTGGGCGAAAATACGTGTACAGGATCTTTGAATATGTTCCTGTGTCTTCATAATTATTGTAGCCCTTTCTCTTGGCTTTCCATAGCAACTTGCATCAGCCCAATACCAATTTTGTAGAGAACGTTATGGTCCAAATATAAACCCTGCCCGTGCTGACCCGCATAGACACACGGGTCGTGCGCATACGCACGGGCTGCCCGTGCGTCAAGTCGACCACCCTATTTTTGTTCACATAGGCGCACCGGCCGTGCGTATACGCACGGGTTGCCTGTACGTCAAGCTGAAATTGACCCCTGCTCGTCCCAAACTCGAAATATCAACTTACGACGCGGCCTTAAAGGTTTATTTTGCCTCCAAAACATCATAACGACTCAAAACAACGAAAATAAACACCTAATCTATGATAAACAAATACAAGAACTCAAGAACTCAATTACATAGTCTTCAAGAACTCGAGATAACTTGCATTTGGTGTTGACTGGATCCCTCGTGACTGGATTCACATCATTCCCCTCCTCTTGAAAGGGATTCGTCCTCAAATCCAAACATTGGACCCCAAATGTTGAAAAGTTATATCAATCCACCCGGATCAAATATTAAACGGCACACACATTCATCCGGTTGCCCAAATCCATGCACATGAGAAACAATAGAACTAGACAAAATATTAATAGATATGTTAGCATTCAAACACTCATGCCTAATGTCTCTCATTTTAATCATAAGCACAAATTTTCTCTCTTGTTTTACCTCATTGGCCTTTTTCCCCATATTTTTGGCTCACTCGGAATTTGTACTCTTCTTTTTCTTGGCCATCTCTCGAATCTCACAACTACCATTGGCCAAACTCTCAAGCTCTCTATTTTTATTTTCACTCAAGCTCTCATTTTTCTCATCTTTTATTTCATTCTTTTGCTCACTTGCCGAACACTTGTTCGTCTTGTTTTTAGCTTCACCGCAAGTGAACGTCGTAGTTAATAGATAGCATTAGCAAGGTCGATCCCACAGAGACAAATAAATTCATTCACTAAGTATTGAGATTGTAATATAATTATTTTTATTTAGACTATCGAAAGTTGATTGTTGGTTTGTAAACTAAAACAAGATTTTATCATAAAAAGACAAAGTAAAGAGTTCGATTGAAAGATCAAGTGGATGAATGGATTCCAGGGTTATGGTTTCAGTTAATATCCCTCTTGTTATCCGATTAATCAAAACAAAGGTTATTATTATTCTTGACAATCACAAAAGTATTTTACCCTCTCTCTCGAGACACAATAAAAACGTTGATTGAATTATCTATACTAGCATCTCTATTCAACATAAGATAAACAACTCCCAAAAGCATAAATGATCATTTATCCTCACAAATATTCACAGACTTCTCAATTATGCAAAATATTCATGTCAAGTATTCAAGATCTAGTATTGAAACTCATCTCTCGAATTATGAATCAATACATCAAACAAGTTAAACCAATGGCCATTTGATAAAACAAGAAATAAAACATAGTACTCGAATAGGGTTTGAAATAATAACTTCAATTCTAATTAACATCAAACAAAAGTATCAATTAACCTAATCCCAAACCCCAGAATCACAAGGTGTTTAGCCGGACATGGGAAATAAACAATTCATAGACAAATCGTTCATGTTCATATCTAACTAAATGAAAGTAAAAGATACAATGGAATAAGCAAACTCAGGGATATTGATGATCTCTCGATCAATCTTCAATCCTCAAGCGTGTGGTTTCGACCTCGATCAATCTCTCCAATCCTACGGTAGAAGGTTGCTCTTTTCTCTGCTTTCTAGGACAAAAATTAGTGTCCCTTCGTTTGGGGCCATTTCATCTCTATTTATACTCCCATTGGGCAAACCTAAGTCAAAAATTGCATAATTCTGACTTTCCCGCACAGACGCACGACCCGTGCTTACACGCACGGAGTGCCCGTGTGTCATGCCGAACCAAATATCAAATTTTCACACCACTCACGACCCACGCATGGCCCGTGCTTACACGCACGGGCTGCCCGTGTGTGGTCATTTTATGCTCTGATTCAACCGATTTTTCTCGTATCAACTCCTTACTTCGTGTACTCATTGTTCCACACATATTTTCACGATTCACAAGGGTTCTAATAGATGCAATACTCCCAATTGCCATAAAAGTGCTACAAAAGTAGTGATTTTCCTGCAAAACGAGCAAAGCGTAATAGTTTTTCCACATATTGAGAACACGACCCATATTACTAAGGTAATGCATGTTTATCAACTCATTATAGCCAAAATCATGCCCAAAATATATGCAAAACTCACACTAAACAACACTATTTTTCTTTTGACTCACACACTCGCATCCGCACATGATCATTATAGATTTTTGTAGGTGTAAGAGATGAAAGTATGAACTTTATTTGCTCATGCTCAACAGTATAGCAATTAGTGTGTCCATCATGCACAACTAGCCTATCAAACTGCCATGGTCTATCCAACAAAATATGACAAGCCCGTATTAGCACCACATCACATAATATATCATTCTTATAACCCCCAATCTGAAAAGACACTAACACTCTTTTATTAACTCGTACCTCGCCACAATCATTGAACCATTGTAGGGTATACGACTCTGGATGTTAAAGTGTAGGAATCTCCAACTTCTCCACCAATTTCGTACTAGCCACGTTTGTACAACTACCTCCGTCAATGATCATACTACACACTTTATCCTTAACTAAACATCTAGTGTGAAAAATATTTTCTCGTTGCTCATGATCAACTAACTTTGGCTCAATATTTAAAATTCTATGTGACACTAGTGATAACACATTGCCCTTCACCGGCTTAAAAAATCATCCATCCCATCCGCCCATTCCTCTAGTTTGAGTCTCCTAGGCCTCCGTGCCCTTGTAACAGGTTCCTCTATTTCCGGTGCCTCCCTGAATCCCCTAATGTCTCGATCATCACTTTCTTTATGAGGCTTGTAAGTGCTTCCATATCCAACTTATTACCTAAATCCAGCGGTTGTCAGTTTTCCTCGGACATGGTTGATTCACTCCCTCACGTGTATATGCTCGTGTATCACTCAACTCACAATTTCTAAGTACCCGCACTAGTCACGATTATAAACCAATCAGTCAATCACAAGTACGTCTCAACAACCAAGACAATCGCCAAGCAAACAACGGATCTCGATAAGATGAAATTTGAAGACTAGGGTTTGTAATTCCATTTTTTCAGAATTTTCCAATTTCTTTCTTTTTTTTATGCATGCGGATTACGATTCTTTACCCGCTGATTTTTTTGTGCAATTTTGAATTTTTTTTGTACCTTCGAAGTACTAGGGTTTATAAGAAAATCTTGAAAATAACAAGAATTAAAGAAAACAAGGATAAATTTAACCTTGCTAGATGGCTCTGATTACCAACTGATGTGAACCGTAGTAACAACGTGCATACGACCCAAACAACAATATGTTGTTAACCCAAGACCTTCACTAGTTCGGTTAAAGATGGTGGAAATCTCAACCCATTTCTTAGTAAATCAGGAACCTCGGTATGCGTAGACACCACAAACAAATGTGAAAGTTTGTTTGATAAGTCAGAATTCGCAACAAGATGAACAATCTTGAAGCTCTTCGAAAAACCCAAAGGGTTGGAGAGAAAAATCTCAATTTGATATTCAATATCAAAATTGTGTTCAAAATAAACAAAGTGTCTTGCCTTATATAGGCGACTCAAAGCAAACCCTAAGAAAAACTAGAAAGGAAAAAAAGTCCAAACCCAAAAAGGAAACTCAATCGCATCGAGGTTCAATCAGGCGAAAATACGCATACAGGATCTTCGAATCTGTTTCTGGTGTCTTCATAATTGTTGTAGCCCTTTATCTTAGCCTTCCATAGAAACTTGAATCAGCCCAATATCAATTTTGTAGAGAAAGTTATGGCTCAAATACTAAACCCTGTCGGTCTTGACCATACGACGCACGTCGTGGCGATATGCACGGACGCCTGCCGTCGTCAAGTTGAACACCCTATTTTCATTCACATTGACGCACGGGCCATGCGTATATGCATGGGCTGCCCGTGCGTCAAGCCGAAATTGACCCCTGCTTCCAAACTCGAAATATCAACTTAAGACGCGACCTTAAAGGTTTATTTGGCCACCAATACATCAAAACGACTCAAAACAACGAAAATAAACACCAAATCTATGATAAACAAATACAAGAACTCAATTATATCGTCTTCAAGAACTCGAGATAGCTTGCATTTGGTGTTGCCTAGATCCTTCGTGACTGGATTCACATCACTTTCCCATCATCAATCATTAACTCCCTGGCCCAAAAAAACATCATTCCTACAATTGTTATAGAAGGAAAGGTTTAACATAGGCACATTGGGAATCCATGGAGAATCCCAAATCCAAATAGACTTGTCATCATCACCAACTTTATATCTAAGGCCAAAAAGAATGGATTTTTTTTACCTTTAAGCCAACAATTCCAAAGTCACGAGTTGTTGATTTAAGGAGAATGTAAGCAAAACACATGGTGCCTTGCTAGGATTAAGTTCGAAGAGGGCTTCTTTGATTTCTTGGTCATCTACTTGCCTGGTATGAATTTGATTCATGGTTGGTGAGATGGGTTGAGGAATTCCTTCCAAAATATAGTTGTTGATGCAGTGGTACAAAATTTTGAAAAGTTTCTCATATAATCTTGTAACTTCCTCAACAACACCCTCCTCAGTAGTCTCACACACAACCCCATTCTCTCAATAGCATTCACCCTCCTCCTTCTTTGAACAATGCAAGAATGAATACACTTTGTCAAAACAAACAAGCTGAATGTATTTCATTGCAATGCTTCTCTGTTACATGTTCATGTGTTTATATACATGTAAAAGAGAATATGTAACTGTACATTAAATACAAAAAATTTTGTAGGTGTAACTGAAATATAATCACTACAATTGTGGGGCAGGTTTGATTTTTGAGAGTCCCTCAAATCTTCTAATTGATCAGTTGCATCATGCATTTACTTTGAATCATTCATACTGATTAGTTGCTGTTGCATTTATTTGAGAATCTCTGATACGCCCCCGCAAGACAGTGCTCCCATTGGAGATACCGATCTTGGATCTTAAATTATGAAAAGCGAGAGAAGATAGCGGCTTTGTTAGAGCGTCAGCGAGTTGATCTTTTGAGGAAATGTGAGAAACACGAAGAGAGCCACGAGTCACATGGTCACGTATAAAGTGATAGTCGATGGAAATATGCTTCATTCTTGAGTGAAATACGAGATTAACAGAGAGAGATGTCGCGCCAATATTATCACAAAAAATTTGAGGAGATGCTAGGCAAGAAATTTGTAGCTCACTAAGTAAATTTTTTATCCAAATGACTTCAGCTGCACATGAGGCAAGAGCGCGGTATTCAACTTCAGTTGATGAACGAGCAACAGACCTTTGCTTTTTGGAACACCAAGAAATAGCATTGCCACCAAGATAAATAATATATGCAGATGTGGATGTGCGGTCATCACGATTGCCAGCCCAATCAGCATCTAAGAATGCGGTAACATGAAGTTGTTGATTGCGTTTCAAAAAATACCATAATGGATTGTGGACTTTAGATACCGAATAACTCTTTTTGCAGCAGACCAGTGGTTTTCAGAGGGGGAATGCATGAATTGGTCCAATTTGTTGACAACATAGGATATATCTGGTCTAGTAAGAGACAAGTATTGTAAAGCACCAATCACTTGCCGAAACTTTGTAGCATCTGTTGGAGGAGAATCATCATGCAGACAAAGAGTTTGTGTGGAGGACATAGGTGTAGTACATTCCTTAGCACCAGACATGTTAGTTCGTTCTAGTAAATCACGGATGTACTTATGTTGAGTTAAGAGCAAACCAGATTTAGTTGGAAGAACCTCAATGCCAAGAAAATAATGAAGATCTCCAAGATCTTTTATGGAGAATCGATTAGAGAGAGCCTGCAGAAAACTATTAATAAAAATATTGTTGTTGCCTGTGACAATTAAGTCATCAACATAGACCAAGAAATAGAATTTAATATTATTCTGATGATAGATGAAAAGCGAAGTGTCACTTTTTGAATTCACAAACCCATAAGAAAGTAAGAACCCCTTTAGTTCATTATACCATGCACGAGAAGCCTATTTGAGGCCATAAATAGCCTTTCAAAGTTTGCACACATAATCGGGATGGTTTTGGTCAACGTAGCAAGGAGGTTGTTGCATATAGACATCCTCAGTGAGTGTGCCATGCAAAAAAGCATTATTTACATCTAATTGTCTAAGTGGCCAATTTTGAGAAAGGGCTAGACTGAGAATAAGTCTGATTGTAGTTGGTTTTACTACGGGACTGAATGTATCATGAAAATCTATACCAGGCCTTTGATGAAAGCCTTTGACAACTAGACGGGCTTTATACTTAGAGATAGAACCATCAAGATTTCGTTTAATATGAAAAATCCATTTGCAACCAATGGCATTTTGAGAGGATGAAGGGGGAATGAGATCCCATGTACCATTACGAAGAAGTGTTGTAAGTTCATCAGACATGGCTTTCCTCCATTCAACATGTTTTGTTGCTTGAGAAACACATGTGGGTTCTATAGAATCGGGAATGGGATGATTGGTGTGTGCTTGGTACAAGCGTTTGGGTTTAAAGATATTATTTTTGATCGTGTAATGATGACATTTGAAGGTTTTTGTATTGGTGCAAGATTTGGTTCACTGGTATTTAGAGAATTAGTAGTGCCTATAGGAGGTGAAAAAGCAGAATTTTGAAAATCAATATCATTACCTGATCCCGCAGAAGAACTTTTCATTGACTCGATGGATGGCCGAGGCAAAACATACAATGGAACAGTCATGTGATCCCTTACTGGTGATTGTTGCTCAACTACTGAACTAGACATAGGAAGGGGTGTTGAATTCGTAGATGACATTTCCCAATCAGTAAAAGAAATAGGACAATCAGATGATAAAATTTCAGAAAATGGAAAATTACTTTCAATAAACCTGACATGACGAGAAACATAAATTTTATATTTTTTATGTTCATGCGAAAATAAGCACTTTGGTGAATGTATTTCATTGCAATGCTTCTCTGTTACATATTCATGTGTTTATATACATGTAAAAAGAATATGTAACTGTACATTAAATACAAAATATTTTGTAGGTGTAACTGAAATATAATCACTACAATTTTGGGGCAATTTTGATTTTTGAGAGTCCCTCAAATCTTCTAATTGATCAGTTGCATCATGCATTTACTTTGAATCATTCATCCTGATTAGTTGCTGCTGCATTTATTTGAGAATCTCTGATACACTTAGTATTTTTATCACCTTCCTTCAACCACTTAAGCCTAAACTTTTGACTCCAAAATTGTTCCTCATCTCTATAAGCTTTTTCCAAATTCATTTGGAAATGATTCCGTTCCTCCCAATCTCTAATCCTCTCCATCATCTCATTCATTATGCTTTTACATCTTTCAATTGTCCTTGTTGAATTGTTTTTCTAGTTTTAGCTCCATTTAAGCAATGCAATTCTGCAATTTTTAATCTTGCCTTGGATCTGAAATAATGACGTTCCATGAACTCTGCAATTCCATGCATTCTCAACAATCTAATCTACCCCTTCGATGTGGACTTGGATCTGACTCAGAATATTAAAATAAAATCTCTTTTATCAAAAAGGATTGGTAAGGTTGGAGTTACAACAGAGCAAACTGTGATCAGATGAATGTATTGGGATGTGTTTGACAGTTATGTTAGGAAATTTAAGCATCCAAGAAGGGGACCTAAAGCATCTATCTAGTCTATTCAGACCATTCTACAATTAATTTCAAATTCTTAGATTCTATTTTGTGCTATTTTTTGAGTCATTATAGTGGATTTTAAATTCATATTATTTGGCGTCATTTGAAATTCTTCACCAAATATTCCTTAAGGTAAACCACGTGACATGCTTTTCAAAAGCAGTTTCATTTTTTGAGTTTGCTTTAGAATTAACACACATGTAGCTGGAGGATATGAAAAGCCTTGGGGGTGTTTTTGCACAAGCAACAAGTGAAAAATACTCCAGGAACAATGACACAATATATAAAAGATGCATTTGTTCACAAGCGACTTTTCATTTTAAAATTTGAATGAAATAAATATACATAAACTTTTTATTTTCACAACTAATTTCCAACACAACATCCAACACATAAGTAATTTTTACAAAATGAGATTTTTAGAATTAGAATCTTTACACTCATTACGCCATACACTAAATGTAGCATATATTCCATTGCGTTAGATTAATAAAAGTATAAAGTTTGTGCCCTCCTGATTAGCTCATTACGTTTAGGAATTTAAAGTAAATGAAATTACAGAATTTGGGATTTTTTTTTCTTTGAGTAGATTGGGGATAGTAGGAGAGGGGACACACGCATGTATGGGACCGAACCTTGGTCAATCGCCCTTACAACACAAGACTCTGGTGCACAAGGTTGATCCTGAATTTGGGATTATTATCCCTCAATTTACAAAGTTTATGTAGGAAATGAAAGTTAAAACTTGTGAATGAGTTAATTAAACGAGGATGTACCATATTTTTCTACATATTTAAAATAAAATAAAGATTTCAAGAATAAATTTAGAATTATGTTAGAGCTGGTCTAGTAGTGGTCAAACACTCCATTTCCTAATTTCCTATGATGTATCTTTATATGTGTACATATATGATATATATATATATATATCTAGTATGTATGTGTATAACCATGAAAAACAGCCTATTATATGCAGAATAATAGATATTCATAGGCTATATTGTTTATATGGGCCGACCTAATATTACAGATTGGGCTACGCCCGAAATGTAGTAATTTGTTTTTCTGTTTTTTTTTTGGATTAAGGACACATTTGTGATTTTCCCCACCTTCCCCAAAAAAAAGGAGAAATTACACAGAATACGTTGTTTTTTGTACCATTACCACACAATACGCTCCTATTACTCTTGTGCCTATTTTTTTACTTTTGTACTTAAATTTGTTTTTTACGCTCCTTGCTATTTTTTGATTATTTTTATTTTTTTTGCGTTTTTCTTTCTTCCTGCATTGTTTTATATGTTATATAAGTTGTTTCGAGGTTGTTTACATTTGTTTCTTTATTGTTTCTATGTTGTTTCTTTATTTTTTCGATATTTCAAAATAACTTTAACCTATTTTTTATGCTGTTTTTTAATCATATATTATTTTTTACATTGTTTCTACTGTTTCGGTGTTGTTTTATAATATTTTTAATGTTGTTCTAATAATTTTTTTTGTTATTTTCATGTAGTATTCAATGTGTAAATATAATTTTTACCTATTTTTAAGCCCTTTTTATTCATGTTGTGTTTTAAATATTTTTTACGTTGTTTCTGGGTTGTTTCCATACCCTTTTTAATGTTGTTCTGATTATTTTTTGTTGTTTCAATGATGTTTTCGATGTTTAAATACAATTTTTTACCTATTTTTATTTAAAGAAACATGTTAGAAACAATGTTGAAACATGTTTGAAACAATGTTGAAACATAAAAAATGTTTGAAACATGTTTGAAACAATGTTGAAACAAAGCGTAAAAGTTTTCGGGAATTTTCGCTGGAGCGTATAGTTGTGTAAAAAAAGAGCGGGGAGCGTATATTTAGGTAAAACTGCACTGGAAAGAGTAAATTTAGGTAAAATTGTATTGGGAAGCGTAAAAGGCTGCTATTGACTTAAAAAAGGTGGATATTTCTGTTATAAGCCCAAAAAAAAGAGCTTTTTACATTCCTGGACTTTTTTATGCTTTCACGCTTTTTTTGGAAATTTTTTACGCTCCCGTCAATTTTTTCGGATTTTTTACGTTGACGTTACAAGGATGTTTCGAACATATTTCAAGCATGTTTCATCTAATAAAATTTAAGTGAAAAAATTATTTTTTGCCCCCATTAAATAAACAATTTTATTCTCGAACTCTTATAAAAAAATCAAGAAATATACACACAAAACAATACATATTAAAACCAAACAAATTTGAAATAATATATAAACAATACATGAATAAAAGACACAATCCAATTTTCAATCCAATGCATTGAAAACGCAAAAACATGGAAACAATCAAGAAACAACAGAACAACATTTTTTTTAATGGTTGGAGGGGAGGAGATAAGTTTCAAAGAAATTGAAAGATAACGGGTTCGAACCCCGGTAAACACCCTTACAAAGGGCGAGCGATACCACTTGAGCTACAAGCTCGTGGTAACAACGAACAACATTAAAAACTATATAGAAAAAAACTAGAAACAATATAGAAAAAACACCATATGAACAAAAAGAGCTTAAAAATAGGTAAAAACTGCATTGAAACACCGAAAACTACATGGAAACAATAAAGAAACATTAGAACAACATTAAAAACAGTATATAAACAACCAAAAAACAAAAAAAATAATATAAAAATGCCAGATGATTATAAAAAGCTTAAAAATATGTAAAAGTTGTATTTGCACATAGAAAACTACATGGAAACAACATAAAAATATGAGGACAACATTAAAGACATTATATAACAACCTAGAAGCAACAGAAACAATATATAAAATAACAAATGAACAAAAATAACGTAAAATATAAGTGTAAAATTGTATTGAAACATCGTAACAAAATACAAATAACCAAGAAACAAATAGAAACAACACGAAACAACAGAAATAACATATTAATCAATACTTGAACAAAAAAATTGAAAAAAGCGTAAAAATATCCAAAAGATATGCACAAACGTAAAAAAATTAAAAAAATCAGCCGGGTTGGACGTAAATGGTGGCACTTTCCCCGAAAAGTAGGGTAAGCTTGACAAATTCTCTTTTTCTTTTATAAATTCCATTAGTAGCACTCGAATTTGGACCGTATG
Source organism: Rehmannia glutinosa (assembly GCA_016081115.2). NCBI lineage: Eukaryota > Viridiplantae > Streptophyta > Magnoliopsida > Lamiales > Orobanchaceae > Rehmannia > Rehmannia glutinosa. The sequence goes on along the minus strand of JABTTQ020000543.1, from coordinate 105,100 downwards.
TCCGTATCATTTTGAGCCTTTAATGGTTGAGTTGAAATCAATGTTGCCTTGGGCTCTCTTAAAAAGACTTTGAGGTATCGGATAGGAAATTCATTGTCCAATCCTTTTGAGAGGGAATCATTATGTTTCTTTTCCACCAAAGTTGCCACGGTTTATAGAAGTTACTAGCTTTAAAAAAATTAAAATTTCAATTAAATTGCATAAAAATATGGAAGTTTTGTCACATTAAGATGGAAGCTATAACGCTCAGTTATAGGATTCAATTTATAGCTTGCATATCTAAAGTTGATTAATAGGATAAATCTTGTGCTTTCAGTGATAGAGACTTGTGTTGTCATTGTGATTGATCTGGGTTCGATTGCATATGAATGCATGTATTCACTTCCCTACTATCTCTATTGTACTAAAAGAAAAAATTGATTAATCATATTTAAGGAGGGGGTATAGTTGACAATCCAATCATTATTTGTTGAGCTTCATACGTAAAATCCAAAACTTTTTCTAGGATTGTAACATCCAAATTTTGGGGAAATAAATCGTATAATTTCATTAGTTGGGGATTTTGACTTGACCAATTAGAAACTTAAATGACTACATAATTAACACTTTTTGGAAATTTCTAGAAAAATAAATCCAATATTACTATTGTTTCACTATTAATAATAATAGAAATATATAAAGATATAAATACTTTTCATTTACATTACATTGCATAATATTATATTATATTAATATCTATTTTGATATTTATATAATGTATTTCAATATCTGATTTATATTTATATAATCCATCTTAATTAATAGAGTTCATCTTTTATTTATGATTTTTCAGTTACTAAATTATATTGCTAAGCATCCCGTCTTAATTAAGGCATAATCAAATCAGATAACTTCCTAAGTTAAAACCCACATTAAATGATATTCCTTTTTTTTCTTTCACCATATATAAAGAAACTAGAGAATACCCTCTAAAATTAAACGCTATGAATAAGGTAAACATTTTTTCTCTTCTCCTCTTTTTCCTTCTGCCAAAACCGCCTACTTATTGTAAGTCCAAGCGGCTACGATAATCTAGAGGGGGGGTGAATAAATTATCTCCATCTTTTCGATTTCGCCCTCTTTTTCGAACCGAATGCTCAAAGACAATGATAAAGGTGCGGAATATAAACAACACACGTCGATTTATAGAGGTTTAACCCACCTAGGGCCTAATCCTCTACCACCCCAGTATATCCGGGATGTATTTCAAAAAGAAAAAAGATTTTATTAATTACCAAAATTAATACAACACCAACTTACAACAACACCTAGAAGAGCACCACACTCTTCTTCAACACCACCTTTGAGATTACCACAATCTCACTTGAAGATTACCACAATCTCCAACGGCACCTTGTGAAGATTACCACAATCTTCAACCTTGAAGAATACCAAATTCTTCAACACCTCAACAAGAAGATTACCACAATCTTCTTACATCTAACACCTAGATCACTCAAGTGTGTTCTTACCACAAGAACACTCACAAGGATATCTTGTGTTGAATGATTACCCAAAAATCCAAGATTACAACTCGATAATGAATTATACAATTGAGTGCAAGTGTAATCAAGAATAGCCTAGACCTCAAGGATGTGAAAGTGATAAGCTAGGCAAATTACAACAAGAATAATAACAATGAAAGACCAAGTGTTTGCTTGAGTATATCTTGTTGTGTTGTGTTGTTCTCTCTACATGTGTTGCTTCAATTCTTCATCTATTTATAGAAGATGTCTTGGACATGATAGGCTCCTCCTAGGAGATTGAAATCTGTAAAAAATTGCAAGACAAATGAAGAATATAGGCTTTAAATCAACTCCATGATTTAAGGAAATGTTGTCTGTGTCAAACGGTCGATTTTTGTTTGTCAAACTTGAGGGCGACCGGTCGCGCACAAATAGACATTTGAAAATGAGAAAACACATTTACACAGGGCGACCGGTCGATGGGGGGTCCGACCGGCCGACCCTGTGTCCAGCCGGTCGAACAAAACCCAAAAACGAGTCCAGGAGGTTCTGTTTCAGAAATTGCTCCCAGGCACCGGTCGACACCCCAGTCGACCGGTCGATGCCCCGGTCGACCGGTCGACGCCCCGGTCGACCATACCGGTCTACCACCCTATTGACCGGTCTACATCGGCCTTTTTTCAAAAATGGCTTATACACATCGCTTTTCACAACTTTCTGTGCGGGATGCCCTATGAGGCGACCGTTTGCCTGAAAACAAAAATGTTGTCCAATTTTATATCGAAAATAAACTTCAATAAATACTCCAAAAAATAGTAAAAACATTTTAGACCGATCGGGAGTATTAGGACAACATTTAGAAACATTGTTTTGGTGTAAAAATACATTAACAAAAAATCATATAAATGTGTTGTCCAATTTTGTCGACAATAAACTTGAAGAAATACTCTGGAAAGTATTAAAACCATTTTAAAACATTTAGGAGTATTTGGACAACCTTTAAAAACATTATCTTGGTGTAAAAACAAAATCATCAAAATCATGATAAAACCATTTATCAAACACTTATTTCAAATTCTTTTTAATTGCAGACAATGGGTATTACATTATTTACATAAAATATTATCTATTAAGGTTATTTATAATATATATATAGGGAGAGGGTTATATAAGACCACCTCATAGGGTAAGTCCATAGGGACCAATCCTAGCCACATATCTAGATTTTTCAATGGTTGTGATTTTAGAGCTAAAAATTCAGATTAAATGTGGGTAATTAGAGAAAGGGGTAAATTAGTCATCCTACAAAATTACCCAATATTCATGGGATTCTGTTCACATTATGATCACACAATCTATCCAAATCTCACAGCAAATTCAACGTGAACAAATCTCATCTTCCTTCTTCTTCGAACGCTGTTCATGAGTAAACAAGAACCAATCACCCTCAGCTTGTATAGAACACAGGCAATCTTCCAAACCTCGTAGCAATTCAATGTGAACAATCATCCTCCTTCTTCTTCAACTCACTACTTGAGAAATCATTCATCCTTCTTCTTCAACCCACTATTGTGTGAAAAAAGTTGCAGACAATTTGTCATAGTTGGTAGAGCTTGACTTCAGTTCGAAGTTTGCTTATGAAGATGTAATTTGTTGCTTGTGTAGATGTGTCATGGTGTTTTTATATACCATTAACTATATAAGCAAGTCATAAGCAACAAATCCATACTACATAAGCAACAATCCTATACTACATAAGCAACAAATATACACTGCGTATGCACCACGAATACATTAACTACATAAGCAAGTCATAGCAACAAACCCATACTACATAAGCAACAATCCTATACTATATAAGCAACGAATATACACTACGTATGCACCACGAATACATTAACTACATAAGCAAGTCATAAGCAACAAACTCATACTACATAAGCAACAAGTCTATATTACATAAGCAACGAATATACACTACGTATGCACCACGAATACATTAACTACATAAGTAAGTCATAAGCAACAAACCCATACTACATAAGCGATAAGCATATACTACATAAGCAACGAATATACACTACACATGCATCACAGATACATTAACTACATAAGCATGTCATAAGCAACAGAGAAATTTTCTTGAAACTGAAACACTGGAGAGAGAGTATGCATGAAGAGTGGGTGAAATCGCGTGAAAGAGGGAATGAAATCTTAGTAATTGATTCTAAAGTGCCAAATTACCACCCTACCCTTTTTAATTGCTGAAACAAAAAAATAAACATAAAAAAGCCCTAAAAATCTGGACCACCCAAAATTGTTGATCTATGGTTAGGATGTGTCCCCATGGACTCACCCCAAGTAGGAGGACCTATTTGATCCATAAATATTGTTCTTGGTGGTCGAGCGGTAGAATGAAGAAGGAATATAAGAAATGGTGGATTGGAAGAATGAAGAAGAAAGAGACCAAAAAAAAGGGGGTTTGATTTTGTGTGAAAAATCAGATTGCAAAAAAGTGGGAAAGATTTAATGAAATCCCAAAAAAAGGGAGGTTATGGGAGGTTACCAAAAACTGCCGTGTGATTATGTTGATGTGTAGGTCCCAAGGGGTGTGAGTGTAAGGTTTAGAAGGGGGGGGTTGAATAAACCTTACCAACTTTTCAAATTTAGTCCTTTTAAAAAGTTCAGAGTTACTATTTCACAGCTGAGTCCTTGAAGGATAACTAAGTTAGTTTATCAGCAGAGTTAGTCACTCAACAGACTCGACTGAGCTATTGATAGAATAACTCAGCTGTTTTGACTAAAGACTTAACTCGACTGTGATATGTTTTTAGCGGAAGACTTAACACCATTGAATTTGGTTAAGTTTTTTTTAATACTTGGTTTTAGCACTTGGTTGATTATCAGTTGGATAGCAAATTAATCAGCAGATATAAAAGTAATATGCAAAAATTAAAGTGCTGAAATATAAATGACACAATAAGTTTTTATAGATGTTCGAAGATGTGGTAATTCTTCTACTCCTCTCTTCTCCAACTCTTGGAGGAATCCACTAAGTATTGATCAATATACGAGTGGTTAATGATCCATATACAAGTCTTGATCACACAAAGTGACTTGATCCTTTAGGACTCAGTCTGGAGATGCCTTGGTCACACAGTTGGCTTCTCGTACGACTTAGCTTCTTCACAGGGCAGCTGCCTTGCTACTACAACCCACTTGCTCAAGCTCATTGGATTTGATCACGAAGCCCTCCAAAAACTTGAGACTGGTTCGACCTTGAACCTTCCTACAATCCTCCGTGGAATGTAGACCCCTTGATTCTTCAAATTGTTTCCTCTTCAACTGATTGAAGTTGTCTTTCCTTCACAGGTGAGTGTTGGATTGATTTCCTTCGTAATGTAGGCTTGAGGATTGATCTTGAATAACTTGAGAATATTTTTGGTTACAGTTCAAATATTAGCTCGAATGTTCGTGGTTTCGGTTGTCAAGGTAACCTCTTCTCAAATAAATTCCTCAGCCTTTTATAGTGTTCTTTTGAAAAATTTGCCCGTTGAAGAGATATGCTTATTTTCAAAAGACACTTGTGGTCGTTGGCTTGTCTTGTTGTAGTCCTTGGAATTTACGTTTCCTCGTATGAACGATTCTTCAGCTTTTCAGAGTTCTGACACGGTGCAGTGCTTCCCATTGGTTTATTCCTTTTGCATGCTTCTGGGACTGAGCACTTCAAGAAAGGTAGTATGGAGGTATTACTTATTTAAGTAATTCTCTTGATTTCTGTGCAACAGATCTCTTTCAGTTATCTCGACTTGACTGCATTTTCTTACTTTCCCCAGGTGACTTCGAGTCAGCTTCCAATTATTGGATGACTCTTCTGTCACTTCAACTTGAGACATGTCTATCTTGAGTTGACTTGACTGATACTTCACTCAGCTGCATCTCAGCTGCTCCTTCAGTCGAGTTCCTGTCTTCTCTTCTTTGCCACACTCAGCTGCCTCACAGCATAGTCTTCCTTCAAGTCTCCGGTTGTCTTCTTGCATGTTCAGGCATAGGCGACTTGACTCAAATTTCGACCAGCCCTATCTAATACAATGCAATTTACAACAAAAAATTGGGTGCCAACTTTCTATTCTAAGTTTTACATGGCATTCATCAAAATCTAAAAATAATTTCCCAACAATTTCCCCCTTTTTGATGATGCCAAAACTTAAAACATTCATACAATAAAGTAACAGCAAAGATATGTACAGACAATGCAGAATCATAGAATGTATGCGTAGAATCAATCTTTTATTGATCATAACATTCTTGTTCTTTACATAGTCACTTTTTTACAAGGTGTATCGAGCTTAAATGGAACTTAAAGTAACTATCTTTTTCTACATCTACACAAGTATAGAAATTGTACGATTTTATTCGATGTATAGAAGACTTACATAAAATGTATTTACATAGTAAAATACGTGAAGGGGTGGACAGTAACACTTCATCTCCTTCGCTGCCTCCTTCTTTTATCTTCTTCAGATCTGTCATCTTCTGACCTTTTTCTTTTCTTCTCATCTTCAGCTGCCTTCTTTTTCTCATACGCCTTCCGGGTAGCTTCATCTCTTCTCAGTCTTTCTTGTCTTTCCTTCCATAGCTGAGTTTGTCTTTTATTTTCCTCTTCAATTCTCTTCACATACTCAACATTGTTCTTAGCCACTTGCAGGTTGGCTACTTCATCAAATCAAGCCCAATAGATCCCTCCTTTCTTGCCTAGATCTATGTACTCAATGTTTTTGGGCAGAGATCTAGGTCCGAAACCCCTTCCTCCACCACTGCTTCTTCCTCTGCCTCTGGGCGTGTATTGTACTGGGGCGTTCTTTTTCCCAGCTGAGTGACTAGCAGAGTGACCAGCAGAGTGACTGCCAGTAGTCTGCTGCATGTCAGCTTCTTCACATAGTTTGAGACCTTTTTCCCAGTACAAATCCCAGGCTTGAGCCATGGACATATTTGCGAAGTAACCTTCAGATGCGAGCGTCTTGAATTCATCAACAGATCTTGGCTCGGTTCCGGCATCTGAAATGACATAGGTGTCTCTGTCTGTTGGAATGCCTCCATGTTGTTTCAGAATGTTCATAACTCTGGCATCTATCTTTCCTTCCACTTCCTTCATCCCTGCTTCAACTGTCTTTCTCTTTTCATCCATAGGTACTGCAGAGTGTTGGAGTGGCAGAGTCACTAGGAGTTTGCTGATAATATCAGCTGTGACAAGACCTTGTTGGGGGGTTTTAGCAATCATCAAGGTCACATCTTTCGAGCCTTCCCCCTCAACAGATTTTCCTTTCTTCTCTCTTATTACTTCCTCAGCTGTCTTTCCCTTCATAGCTGCATCATCCTTCTCAGCTTCAAATCCCTTCAGGGCCTTTAGGTATTCCTCTTCCCCCTTTTTGGCATCATCAAAGGAGAAAGGCACCCCTGGAAACAAGCTAGCAAGCATAAAGTCTAGTCTGCTGATAGCTGAGTTCTGCTTCGAATCTGCTGCGGAGTATGCTGCACGGAATTCAGAGTGGGTGGCATTGGATTCAGCTGCTACCAACTTCAACTCAGCCATGAGAAGGCTGAACTTTCGATCCATGTTCTCCTCTACGCGCAGGAGATCTTTCTTATTATATTCACGCAACAGCTTTATCTTTGTGGTGTGAGATTCATGCTTTTGTTTCGATGTGCTCTTGCATTTTTGTCTTTGCATCAGCATTCTCAGCCCGCCAGACTAGCAACTTGTTGAACAATGTCCTGAAATATCGAGCTTGTTCCACGCGCATTGTCTGCTGCTTTGTTGCCACCATTCCCGGATCCTGACTATTATGCCTCGCAGATCAGCAGTAAGGTTGGCGTCTCTGTTATCCAGCCTCATGTCCAGTGAGGCCTGGTGCCTCTCCATCTTTTCAATCTCAGCAAATAGGGCTTTGAAAACTTCCCGAACCTCAGCTGTCACTTCTGTCTCAGCTGGCGGCCAAGCAGCGTCAAAGTCATAGTCTGTTGGAACAATGGTGTCTGTGGGAATAACAGGATCAGGTTTATGGAAGCGCTCTCGATCTCTAGCTGATTCTTCAGGGAGGTCAGGTACCTCCAGAGAGAAGGGAAATGATTCTACAAAAGGATCATCACGGGCAACTGGAATCTGCTCAATGACAACTTGTGCTCGTGAAGTTCCCGGTGGAGTAGATCCTGCTGCAGCTTGAGGAGCCTGCGCAGTTGACTCTGTTTCAGCTGTGGTCTGTTGTGAAGTTGACCCAGCTTGCTGAGCCTCAGCTGTCTGAACAGCTTCTTCGGTCTCAGCTGGTTTTTCCACATGAGTTGACTGGTCCTCGGCCTTATCAAAAGCGTCATCGGACGATGATGAGATTTCCATGGGTGGCTCATCATCAAAGTTGAATGTTTGGTGAGTAGTCTTGAGGTCAGACTTACTCGTGGTTGGAGCATCCTCAGCCGAGTCTTTTGGATCGGCAATAGGGGATGACTCAGCTTCATCTTCACCTTTGGATCCCAGGAAAGTTACATCAGGATTATCTTGGGAATTGTGAAGGGCACTTATCTCCTTTTCTGATGGATCAATGATAGCAGGAGGGATGTTCTGTGCTTCAGTCTCTTTACCCCGGGAAGTCTCAACCTCCCGTTGGCCTTCATTACCTCCTGCAGTCTCTTTTGGAGCGAGGCCTTGGACATCCCCTTCGATAGTGTCACCGTCTTGAGGTCTTCGAGGTGGCATCCACTGAGTCTCAACTCCATGGATTGCACTTTCATTGCCAGTGTTAACTCCCAAGCGCAGCCTTCCCGCGTGCCTCGATCGCATCGCGCGTCATTGGCGTCATTGGCCGGAGAGAAGTTGGCACTTCACCGAGACAATCTTAACTCCTCGAGCCTCAAATCGATGACAACTTGCCGTGTATCCGATTGTTGTTCTTTCTCCACTTCGCCTCCGAGATTCGTTGTGGAGTCGGGCTGCATATCCTCCGACCTTACTACGATGGAGGGAGTTTCCCCCCTCACCGGTGGCACACCCGTGAGTGACTTGGAATGGGGTCACTTGTCTCCGGACTCCCTACTTTCCCATTGAGTATTCAGCCGTTGGGGCAAGTGGTAAGATACCTTCATTAGGGGTTGGCTCGACCGGGTCCCCACAATCCCGCTTTCATCGCCAGTTCCTTTAATACCTTCCTCCGAATGAGTGGGGGAAGTGGTGGCGGCGACAACGATGGCATATCTTTTCACTCCCATGGGATCAATCTCCGTACCGTGATGTGGAGGACTCCTGTCCCTCCATCATCCTTTAGGATTCTGGAATCTTGCATTGCTTGCTGCATTTGCAACTCTTCTGTGGTAGCAACAGGGTTCAGATCCTCTTCACTGTCTGATAGGACGTCAAGGTGAGGATGTGTATGATCGGTGGTTCCGATAAAGGGACAACTCATCGGCCTTTTCATGAGTCTCGGCTTTCTCTCTCCGGTCTCTCTCCTTCTCCTTGTCCTTGAAGATCTGCAAGGTTTTACGTGCGATTTTCTTCGTCCGATGCTTGGACCACATTGGTCAATCCGAGAAAGTTCAACATTCCTCTTCTTCAACAAATTCGGGTCTTTGGAACTATTCCTTGGATCGACTCAACTTCTATTTCCTCCATTCTCGCAGACGATTTTGAATGTCTGGGTATGGTGGGGATAGGATCATCACATCATCATCATTGTCATCGTCTTCCTGCTGTCCCTCTTGCTCGGGGATTGAGGGTAGCAAACTTTCTTTGCCGACATTCTCGGTGAGCCTCTGTTACGGCGGAGACACAACCCTTTCAATAAGTAATTCGGTTGTCTCATCCATTCCTTGTTCCTCACTGCTCGCCATGCACCTGGGTCTTGAGTTGCCTCTGCTGATCGGCCTCAGCAGACTTGGCCATTTCATCAATAACTTCCGGAGACTCTGGGCCTGTTTGTTTATGTTTCCATGGTCCATTTCCAGCTTCTGGAGTTGGAAATAGAATTTTGAGAATTTATTGGTTTTCGTGTGGAAATTGGGATTGTGTTTGGATGAATGAATTGAAATGTGTTTTATGTAGGGTTGGAAATGAGATTGTGTTTTGTTTGAGTAGTTTTGAAATATTATTTTATGTATATAATAATTGAAAAGTTGGTAGTGGTGGGGTCCACTTCAATATTTTAATTTGAATATATAATATTATATTTGTAAGATTAAGTTGGTGGGTCCCATTAGATAGTTATAATTTAAAAATAGTAATATTTTAAGTAGATAAAGTTGATAATGGTTGGTCCCACATATATATAATGGGTTAAAAAATATGAGAATAGTGATTGATAAGTAATGATGAGTGATGTAGGGTAGTGAATAGGTTTGAGAATAGAAACTATAGGTTTGAGATGTTGTTTTATGTGAAAAATAGAAAATGAAAATGATGATTTCCATTGGAAATTTTATGAACAAACATGATTCCACTTTTATGTATAGTTGGAAACTGGAAAGAGGCCATTGGAAACATAAACAAACAAGGCCTCTACTTCTCCCGGCGAGCTCGGGTACCTTTTCCAAATTGAGTAGCAGACTCAAGCGGTCTTCTCAAGCTCGGAGAGCTTGGAAAGTCTTCTTCTTTTTTGTTTTCACCAGGAGGAACATCCGGTTCCACTTACTCGGTTCGTTGAAGGTAAGAGCCTTCGCAGATTGTCTTAGAGGCACCGCTCTTCATTAATGGCGATCCTCTTCTTCTTGATCACCGGGGAAGGAATTAATGGTTCCTTCTCCACATCGGCCAGGTGTAAGGCGGAGACACGGTGCTTGGGGCGGAGTGACTCACTGCGAGGGCGATCTTCTTAGCGATCTTCTTGGGAGGAGAGGAGACGATTTGTATCTTCCTCGGGTCACCGATTCCCCCTCACTCAGATCGCCCTCTTAGCGTAAGCTCTCTTACGTGCACCGGAGAGGTTTGATCGAAACATCCTCTTGTTTACATGGAACGCCTTTCCATGTCGAAGAGAGACTCCTTTTACTTCCATCATCCTAGGCTAATCACCAGGCCGTACCCCGGGAACCTCCAAACGTACCATCCTCCTAGAAGGATTTATTCCCAACATTCGCAGAGTCTGCTATACAATACAAACTCAGCCACTCACCTTCTTTTCTTCAATGATCGCAGCCATTACGATCAATTTAGCTTTGGACAATCGGTCAAAGCCGCCAAATTTGATGTCTATGCATTTGGCAACAATGTCCAATTTGTGGTAGTCCTCTTTCAAAAACTTCTTGTTAGTCAGATAGACCACTTTCTCGATCGGACTTGGCTACTTCCTTCCAAGCGGCGGTCAATATCGATATCCCCCATAAATCTCCTAAGCACTCCTTCCGCCGGCAACAAGCGTGTTCCGCGATCCTTGGCGATGATGGTGAACTCTTTTCCATGAACAGAGGACTTGATGCCCTCATCGTGAACTTCATCATTCACGTAGAATTGTGCGACCTCTTCCACGTAGGTCATTGGGAACTCCATCGTCAAAAATGGTTTTAATCCAGATTTTTCAGCTTCTCAAAGAATTTTCTTCATGAGAGTCTCTTGTCGGATCCTGTTTAAGCATGCCGTCGAAATCCACAAGAGACCCGTGTGGATTTGCTTTCCTAGCTTGACAAAATCATGAGTAGGTGCCATTTCTAGATGTTTTATCGAACGAAACTTAGAAAATGATCTTGAGGGTTTGTAGGGTTTTGAGAGAGAACTTTCTTTCTTTTGCCTTGAGAGAGATGAATATTTTTGGTAAAGTGAGAGAAAAAAAAACGGACGAAATGGTTTAAGTATGGGTCATGAAAGGAAGTGCGGGTGGTTTTTGAAATTTGATCAAAATCAACGGTTCAGATCTTGCACGCCAATTTACATTTAATCTCTCGTATTTAATGCGTCAAAGATTTATATCCAATCATAAGCTTTGTGTGCGACTTTTGATCAGACACGTCATAATTATCTTTGCGTCATTCTTAAAAACATTCCCGCTTAGTAAAAACGATTTGCGTTTTGTCACTTTGCTCATAAATGACTCAAATTATTCCTTAGTTGATTTAACTCTTCTCTCTTTGCACATAAATACTCACCTTGTCGGCTAACTCGATCTGGTGATTCTCCGACACGGCTGGTGATTTACTTAGGTGATTTAAGAGTTCAGCTCTTTTTCATCTTTTCGTGTTCCATCTCTTTTCTTTGAGTCTTCTGAATGTCAACTCAGCTCAATTAACCCCAATTCATGTTTGAGTTCTTCAAATCTTGATTCACATATTGGTTTTGTGAATATGTCAGCTAATTGCTTATCAGTTGAGATATATTCCAAGGTGATGTCCTTATTTTCAACATGATCTCTTATGAAGTGATATCTGATATCAATGTGCTTTGTTCTTGAATGCAACACAGGATTTTGAGTGATTGTAATTGCACTTGTGTTATCACACATAATTGGAATTTCCTTTTCTTCAACCTCATAGTCTCTCATTCTTTGTCTCATCCATAAGACTTGGGCCTGAAAGTGTTTGCCAAAGCCTATGTATTCTGCTTTGTGGAGGTGGCTATTGAATTTTGCTTCTTGCTAAACCAGGAAATTAGCCTATTTCCAAGCATTTGACATGTGCCTGAGGTACTTTTCCTGTCAACTCTACATCCAGCATAGTCAGAGTCTGAATAACCAATTAGCTTGGAGTCCAAGGAAGAATGTCAGCTCTCCCATCATGCTCATTTCGAATTTGCTTTGCATGAGATTTGAGAATTTATCACACAGCTCTTTGTTTGTGGATCCAAAGATGATGTCATCCATATATATTTGAACAAGCAGTATACTCTTCCCATCTTGAATTCTGAAGAGTGTTCTATCCACTTTTCTTTTTGTGAATCCGTTCTCAGTTAGAAATTGTGATAATATATCATACCATGCTCTGGGTGCCTGTTTCAATCCATATAAAACCTTCTTGAGTTTGTATACCTTATCTCCAAGACTCTTCTGTTCAAATCCTGGAGGTTGTTCAACATATACTTCTTCTTCTAATAACCCATTAAGGAATGCACTCTTTACATCCATTTGATATAAAATAAAGTTCTTGTGAGCTGCATAGGCAAGAAACATTCTTATTGCTTCCAATCTTGCCACAGGAGCAAAAGTTTCATCAAAATCTATTCCTTTTTCTTGGCAATACCCTTTGGCTACCAATCTTGCTTTGTTTCTCACCACAGAACCTTCCTCATTCATCTTGTTTCTGAACACCCATTTAGTGCCAATAACATTTTGATGGGTTGGCCTTTGAACCAATTCCCACACTTTGTTCCTTTCAAACTGATTTAGCTCTTCTTGCATGGCTTGAATCCAATGTGTGTCATCCAATGCTTGCGACACATCTTTTGGCTCTATTTGTGAGATGAAGCAAGTGAACATTGCTTCTTGTTGAGTTTTGGATCTAGTTTTCACACCTTCTCTTACATTTCCAATGATTAGTTCTGGTGGATGGTCTCTCAGCCATCTTATATCAGGTTGGAGTAAATTAGCTGGATTCGATCGTCTTGCAATGTGCTATTTTGATCGGCTCTCTTATCATCACTTAGCTGCAGATTTTCCAAATTGTCTTTGAGACTCGGCTATCTCATCTTCATCCGGACTTATAACTCGGCCGCTTCAACATAGGGACTCTTCGCATGGTTGGTTGATTCACTTATCAACCGACTCTTCAATGTCTTCTCCATTTACGTTTGGTTCATTAAACACCACATGGATGGATTCTTCAGTAACCATTGTCCTCTTGTTGAGCACTCTGAGGCTTTGCTTTCACCGAGTATCCTAAGAAGATACCTTCATCGACTTTAGCATCAAAAGCCTTTAAATTATCTTTGCCATTGTTATGGATGAAGCATTTGCATCCAAATATTATAAAATATGCAACATTTGGCTTTCTCCCTGCCAAATCTCATAGGGAGTCTTTGTCACCGTCTGCTTTATCATGCATCTATTTTGAGTATAACATCTTTGTGTTTATTGCTTGACCAAAATCGTTTAGCGCCCTTCTTCACTAACATGGTCCTTGCTGCTTCTTTTTGAGAGTTATATTCCTTCTTTCTCGCAACTCCATTTCTTTGTGGAGTCCTCTCCATGTGTCCGGAAATGCCACTATCCATGTACCAGGTTCCTTGGCACTTTCACCGCTCCTTGAACCCGCAATCAAGGAAATTAAGTTTTAGGTACCCATACTTGCCTGGGTCCCGAGGGGTTAGTATTGTAAGATGATCCAACCAACCTATAGCCAATTGATTTGACTCTAAGGGGTTGCCATCTATCGCTGCCATAATCATAATTAATTTTGGCAAATTGCTTGGGGTTCTAGGTTCATACAAATTGTCTCTTTTGTCTGTATGCTGTGTATGTGTTTTAGCAATTGCCTTCTTTGGGTAGTTGTGATATCTCCGAGTGTAGTGCCTGGGTGCATATGTGTCTTTGATGATAGCTCTTATGCCTTTGGAATGACCTTTCTTTGAGTTCTAGGCCTTTGCCACTTAGCTTATATTCCATAGGTCTTTCTTTGATAGTTCACGTTATTCCAATCGGACTTGGCTTGGGTATTTTCTACCATTCCCATCATATGTGTTTCTTTTATAGAATTTCTAGGGCTTTTGGTAGCTCTGCTTCTTCTTTCTGAGTATCTCTGTTTGGAGTTTGCCGAGGAACTCAAATGGATTTCTTCTTAGCTGTCCTCTCAGCATATTCAATTGGCTGTTTTTCTTTTCCTTTATAACCAAGGCCAGTTTGCTTGTGATTGTGCTTTGGAATAAATGTGTGTGCACCATTTGGAGTTTTGGATTTTAGAGATACTTCATTGCTTGAAGATCTTTTTCCAAAATCACTTTTGGAGCTTGACATAGCATAGAGGAATTAAATCCTAAGCTTGTCTTGTCTCCACATTCTCTTTGACTAAAGACTTAACTCGACTGTGATATGTTTTCAGCGGAAGACTTAACACCCTTGAATTTGGTTAAGTTTATTTTAATACTTGGTTTTAGCACTTGGTTGATTATCAGTTGGATAGCAAATTAATCAACAGATATAAAAGTAATATGCGAGAAATTAAAGTCTTTGAAATGTAAATGACACAATAAGTTTTTATAGAGGTTCAAGATGGGGTAATTCTTCTACTCCTCTCTTCTCCAACTCCTGGAGGAATCCACTAAGTATTGATCAATATACGAGTGGTTAACGATCCAGATCTTGATCACACAAATGACTTGATCCTTTGGGACTCGATCGAGAGATGCCTTGGTCACACAAATGTGGCTTCTCATACAACTCGGCTTATTCACGGGCGGACGGCCTTGCTACTACAACCCACTTGCTCAAGCTCCTTGGATTTGATCACGAAGCCCTCCAAAAACTTGAGACTGGTTCGACCTTGAACCTTCCTACAATCCTCCGTGGAATGTAGACCCTTGATTATTCAAATTGTTTCCTCTTCAACCGATTGAAGTTGTCTTTCCTTCACAGTGAGTGTTGGATTGATTTCCTTCGTAATGTAGGCTTGAGGATTGATCTTGAATAACTTGAGAATATTTTTGGTTACTGATTCAAATATTAGCTCGAATGTTCGTGGTTTCGGTTGTAAAGGTAACCTCTTCGCAAATAAATTCCTCGGCCTTTTTATAGTGTTCTTTTGAAAAATTTGCCCGTTGAAGAGGTAGGCTTATTTTCAAAAGACACTTGTGGTCGTTAGCTTATCTTGTTGCGATCCTTGAATTTACGTTTCCTCGTATGAACGATTCTTGACTTTTCGAGTTCGACATGGTGCGATGCTTCCCATTGTTTATTCCTTTTGCATGCTTCGGGGTGAGCACTTCAAGAAAGGTAGTATAGAGGTATTACTTGTTTAAGTAATTCTCTTGATTTACGTACAACGGATCTCTTTCGATTATCTCGACTTGACTCGCATTTTCTTACTTTCCCGTGTGACTTGAGTCGCCTTCCATTTATTGGATGACTCTTCCGTCACTTCAACTTGAGACATGGCTATCTTGAGTTGACTTGACTGATACTTCACTCAGCTGCATCTCAGCTGCTCCTCCAGTCGAGTTCCTGTCTTCTCTTCTTTGCCACACTCAATCGCCTCACAACGGAGTCTTCCTTCAAGTCTCCGTTGTCTTCTTGCATGTTCGAGGCATAGGCCGACTTGACTCACTTCGACCCGACCCTATCTAATACAATGCAATTTACAACAAAAATGGGGTGCCAACTTTCTATTCTATGTTTTACATGGCATTCATCAAAATCTAAAAATAATTTCCCAACATGATGAAATGTCCATTGTGCCCTTAAATGGGCTATATTCAATATAAAAAAAGAAATTCGAAAAAATATTGGTCTTAGGATTAAACATGATAATGACTTAGATTGGTCCACACTGCCACATGTTAAGGCCGTTTCCACATATGATCCTATCCATATATATATATATATATATATATATATATGGTTGCAAACAGTACAGGAACTAAAAGTGCAAATACAGAACTTGTTTAATTTGAAGTTTATCAGACCTAGTGTATCACCTTGGGGACCTCCAGTACTGTTTGTCAAGAAGAACGATGGGAATTTAAGAATGTGTATCGATTATAGGAAGTTGAATCTACTCACGATAATGAATAAGTACCCATTACCTCAATCGAAGACTTATTCGATCAGTTAAGGGGCGCAGGCACATTTCCTAAGATCGATCTTAGATCGAGGTATCACCAGTTAAGAACTAAGGAGAGTCTTATTTTGAAAACACCATTCAGAACTCGTTATGGGCACTATGAGTTCGTTGTGATGCCTTTTGGTTTAAGCAATGCATCAGCAGTGTTCATGGACTTCATGAATATGGTATTTTGGCCGTACTTGGATAAATTCATCATTGTCTTTATTGACGACAAACTAATATATTCGAAAAATGAGAACGAACATGAAGAGCATCTGAGAATACCACTTGAAGTACTTTGCAAGGTGAAATTGTGCGTGAAATTCAGAAAGTTTAAATTTTGGATAAACCGAGTGGTTTTTCTCGGACATGTTTTAACTGCACATGGAATCGAGTTTGACCCAGATAAGGTTGAAGTTGTTAGTGAATGGAAAACACCTATGACTGCAAGTGAAGTTCCTAGTTTCCTAGATCTGGCGAACTATTACCGAAGGTTCATTAAGGAATTTTTTAAAATAGCTGGGCCTTTGAGTCAGTTGACGAAGAAAGGGAAAAAGTTCTTATGGAACGAGAAATGCGAGAAATTTTTCTAGAGTTGGAGAAGAAACTAACTTCTGCACCAGTATTAGCAATACCCGACCCTACAAGAGGGATTTGTTATTTCTAGTGATGCGTCAAAACTAGGTCTTGGGTGTGTTTGATGCAACATGGTAAGGTAGTTACTTATCCGTCTAGACAACCAAAGCCACATGAGCTGAATTACCCTACACATAATTTGGAGCTAGCCGCAGTAGTGCACGCACTGAAGATTTCGCGACACTACTTGTACAGAAGTAAGTGTGAGGTATACACAGACCATAAAAGTCTAAAATATCTCTTTATACAGCTAAATATGAGGCAAAGAAGGTGGCTGAAGTTAGTGAAAGATTACAATTGCACCATCAATTACCATCCAGGTAAAGCTAATGTGGTAGCAAATGCTCTAAGCCGAAAAACTGAGGGTGAATTATCGTACTTGCTAATAAATCAAGAACAATTGGTGAAAGATTTCACCAAGATGGAGATTGAGATCATGACTCCACCTAGAAGTACAGAAGCAATGTTAGCAACACTAATGGTACGACCTACATTGCGAGATAGAATCAAAGAGACCCAATTACAAGATATGTTTTTGAATAAGATGAAGAAACAAGTTCAAAAGGGAAACATTAAAGGTTTTGAGATAACGACTGATGACGTATTTACATACGAAGGCAGATTATGTTTACTTAAGAATGAAGAACTTAGAAGAGAAATTCTTGAAGAATCTCATAGTACGCCATATACGGCTCACCCTGGTGCTACAAAGATGTACCAATATTTGAAGAGATCTTATGGTGGAGAAGCATGAAAAGAGACATCGGATCATTTATAGCAAGATATTTGATGTGTCAGCAGGTTAAAGTTGAACATCAAAGGCCCTCAGGTTTGCTAAAGCCCCTTGAGATACCAGAATGGAAATGGGAACATATAATAATGGATTTTGTAGTTGGTTTGCCAATATCGGTCAAAAAGAATAATGTTGTATGGTTTATAGTAAACCAAGTAACCAAATCAACATATTTTCTGCCAGCGAAAATGACCCTCAAAATGAGCTAATATGCAAAGACTACACAGAGTCCCTATGACGATAGTGTCGGACAGAGACCCATGTTTCACTTCAGAGTTTTGGAAAATCTGCAAACAACCTTGGAAACGAAGTTAAACTTTAGTACAACTTATAACCCACAGACAGACGGACAGTCTGAAAGAACGATCAACACTAGAAGACATGCTGATGGCATGCGTGCTCGATTCTGGTGAAAATCGGGAGTCAAACTTGCTTTTGGTAGAGTTCGCTTACAACAATAGTCATCAAGCGACCATTAAAATGGCTGCACAAGAAGCACTGTATAGACGAAAATGTAAATCACCCTTGTATTGGAGTGATGTAGGTGAGAAGAAAATTTTGGGATAAGAGTTAGTTGAACAGACATTGGAGAAAATAGAGAAAGTTCGGGAAAATGAAGATAGCACAAAGCAGACAAAAATCTTACACTGACAAATGGTGGAAGGATCTACAATTCGATGTGGGAGAAAAAATATTTTTGAAGGTGGCACCTATGAGGGGTGTTTTCCGTTTTGGTGAAAAAGGATAATTAAAGTCGAGATACATTGGTTTGTTCAAAATTCTACGACAAATCGGTGAGCTAGCATACCAATTGGCATTACCACCAAAATTGTCATATGTTCACAATGTATTTCACGTATCAATGCTCAAAATGTATGTTTATGACCCAAGTCATATTGTCAATTAATTGGAACTGGAAATCAAGGGTGACTTGACTTATGAAGAAGCACCCGAGGCTATCCTAGAACGAAAAATACACAAATTGCGAAATAAAGATGTGGTGTTCATCAAAGTACAATGGAGACAACAAGACAAGAACGAAGCGACATGGAAACGTGAAGAAGACATACGAGCTAAATATCCGAATTTTCTAGATTTTGGTAAGTATTCGAATTTCGAGGACGAAATTAATTTTAAACAGGAGTAGAATGTAACATCCAAATTTTGGGGAAATAAATCTTACAGTTTCATTAGTTAGTGATTTTGACTCGACCAATTAGAAACTTAAATGACTACATAATTAACACTTTGGCAAAATTATTTTTTTAGTCCTCTAAGTGGATCCCTTCGGAGATTTTGTCCTCACTTATTTTGATTTTGATATGGATGTGATGAAGATCATGGATGTGTTGAAGATCATATTTACATAATTGAAAATACAATCACACCAAAAATCGACTTCCCTCTCTCTCGCTCTCTCTCCTCTTGCGAACTGGAGCAAAAATAAAACTCAAAACCAGACGAGCAAAAAATTGCGAGATACACTATGAAAGATCAATATACTCATCAACATCAAGGTGACGTATCAATGAACACCATGGAGGAACAGAATGCACACATCAATCGAAGCACACATCGATGGAAACAACAGAAGAAACCTACGGATATGGAGGAGAGAGAATTGGTTCATATATTTAATTTCAAAAAATGATACAACAATAGTGTATATGTGATGTATAACTAGACAAAAATGATGCATAAATAGTTTACATTGAACATTGAGTCATTCCAAAAGTGACAGTCAAAGTTCATTGTTTTAAGATAGAGCATATATATTGTGTATGTGATGTATAATTAGACGAAAACGATACATAAATAATTTAGATTGAACATTGAGTCATTGCAAAAGTCACAATCAAAAGACTGTGGTTTTAAAATAGTGCATAATAATTGTGTATGTGATGTATAATTAGACGAAAACAATGCATAAATAGTTTACATTGAACATTGAGTCATTTCAAAAGTGACAGTCAAATATTGTGGTTTTTTAATAGTGCATAATTATTGTGTATGTGATGTATAAATTAGACGAAAACCATGCATAAATAGTTTATATTTAAGCCGTATCACGATTTTGAAAAAAAAAAAAATAGGAGGGAAATTGAAAGATGAAAACTCTTGCCAGACGAGAACAATTGGAGGAGAAGGAAGTGAAATGTTTCAAAATGGAGGAGAGAATTGAAAGCGGGAATCAAATCAGTAATCATATCCCTTGAAAACCGTTAGACACGATCAGTTACTAAAAAAACTGAAAAAATGTTTTATCGAAAAGACAAATTTGCCCTTTATGGGCGAAAAATAAAATAAAAAGGCAAAAAATCGAAAAAAATTGATCCATTGGATTTGATAAATTAACGTATAGGATGATTAGTCCACTGATAAGTGTATATTATTCACATTTTTATAACCCTTTTCATAATTTTCTTTAACTTTTTAATTTATTGATCAACAAATTCAAGAAAAATCACCTTGGCTTGTTTTAAATGATGAAGGTAACGACTTGGAGCAAACTCTCATGGATTTCGTATCAAATTCTTATATGGACAAAAAGGAAGGAAGTCAAACATCGATAGAAAAGAAGACAAGAGGACTCTATTTCGTACAAAACACACCCTAGTGTGTAGGAAAACATGGTTATGCTTCAAAATGAACAAACACAAGAAAAACAGAAAAACACACCAAGGTCGTGCTTACAAGCACGGCCGTGTTCGGACTTCTGTCAAAGAAAACATGGCCCTGCCGTGTTTAAAAAGCACACCCATGCCAAAAATCTCCGAAAGACGTACAAAACACGGCCGTGTTCATCAAAATTGACGAACACGGCCTGGCCGTGCTTTTCTTCCAGGCTGAAAATTTTCTTTTGTGCGGAAATTGTGGAAGCCTTCTCTTTTTGCTTTTTGATAACTTTTGTACAACTTTTACATCTCATTTTTTTGCACTAAGTCCCATTATTCCCTCAATTATCATATGAAAACAAGGATTCAACAACCCAACTATTGTAGTGGAGCAATTATTTGTCAAGAGATGACATTGTTAATGTATTCGTTCACAAAAACAATGTCTACAAAAGCCAAGAGTTTGGGTTAGAGGATTCATTCATTCACTCTAAGTTTCAAAGTACAATACATTGAGAGGATAAAATAGAGGTAAAGTTGGAGATTGAAGACCATTAGAGGAGAAGGCTTGGAACTCAACATCATTGAAATCAACCAAGGAGAAAGTCTTGTTTGGTCTTGAATAAAAGCTAAGTACACCATGTCTATTTCATTCAAATCTTCTTGTGTAGCTTATTCTTTTGTCAAAGCCATGTGTAGCTAAATTTCCAGTGTTTGAATATAATGAACTCTGGAACGGATTTGTGATCAAGGGTTGTATGTTTTTAATAAAATCTTCAAGTTTTGTGTGATTCGCTTATATTATGGTTTATTCATTCGAGTTAATATTTCCAGTATATTGATTTGAAATCTATTCCTCATCGGGTAATCGAGAGATTTATGGTGAGAAAGAACCTTTATAAGTGAAAAGAGTTGCATGCAATCCTAGATATAGGACGACATAAATATTTTGGATTAGAGTCAAACCTAATATGAGAATTCATAAATCGTTATAATGCAATCTTGGGGGTTTTAACTAGAAAGAGATGTTAGTTAATCAACTTGAGATTAGGAGTTTTCGCCTTGAAAAAGGGTTTAACTTAAATCGGGAATTTCTACGGTCCATGAAACATGAGATTTTATTAAAAGAGGATGGTTTTTGCTTAAGGGCTTTTGGTTGTATCTTTATCTTGTTAAATTACAAAAACATTCTAGAGGGATTTACATTCAAACATCTAGCTCTTGATTTCTTACTTTACAAACTCCTTTTATTTGATCTATTGTAAGTTGTGATTATTTCAAATTCTTTATTTTTCATTTTTATCCAACAAAACCTCTGAAAATTGCAAGATTAGATAACAAAAAGACGGTAATTACTAGTACTTATAATCCTCGTGGGAATGACACTCGGTACTCGATAATCTATTCTATAGAATGATAGGTGCACTTGCCTAATGAGCCATCAAGTTTTTGGCGCCGTTGACAGAGATTGTAATATTAGGAACGCTTTAATCTAATCATTTTTTTAACTTTACCATTGTTTTTCTCTTATCTATCTTTGTGAGTCTTTATTAACACTTCCCATCTCTATTTACTGCAGTGCATGCCACTCGTCGTCGAGGCGGGAAGCGCGAGACCGCCGGTAGTAACACGGAGGAAAGCATTAATACAGACTACGGGGAGGATATAGACGAAAGCAAAGATTTTTCCATGGCGGATGGACCACAAAAAACTATGTACGATTACGCCAAGCCATCCATGGATGTCACGTCGTCAAGAATTGTAAGGCCCGTTGTTGCCGCCAAAAATTTTGAAATTAAACCCAATGTTATTCAAATGGTGCAATAGCTTGTCCAATTCGACGGTCTACCAGACGAAGATCCCAATAATCACATCACACATTTTCTTGAAATTTGTGACACCTTCAAAATCAACGAGGTCTCCGACGATGCCATCCGCCTACGCTTGTTCCCATTCTCTATTCGGGGACAAGCAAAATAGTGGTTAAATACTTTGCCAAAAGGAACGATTACTACATGGAATGTTATGGCGGAAAAATTCCTTTTGAAGTATTTCCCACCGGCAAAGACCGCAAGATTGAGGAACGAAATCTCTTCATTCACTCAAGCAGATGATGAAACCATATACGATACTTGGGAAAGGTTTAAGGAATTGTTGCGGAAATGCCCACACCATGGCCTACCTATTTGGATGCAAGTCCAAACATTCTACAATGGGCTACTTTTTTCAACAAGATAAATGATTGATGCAGCAGTCGGGAGAACTCTGAATAACAAAATGCCAGAAGTCGCCCAGGATTTAATCGAAGGAATGGCCATGAACGGCTACCAATGGAAATCCATACGAGGTAAGACTAACAGGTCAGTGGGTGTGTATAATGCAGATGCAGTGGTTTCGCTAGCCGCACAAGTCGAAGCTCTAACTCAAAAGATTGACGAGTTGGCGACTCTGAAACCACCATTACATGTCTTATCATGCGAAACTTGTGGAGGATCACACAATCACCAAGAGTGCCCCCACGCAATACCGCCACATGAGCACGTGGATTATCTAGGTAACCAATCTCGACCTTCTCAATATAATCCTTTTAGTAACACTTATAATCCAGGGTGGCGTCAATATACGAACTTTAGTTGGAGCAATCAAGGTCAACAATGACCTAATCCAAATGCACTCTCCAACTTGTCTGCACCTCCCGGTTTCCAACCACGAAAATAAAGTTTGGAGGACTTATTGACCAAGTTCGTCCAAACAACGGAAACCCATTTCACGGCCACTGAAACATCACTATGGAACCAAGAAGCATCCATTCGCAACTTGGAAAATCAAATTGGCCAAATTTCCAAAATGATTTCAGAAAGGCCGCATGGGAGTCTACCAAGCAACACCGAACAGGTAAAAGCAATCACTTTAAGAAATGGAACAAAACTATACAAGGTGCGGATGCTGGAAGTTACGCCCGATCAAACCCCCGTACAACAAAAAGGCGAATAGGTAGTCAAGGAAACAAAGAAAAAGATGGTGCCAGAATACCAACCACTCGTCCCATATCCGAGCCGATTGTAAAAGGATAAACATGACGATCAATTCTGTAAGTTTTTAGATTTGTTTAAACAATTGCACATAAATATTTATTTTGTCGAAGCCCTTTCGCAGATGTTGAAATATGCCAAGTTCTTGAAAGATCTACTCTCGAACAAAAAGAAGTTTGAAGAGCTATCCATGGTGCAATTGAACGAGGAGTGCTCGACAATTCTGCAAAATAAATTAACTCAGAAAATCAAAGATCCAGGGAGTTTTACTATTCCTTGCAATGTTGATAATTTAACTATTGATCAGGCATTGGCCGACTTAGGGGCTAGCATAAATTTGATAACTTATGATTTGTTTAAATAAATGGGTCTAGGGGAACCAAAACCTACTAGGATGAGCTTAGAATTAGCCGACAGGTCCATTAAGTATCCTAGAGGTATTGTCGAGGATGTTTTGGTCAATGTTGATAAATTTATATTTCCTGTTGATTTTGTAATCCTTGACATGCATACCGACGTTGAAGTCCCCTTAATCCTAGGGCGTCCATTTTTGGCTACCGCTAATGCAATTATTGATGTGCATGATGTTAAACTAATCTTACTAGTCGAAAATGCACAAGTTATCTTTAAAATTGCTACATCAATGAAAAATTCAATAGATAAAGATGACTCTTGTTTTGCCGTTGATCTCGTTGACATGGATATAGCTAATTCTTTACCAAGCATGATTTCTAATGAGTTTTGGAGACTTGTATTACTCAAGGTGCGGTGTGTAGCGGAGGAAAATCCTTTTCTTAGGGAATCTGTGCTCGCATTGGAATCAAACACACCCACGGATCGCCAGAAGGAATTCGAAAAAATTGAAAATTCTCAAGTGGGGCATAGAAAACCGTCCATTGAGGACCCACCTCTGTTAGAGTTGAAGGAACTACCCAAGCACCTGGAATACACCTTTTTAGCCGATGATTCCAAACTCCCCGTGATTATTTCCTCCAATTTATCCTCACATCAAAAGAATAGATTGTTGGCAGTATTATGGGAACACAAGAAAGCCATCGCTTGGAAAATCTCCGATATTCAAGGAATCAACCCCTCCTTTTGCACTCATAAAATTCTGATAGAGGAGAATTTTAAGTCGGTTGTTCTACCTCAACGACGCTTGAATCCAAATATGAAAGATGTAGTCAAGGCAGAAGTAATCAAACTACTTGATGCTGGACTCATCTATCCCATCTCTGACAGCAATTGGGTGAGTCCAGTTCAAGTGGTCCCAAGGAAAGGCGGGATGACAGTGCTCCCGAATGAGAAAAATGAACTTATCCCAATGCAAACGGTAACTGGTTGGCGAGTTTGCATCGATAACTGATGACTTAATGATGCTACTCGCAAGGACCATTTTCCCTTACCATTTATTGATCAAATGCTTAAACGATTATCCGGTCACCTTTATTATTGCTTTCTTGATGGTATGTCAGGGTATTTTCAGATTCCGATAGCACCGGAGGACCAAGAGAAAACCAATATCACTTGTCCTTATGGTACTTTCGCCTATCGACGCATGCCTTTAAGATTGTGTAATGCACCGGCAACCTTTCAACGGTGCATGCTCGCCATCTTCGACGAGCTTGTGGAAGAAATCATGGAAGTCTTCATGAATGACTTCTCGGTTTTTGGGGAATCTTTTGATAATTGTCTTGGTAATCTTGAAAAAGTCCTTGTTCGTTGCGAAGAAACTAATCTGGTTCTTAACTAGGAAAAATGCCACTTCATGGTGCAAGAAGGAATCGTTTTGGGACATAAAATTTCTTGCAGAGGCATTGAAGTCGACAAGGCCAAGGTTGAGACAATCTCCAAACTGCCACCACCCACCTTGATGAAGGCAGTCCGAAGCTTTTTGGGACACACCTGGTTTTATAAGCACTTCATCAAGGACTTTTCAAAAATCGCCCGGCCACTTACTCGCCTCTTAGAGAAGGATGCAATTTTTGATATCAATGATGAATGCCTTCATGCATTCAATATTTTAAAAGAAAAACTCACCATTTCTCCCATTATGGTAGCCCCAGATTGGTCTCAACCGTTCGAACTCATGTGTGATGCTAGCGACTATGCAGTAGGTGCGGTACTTGGGCAACGAAAATATAAACATTTCTGGCCAATTTACTTTGTGAGTAAAACTTTGACTCATGCTCAATCCAATTATACCACTACTGAAAAGGATTTACTTGCAGTGGTTTTCGCCTTTGACAAATTCCATTCATACTTGATCCTATCAAAATTTATTGGCTATACGGATCACTCCGCTTTACGCTACTTGCTTGACAAAAATGATGCAAAGCCACGGTTGATTCGATGGGTCCTTTTACTCCAAGAATTTGATGTGGAGATTAAAGATAAATGGGGTGCCGAAAATCTTGCTGCCGACCACTTATCTCGACTTGAGCACTCCGGTACCGACAAGCAACACAATGGACATATCAACGACTCTTTCTCGGATGAGCAACTCTTTGCCCTTAACTCAATTTCCATTGATATTCCTTGGTTTGCAGATTTTGCTAACTATTTTGCAGGACAAGTTCTACCAAAGGGGATGACCCACCAACAAAAGAAGAAATTCTTTTCGGATCTCAAATACTATATTTGGGACGATCCCCACCTCTTCCGAATTTGTGCAGATCAGATTATAAGAAGATGTGTAGCAATTCCTGAAACTATCTCCATTCTGGATCACTGTCACAAGGGACCTACCGGTGGACACTACCAAGCAAACACCACGACACACAAGGTCCTTGAGTTGGGTTTTTATTGGCCCACACTTTTCAATGACGCGATATAGTACGTTGAAACTTGCAATAATTGTCAACGAACAGGGAATATTTCCCGCAAAAATGAAATGCCCAAAATGGTATTCTTGTTTGTGAAATTTTTGATGCTTGGGGTATTGATTTCATGGGACCTTTTTCCTGCGTCGTTTAGCAATAAATACATTTTAGTAGTCGTTAACTATGTGTCTAAATGGGTAGAGGCTCAAGCCTTGCCTAAAAATGATGCTCGAGTGGTGATACATTTTCTCAAAAAACTTTTTACCCAGGGTACACCAAGAGCCATCATTAGTGATAGAGGCACTCACTTTTGCAATAGTCAATTTGAAAAAGTGTTAAAACATTATGGTATCACACACTGAGTCACCACCGCCTATCACCTCCAAACTAGTGGTCAAGTGGAAGTGTCTAATCGAGAATTAAAACTAATTATAGAAAAAACGGTTGGACACTCTCATAGAGATTGGTCCCTTGTTAGGAATTTTATTGTTTAGATTTTGATGAATGCCATGTAAAACTTAGAATAGAAAGTTGGCACCCCAATTCTTGTTGTAAAATGTATTGTAACAATTAGAGTGCCAAGCTGAGTTAAGTCGGCCTACGCCTTAACATGCAAGAAGACAATCAAGACTTGAAGGAAGACTCACAAGAGACAATTTGAGTATGGCAAATAAGAGTAGACAAAACTCTACTAGAGAAGCGGTGAGATGCACTGAGTGGAGCATCGATCAAGTCAACTCAAGAAAAGCCAAGTCTCAAGTTGAAGTGACGGAAAGAGTCATCCATGATTGGAAGGCGACTCTAAGTCACCTGGGAAAGCAAGGAAATGCGGTCAAGTCGAGATAATCGAAAAAGAACCGTTGCCGTAAATCAAGAGATTTACCTAAACAAGTAATATCTCCATACCACCTTTCTCGGAGTGCTCGGTCCCGGAAGCGTGCAAAAGGAATGAACCAATGGGAAGCACCACACCATGTCGAACTCGAAAAGGTGAAAGAACAATTCATACGAGGAAATGGCAATTCCAAGAACTGCAAAGCCAACGACGCAAAGTGACTTTCAAAAATAAGCTATCTCTTCAACGGGCAAATTTTTGAAAGTTCACTATAAAAGGCCGAGGAGTTTGTTTGAGAAGATGGATGACACACATGTGAGATAAACAAGCATATTAGAAAAACTGAAACATTCTCAATCCTCAAGCCTACATTACGAAGTACATCAATCCAACACTCACCTGTGAAGGAAAGAGAACTTCAATCGGTTGAAGAGGAAAATACTGAAAACAAGGGGTCTACATTCCAAGGATTGTAGAAAGGTTCAAGGTGAACCAAGTCTTAAGCTTTTGGAGGGCTTCGTGATCAAATCCAAAGAGCTTAAGCAAGTGAGTGTAGTAGCAAGCAAAGTAATTTGCCTGTGAAGAAGGCGAGTCGTCGAGCTTGGTGAGTGATCAAGGCGTCTCGGCATCGAGTCCCAAAGGATCAAGTCGGTTGTTGTGATCAAGACTTGTATCCGGACTGTTACCACTTTGTAAACCGATCATTACCTAGTGGATTCCTCCGGGAGTTGGAGAAGAGAGGAGTAGAAGAATTACCCCATCTTCGAACCTCTATAAAAACTTCATTGTGTCATTTACATTTCAAAGACTTAAATTCCCGCACGTTTAACTCCGCTTATCTCATCTGATAAATTTGCTATCCATTTGATAATTTATAAGTACTAAATCAAGCTCTAAAATCTTGCTTAATCAAACTTAAGGGTGTTAAGTCTTCCACGATAATAAAACCACAAACTTGAGTTAAATTATAGCCAACAATCGAGTTACTCCATCAACAGCTCGATTGAGTCTCTTGAGAGATTAACTCTACTAAGTGACTAATTCGATCACCCATCAAGGACACAAATTGTGTAGAATTAACTCTGTAGATTTAAAAGGACTAAATCGAAAATTTGGTAAGGTTTATTCAACCCCCTTCTAAACCTTACACTTACACCCCTTGGGACCTACAAGTGGTATCGGAGCGGTTGGTTCATTGAACCCTCCGCACTGGTTCTTGAACTAGATCTCCAAACTTTTCAAAGTCCGCTTTAGTACTTAAACCTTCAAAACTCTTTTTATTAAAAGTCGTTATCATGGAAGCAAATTTGACACGCATCCCTATGTTCACTATCGAAGAATTTGATGATTGGAAAATTCGTATGCGAGCTCATCTATCAAAGATTACATGATGAGATGTGGATAGTGATAGAAGATGGGCCTCTGCAAATATTAAAGGTGAACACAAATTGCATTTAAGAGTTGCAAGGGAGAAGAAGATCTTTGCTCTGGACCCGTCGTCATGGTTGAAAAACCAAGAACTAAATGGACAAATGATGACAAAAAAGATACAACCTGGACAATGTAGCCAAGGACATCCTTTACAAAACCTTGGACAAAGCCATGTTCAACAAAGTCAAATCTTGCAAAACGGCTAAGGAAATCGGGACAAATTGACATTGATTTGTGAAGGCTCGAGCAAATCAAAGAAAACAAATTGTCGATGGTGGTCAGACGAAATTTGAGAACTTCAAAATGATCTCGGGAGAAAACCTGGATCAACTGGATGCTCGGTTCTGAAATCACAAATGAGTTGTCTACACTTGGAAAGGAATATACGAGAAGGAAATGTGTATGAAGATCCTAAAAAGTCTTCCACCTGAATGGGAAATGAAGGTCATGGCACTTTGAGACATTCCATGGACCTATCAAAGACATCTAACCATGAACTATTCTCGGACCTCAAAGCCTACGAGTTTGAGTGAGAAGAAAAGACCAGGAAGAGACAGTTGTACCCAAAACAATTCTAATTGTTAAAGATGGGAAGAGAGTCGAGGTCAAAGTCATTGACCTGAAAGAAATAGCCACGATGGTTAAAAGATTCAACAAGTTCTTTAATAAGAACTACAAGAGAGGAAAGGGTGAATCTTCCGAAGACACTCACCTCCCTCCAAATCAAGGGAAGATAGGCCAACCAAGAGAACGATCATCAAAAAGTTGAGTATCAAAGGGCCGACAACTCAAGAATGGAAAGAGTCGATCAAAAGGCTGAATATCTATGTTGGAACTGTAGACAACCAGTCACTATGCCATTGATCGCTCATATCCTGTAGTCGCAAAATGCAGGATGAAGAAGAAAGAAAGGTCTTGAGAGAAAGAAGACAAGAAAAGAAAAAGCAATGATGGTCATAGAGATCGCTGAGACAACCCAAGTCAAGAGAGAACTGTTCGAGAGCGATGAAGTGACTACTCAAGTGACTACGAAGAAGATTCCCCGATCCGCTTGATGGCCAAAGAACAAGATCAAGAAGATGAGGTACAATCTAACTCAACAAACTCGGATTACTAGTGATAGCGATCGTGACACACACACTTCATCACCTACTGATCTTTATGATTCATTAGGCAAAATGATGAAAGATTTTGAACACATTAAATCCTCACACACACTATTGAATGAGGAAAACAAATTACTCAAAAGTCAAAACTCAAAGTCGACTAAGGAGCCGAGTACTCTAAGTCAAATAGTCATGAAAATGAAAGTTTAAAGGCCGAAAATGCTAAATTAGTAGCGAGATTGCTGCTATAAAAAGAGGAGAATGACCTCAAGAATGTTATTGCCTCATTCACTAAGGCATCTAAATCATTGGATGATCTTATTATGAGTCAAAGAGAATGTGGAGACAAGACAGCTTAGGATTTAATTCCTCTCGTGCCATGTCAAACCTCAAGAGTAATTTTGGAAAAAGGATCTTCAAGTCATGAAGAGTCCGAAAAATCCAAAACTCTAAATGTGGCACACACATTCACTCCAAAGCACAATACTAAGCAAACTGGCCTTGGTTACAAAGGAAAAGGAAAATGCTGACTTGAGTTGAGTGTCTTTGAAAGAAGATACCGAGAAGAGATTCACCGAGTCCTCAAAGAAACTCCAAACAAAATACTCAGAAAGAAGAAGCGAGCTACCAAAAATCTCAGAAAACCCATAAAAGAAATACATATGATGGGAATGGTAGAAAATATCCAAGCCAAGCTGATTGGAACAATGTGAATCACAAAGACGACTTATGGAATATAAGCCCAGGATGGCAAAGGCCTAGAACTCAAAAAAGGCCATTCCAAAAGTATAAGAGCTTTCATCAAAGACACATATGCACCTAGGCACTACACTCAAAAACACCACAATTACCCAAGGAAGGAAATTGCTAAAACACATATGCAGTATACAGACAAAAGAGACAGTTGTATGAACCTACAATCCCCAAGCAATTTTCCAGGATTAATTATGATTATGGCACCGATAGATGGCAACCCCTTAGAGTCAAATCATTTGTCTATAGGTTGGTTGGATCATCTTACAATTCTAACCCCTCAGGGACCCGCACAAGTATGGGTACCTAAAACTTAATTTCCTTGATTGCGGTTCAAGGAAATTGAGTGCCAAGGAACCTGGTACATGGATAGTGGTTGTTCCGGACATAGGACAGAAATAAGAGAAATCTGTCAAAATTCAAGGAAGTCAAAGGAGAAAAAGTCATATTTGGAGGAAATGAAGCTCCTGGTGAAATAAGAGGCATTGGATCCATCAAGAGGAATGGATTAGAAATCACGATGTTGCATATGTTGAAGGACTCAACTTCAACTTATCGAAAGTATCGACCAACTCTGTGACAAGGGCTACAATGTTGGATTCAACATGGGTATGTGCCAAATCAAAGATATTGAATCAAATGAAGTGGTACCGCAAGGATGTAGACGAGAAAAAATATGTATGTAGTAGATTGGTCAATCGCAACACCACAAAGACATGTCTACTAGCAAAGAGTACAAATCAATCAAGTTGGATGTGGCACAAAAAGCCGAGTCACCCGAATTTCAAAACAATTAACAAGTCAAGAAGAAGTCATCTTGTAGAAGGACTTCCGGACTCGAGATATCTGAAGGAGAGTACATGTGATGCATGTCGGAAGGGAAAACAAATCAAGTCGTCATTCAAAGAAAAGACATGCCCATCCTCAACAAGAATATTGCATCCGCCTTCATACGGATCTATTTGCCCAAAGGGAACTCCGCCAAAGATAAGTGGAAAGAAATACACCTTGGTGGTAGTAGATGACTACTCAAGATATACATGGACAATATTCATGTGTAAGAAGAAAGAAACTCTACAAAAACTACCACAACATGAAAAGGATTCAAAATGAGAAGAGTCAAACCATTATCAAAATAAGATCGGATAGAGGAACCGAGTTTGTCAATGGAATAATAACTCAAGATCTTGTATTGAGAATGGTATTGGTCATGAACTATCAGCAGGACTCCACAAACAGAATGGAGTTGCGAAAGAAGAATAACCCTCAAAGAAGCGGCAAGGACCATGTTAGTCAAGTCAAGGTTACTTGCAAAAAGATTTTGGGTCAAGCAATCAACACAAATTGCTACACCCAAAACAGATGTATGATAAAAAGACAAATGACAAAGACTCCCTATGAGATCCGGACGAAGAAAACCAAGTGTTGCATATTTGAGAATATTTGGATGTAAATGCTTCATCCACAACAATGACAAAGATAACCTAAAGGCCTTTGATGCTAAAGATGATGAAGGTATCTTCTTAGATACTCACCGAAAGCAAAGCCTACAAGATACTCAACAAAAGAACTATGGTTACGAGAAGAATCCATTCATGTAGTATTCGATGAGCCAAATGTAAATGGAAAATTTGCGGCTAAGTGATTGATTGAGAGAGTCACCACAAAGAACACAAACCGCAAGTCGACCAATCCAAATAACTTACTCCAACTTTGATGTAAGATGGCCGAGAGACCATCCACCAAGATTTGTCATTGGAGATATAAGAGAAGGTGTCAAGACAAGATCCAGAACTCAACAAGAAGCAATGTTCACATGCTTCATCTCACAAATAGAGCCCAAAGATGTGTCACAAGCATTGGACGACACACATTGGATTCAAGCTATGCAAGAAGAGCTGAATCAGTTTGAGAGAAATAAAGTATGGGAATTAGTGCAAAGACCCATGCATCAAAATGTTATTGGCACCAAATGGGTATTCAGAAATAAAATGAACGAGGAAGGCTCTGTGGTAAGAAACAAAGCAAGATTGGTAGCCAAAGGATATTGCCAAGAGGAAGGGATAGATTTTGATGAAACATTTGCCCCTGTAGCAAGATTGGAAGCTATAAGGATGTTTCTTGCCTATGCAGCTCACAAGAATTTCATTGTATATCAGATGGATGTAAAAAGTGCATTCCTAAATGGTTTATTGGAAGAAGAAGTGTATGTTGAACAACCTCCAGGATTTGAGCAGGACGACTCTTGGAGACAAGGTATACAAACTCAAGAAAGCCCTGTATGGATTGAAACAGGCACCCGCAGAGCATGGTATGATACCCTGTCACAATTCCTAATCGAAAATGGATTCACAAAAGGAAAAGTAGATAGAACACTTTTCGTAATTCAAGACAAAAAGAGTATACTTTGCTTGTTCAAATATATGTGGATGACATCATTTTTGGATTACTAACAAAGAGTCATGTGAAAATTTTCAAACCTCATGCAAAGTAAATTTGAAATGAGCATGATGGGAGAGCCGACATTCTTCCTTGGACTCTAAGTGAAACAAAAAGGATGGAACCTTCATAAGTCAAACAAAATACACCAGACTTAATGAAGAAGTTTGGTATGGAGGAGAAGTCTTCAAAAAAATACCAATGAACACATCGCTGAAAATGGACATGGATGCGATGGCAAACTGTAGATCAAACAAGATACGAGCACTTATTGGATCATTGCTCTATCTCACAAATTTAGCGGGCCGGACATCACCTTTGTCTTTGTAGGTGTATGTGCAAGATTTCAATCGCTCCAAAAGAGAGCCACATGACAAAGCAGCTAAGAGAATATTGAGATACTTGAAAGGAAGCCAAGAAGTAGGCCTATGGTATCCAAAGGAAGGTGGATTCAAGGTAATTGGCTATTCAGATTCCGACTATCTTTGGATGCGGAGTGGACAGGAAGAGCACTTCATGCACATGTCAAATGCTAGGAAACAGACTAATTTCCTGGTTTAGCAAGAAAAAACTCAATAGCCACCTCTACAAAGTGCGAAATACATAGTCTGGCAAATCAAGTAGCCCAAGTCCTATGGATGAGACAAAGCAATGAGAGACTATGAAGTTGAAGAAAAAGAAATTCCAATCATGTGTGATAACACAAGTGCAATTGCAATCACTCAAAATCTGCTGTTGCACTCAAGAACAAAACATATTGATGTCGATATCACTTCATAAGAGACCATGTTGAAAAGAAGGACATCATCCTGGAATATATCTCAACCGATAAACAACTAGCCGACATCTTCACAAAACCATCATGTGAGTCAAGATTTGAAGAACTCAAACATGAGTTGGGGCTAATTGAGCTGAGCTGACACTCGACAAATCAAAGAAGAGAAATGGAACAGAAAAGGGGTGAAAAAGAGCCAAAACAAATCACTCAAGAATCACCAGATCGGAAAGACAATTTACACCGAGTCACCGATAGCTGAGTCACTAAGAGAATCTGCGAGTAGTAGAGTTAAATCAGCTAAGGGATAAGCTCAATAACTTATGAGCAAAGTGACAAAAACGCAATCGTTTTGATTAAGCGGGAATGTTTTAAAGGAACACGTCAGCATAATGATGATGTGTACAGACATAAAGCTGCACACCAAGCTTATGATTGGATATAAATGCTGCAGCATTAAATACGAGACATGAAATGCTCAATAGGCGTGCGAAATCCAAGCCGTTGATTTCAATCACAATTCAAAAACCACCCGCACGTCCTTTCATAAACCATATTTAAACCATTTTCGTCCGTTTCTCTCTCACACTTCTAAAACTATTCATCTCTTTCTCTCAAAAGGCAAAAGCAAAATACTCTCGAAACCCTATCAACCTTCAAATCAATTTCTGAGTTTTTCCTTGATATAATCCTGAGAAATGGCACCAACTTATGACTTTACCAAGTTAGGAAAGCAAATCCACACCGGTTCGACGGTGGATTTCGGAATAATGGTGAAGCGGGGTCCGACGACACCCTGGTGAAGAAAATCGCTGAGAAGTTGGAAACGTCCGGACTAAAACCGTTTCTAACGTTAGAATATCCGATGACCTATGTGGAGGAGGTCGCACAATTCTACGTGAATGCTGAGATTCATGATGAAGGAATCAAGTCATCTGCTCACGGAAAGAAGTCGACTATCTCTGCCAAGGATTTGGTGAATATTGCTCACTACCGCCAGAAGGAGCATCCGAGATTAAAGAAGCTGATGTAAACTTGGATGACGCATGGAAAGAAATAGCCAAGTCCGACTTTGCTTTGATAAAATAATATACACAAAAAACAAGAGATCACAAGGAGGATTATCACAAGTTGTTGGACATAGTTGCCAAATGTATCGACATCAAATTTGGCGGCTTTGACCAATCACAAAGGCAAAGCTAATTGTAATGGCTGCAATCATCGAAGAAAAGAAGATAAACTGGCTGAGTTTGTCTTTACAGCAGACTCGCCCGAACGTGGGAACAAATCCTTCAAAGAAGATGGCACATTTGGAGGATCCCTAGGATATGGCCTCAGTGATTGGCCGGCTATTGAGGTGAAAGGAGTCCTCTTAGACATGGGAAGGCTTTCCATGTTAACAAGAGGATGTTGAGCAAACCTCTCTCGGTGCTCGAAGCGAGCTTACGCCAAGAGAGTCGACACTGAGGAGGGGAATCACCACCAAGATACAACTATTTCTCTCCAACCAAGAAGAAAGCGCCCCTGCAACTAAGCTAAGAAGATCGCTGCCCTGCGTAAAAAGAAAACTAAACAAAGCCGCCTGCAGCGAGAGTCACCGCCTTGGCGGTCGTGTCTCCCGCCTCGCCCCTAGCGGTCGAGAAGGACTCACAAATACCTTCTCCGATCGTCAAAAAGGAGGAGAACCCGACAAGCCAAGACGGCCAGCTCCTCGAAACAAACACCAAAGACCGCCCCGCCGCACAAGACTCGAAGACAACATCTCTCAACCAGAAATTCCCCAGTACAAACCAGGAGACGAAGAAGAATCGTCAAGCGATCCAATCGAGAAACCAGTTGAGTCGATTACTCGGCTAGCACAAATACGGAGACTCTTTGGAGAAGTAGAGTCTCCAGATGTAGTTGATAAACAATAAGTCTCATTGAAGGCGTCAGCAGAGGCAACTCAAGACACAAACACTGTTGTAGCTCACAACCGAAGCACAAGAAAGAACACGCCCGAGCGGATAGTGATGTAATGATCCTATCTCCACCCTACCCGGACATCCAAAATCGCTGCGTGAGTGGAGGAAATGGAAGTCCGAGTAAGTCAAGGAAACAGTTCCAACGGCCTGAGTTCATAGAAGAAGAAGAGGAACTGCTAAATTTCCTAGGATTAACTACAGTCTTTACCCGACTCGGGATGAAGACAACCTGCATTCACATTCCGCGGATCTACAAGGACAAGGAGAGAGAAAAGCAAGTCAAGAAGCGAAGCACGTGAGAAGGCAAGCATCGCCTATCTCCACCACTACGTAACACACACATCCTCTCCTTGATGTCTTCTCCGATAGTGACGAGGAACCGGAGAATGCTGCGCGCCCGTAAGAGTTGCAATGCAGGCAAGCATTGCACGAATCAAGAATCCTTCACGAGCAAAGACTAATGGAGGGACCAGAGAGTCCTCGAACACACTGAAATCGATCCAATGGGAGTAGTTCAAAGAAATAGCCACGATGTTCTTTGCTACCACTTCCCACTCACTCGAAAGAAGACAATAAGGAGTGGCGATGAACGGGATAGTGGGGACCCCAATCGAGCCAACCCCTATTGAAGGTGTGCTACCACCGCCCCAACGGTGTACAATCAATCATAACACCGGGAGTTTGGAGACTAGTGACCCCATTCAAGTCACTCACTGGTGCGCCGGTGGGGAAAACTCCTCCACCGCAAAGAAGTCGGAGGATCTTGCAGATGACTCCACAACGAATCAAGGAGGCGAAGAAGAGAAATTACAATCACAAGAAAACAGCAAGTTGCCATCAACGAAGCTCGGATTAATTGAGATCTGTCTCACCGAGGTGCCAACCGCTCTGAAGAAGCTAATGACGCCGCTGGCGATGCGGTCGAGGCCGAAGGAACAGCCCGGAGTTAACACTCTAGCGATGAAAGTGCAATCCATGGGGTTGAGACTCCAATGGATGCCATAGAAGACCCTAAGACAGTGACACTTTGTCGAAAGGGTGGACTAAACCTCGCAGCAGAGAGACTCGGAGGTAATGAAGGCCCACGGGAGGTTGAGACTTCCTGGTAAAGAAAAGCTGTCAAGTAGAGAAAATCCCTCCCGCTATCATCGACCCATCCGAGAAGGAGATCGCACTTCATGATTCCCGGACAACCCCGATGTCACATTTAAGGGATCGAGAAGGCGAAAAAAGAAGGCGAGTCATCCCCATGACAAATCCGGAAGACTCACCGGATGTTCCAAGCACGAGCAAGTCGATCCCAAGACTACTCAAAACCTTTAATTTTGATGATGAGCCACCAATGGAAATCTCATCATCGTCCGATGACGCTTGATAAGGCCGAGGACCGATCCTATCAAATGGAAAAATCACCGAGACCAACGGTCAAAGATTAAAATTGGCTCGGCAAGCGGTCTACTTCACAACAAAACCCACCAACAAGAGACCACCGCACAAAGCTCCTCAAGTCTGCAGCAGGATCGATTCCCAAAAGAACTTCACGCGCATCGCTAATCATCGAACAGATCCCAGTTTGGTGATGAATCTTTTGTAGAATCTTTCCCTTTTTCACTGGAGATACGAGAACTCCATGAAGAGTCGAAAAGCGAACAAGCACGCTCTCACAAACCAGCTCTTGTTCTTCCATCGACACCATTGTTCCAAATTGATTATGACTTTGATGTTTGTATGGCCATCACCGCAATGAAGAATCACCAAGTTCGAGAAGTGTTCAAGGCACTCTTTTGCTTGAGGTTGAAAGGATGGAGAGGCATCAGGCCTCTTTGGACTTGCGATGGACAACAAAGATGCCACCCTTACAACCGATTTAAGAGGCATAACGATTCGGATAAGGGAATGGTGGCAACAACAAAGAAACAATGCGTGTGGAACATGTGAGATACTTCAGACAATTGTTCAACAAGTCTGCTGGTGTGGAGAGTCAAAATGCTTGATGCAAAAAAAGAAGCCGAGAGAACACATTGAGCATATGCATGAAGCTCACACCGCCGAGATCAAGGCTGCTGCGTGAGCAAAATACAAATGATCTACAGCGTTTGGAAGAACACATGACAAGAAAATTCAGCCTTCTCATGGCCGATGATGAGTGATTTCAGAGAATCCAACGCCACTCGACCAATTCCGTCTTGCATACAACGCAACATGACTTGAAGCGTAACTCAACCATCGAAAGACTTCGACTTCATGCTTGCCATGTTCCCCGGGTTCCTCTATCCTTTGATGATGCCAAAAAGGGGAAGAGAAATACCTCAAAGCGCTAAAATCAAGAAGAAGAAAGAAGCGGTGAGAAGGAAAATCACCGAGGAAGTCTTGAAACAGAAGAAAGGAAAGCTTGTTGAGGGGAAAGATCAACGAGATGTGACATTGATGATTGCACAAACCCCCAACAAGGTCTGTCCCACAATGACATTATCGGCAGAAAAACTCCGTGACTCTGCCACTCCAACACTCTGCAGTATCTATGGTGAAAGAGAAAAACAATTGAAGCGGGATGAAGGAAGTGGAAGGAAGAATGGATGCCAGGTGATGAACATCTTGAAAGAACATGGAGGCATTCCAAAGAGACGAGACACTTATGCCATCTCGTATGTCGAGACAGCCACGATCGGTCGATGAATTTAAAATGCTCGAATCGAGGGATACTTTGCAAATATGTCTATGGCTCAAGCTTGGGACCCGTCTTGGGAAAAGGGTCTCACGTTATGTGAAGAAGGCAGACAGCGACAACCTAATCCTCTGCTCGGTCACTCACCGGGTCATTCATTCAATTTGGAAAGAAGACCTTGACACAAGATACGCCCGAGGTAGAGGAAGAAGCGTGTGGAGGAAGAAGCTTGACCTGGGCCTCCGCCCAAGAATATTGAATACGTAGATCCGGAAAGAAAGGAGGGATCTCTTTTGGGCTTGACCAAGTGGCAAATTTGAAAGTGGCTAAATCTAACGCCGAGTATGCAAAAAGACTAGAAGAAGAAAACAAGAGACAAACTCAAATGCTATGGGAGGAGAGACGAGAAAGAATAAGAAGAGATGAAGCTGCCAGGAAAGCATATGAGAAGAAAAAGAAGGCGGTGACGAGAAAAAGAGAAGAAGAGAAGAAGATGCTTGATCAAGATGAAAGAAGGAGACAACAAAGGAGATGAAGTGTTCTTTGTCCAACCCTTCGTGTATTTTATCATGTAAATACATACAATGTAAGTCTTCCGTAATAAAGCTATAAATTCTTTATTTTCGGTGTAGACAAATATGTGCTCGATACACATTGTAAACAAATTGTGTAAAAGAACAGAATGATATGATCAATAAAAAGAGAGATCTATTCTCAACGATACATTCTATGTCAATACACTATCCGTATGTATCTTTCTTTGTTTGCATTTTTGAATGATTTAAGTTTTGGCATCATCAAAAAGGGGGAAATTGTTAGGAATTTTATTGTTTAGATTTTGATGAATGCCATGTAAAACTTAGAATAGAAAGTTGGCACCCCAATTCTTGTTGTAAAATGTATTGTAACAATTAGAGTGCCAAGTTGAGTTAAGTCGGCCCGCGCCTTAACATGCAAGAAGACAATCAAGACTGAAGGAAGACTCGCCGCGAGACAAATGAGTATGGCAAATAAGAGTAGACAAAACTCTCTTTTGGGAGAAGCGGAGTGGAGCATCGGTCAAGTCAACTCAAGAAAAGCCAAGTCTCAAGTTGAAGTGACAAGAGTCATCCAATGATTGGAAGGCGACTCTAAGTCACCTGGGAAAGCAAGGAAATGCGATCAAGTCGAGATAATCGAAAAAGAACCGTTGCCGTAAATCAAGAGATTTACCTAAACAAGTAATATCTCCATACCACCTTTCTCGAGTGCTCGGTCGACCCGTGCAAAAGGAATGAACCAATGGGAAGCACCACACCGTGTCGAACTCGAAAAGGTGAAAGAACAATTCATACGAGGAAATGGCAATTCCAAGAACGCAAGCCAACGATTTAAAGTGACTTTCAAAAATAAGCCTATCTCTTCAACAAATTTTTGAAAGTTCACTATAAAAGGCCGAGGAGTTTGTTTGAGAAGATTCGTGACACACATGTGAGATAAACAAGCATATTAGAAAATCAAACATTCTCAATCCTCAAGCCTACATTACGAAGTACATCAATCCAACACTCACCTATGAAGGAAAGAGAACTTCAATCGTTGAAGAGGAAAATATCGAAAACAAGGGGTCTACATTCGAGGAAGGATTGTAGAAAGGTTCAAGGTGAACCAAGTCTTAAGCTTTTGGAGGCTTCGTGATCAAATCCAAAGAGCTTAAGCAAGTGAGTCAGTAGTAGCAAGGCAAATGCCCTGTGAAGAAGATGAGTCGTACGAGAAGCCACCGAGTGATCAAGGCGTCTCAGATCGAGTCCCAAAGGATCAAGTCGGCCGTTGTGATCAAGACTTGTATCCGGGATTACCACTTTGTAAACCGATCATTACCTAGTGGATTCCTCCGAGGAGTTGGAGAAGAGAGGAGTAGAAGAATTACCCCATCTTCGAACCTCTATAAAAACTTCATTGTGTCATTTACATTTCAAAGACTTAAATTCTGCCGCGTTTAATCGCTTATATCTCATTGATAAATTTGCTATCCATTTGATAATTTATAAGTACTAAATCAAGCTCTAAAATCTTGCTTAATCAAACTTAAGGGTGTTAAGTCTTCCTCAACGATAATAAAACCACGCTTAAGTTAAATTATAGCCAACAAATTGAGTTACTCCATCAACAAATGACTCAACGAAGTCTGCTGAGAGATTAACTCTACCGAGTGACTAATTCGATTCCATCAAGGACACAAATGTGTAATTAACTCTGTAGATTTAAAAGGACTAAATCGAAAATTTGGTAAGGTTTATTCAACCCCCTTCTAAACCTTACACTTACACCCCTTGGGACCTACATCCCTCAAGCTCGATGATGCCCTTTGGGCCTATAGAATGGCTTTCAAAACGCCGATAGGGACCATCCCATACCGACTGTCTATGGTAAGGCATGTCATTTGCCGTTGAGCTTGAACATAAAGCCTTTTGGGCTATTAAAATGCTTAACTATGATTTGTCAAGTGCATGAAATAACCGTTTATTGCAGATTAACGAACTCGAAGAATGGAAAAATTTGGCATACGAGAATTCGAGGATTTACAAGGAACGAACAAACACGGGCGTGCTTTGATTTTAAAAAAAAATTGGGTCGGAAATGTTTTACGAACACTACTGCTTTTATTCAAAAAAATTCAAAAATACGTGACAGAACACGGCATAGCCGTGTTATTTAACACGGCCATGTGTTTATTATTAAAAAAAAGAGAAAACCTGGAAAAGACGTAGCAAACACGGCCGTGTTCGGTACCTAGATAACAGACCCCCCTCCCCGATTTTTTCCCTTTTTTCTCTCAAAAAACACGGCTTCTTCCCCCTTTCTTCCCCTTTTCTCAAACTCTTCCCCTCACATCCCCACTTCTTTTCCTTCCCCTCTAAAATTCTTCACTCACACTACACCACACACCTTCACACCTCCAAGGTTCCCCACTTCTTCTCCTCAAAATGCAATCAAGGTATGTGTTCTTGTTCTTTCTTTTTCTCTTTTCGATTTTGCTTTCAATTTCGGTTTTCCCATGTTTTAATTAGTAGATTTCTTCTTTTATGTGTTGTTGTGAAGGTCCTCTCATGTTGTAATTAAGAAATTCATGAATTTATGTTGTCAATTTTTCATGCCCTGGAAATTGGACTATTGGGAAATTGAAATTTGGATATATGTTGCTCAATGATACCTTCATGAATCTTCTATTGTGGTGTGTTCTTTTGTTATTTTTGAGTTTCATTGGATTTGTTTGCCTCATGTGTTAAGTAGGGACTTGTTCTTTTAATCTTTGTGGTAATTTTGCTAAGGCATGTAATTTGTCCTATGTTCTTGTTGTTCATGGATATTGCCCCATGGGATGAGTTTGTTGAAATTGATTATGGATAAATATGTTGAACCTAGAGAAAGTTTTGGGGTTGCAAATGTTTAAAGTCTTGGATTGATGTTGAAAGTTACCTATTGCCAAGGGAATGTTT
Source organism: Rehmannia glutinosa (assembly GCA_016081115.2). Taxonomy (NCBI): domain Eukaryota; kingdom Viridiplantae; phylum Streptophyta; class Magnoliopsida; order Lamiales; family Orobanchaceae; genus Rehmannia; species Rehmannia glutinosa. The sequence goes on along the minus strand of JABTTQ020000543.1, from coordinate 63,529 downwards.
GTTGTAATCACAAGTAAATGCTCAACTACTAAGCTTTTTCTCATTGCTTGCTATTTTGTTGGGTATTTGTGTTGCAAAAATGGTGGGTTTATAGAAGAATTGGTGATGTCTTTCATGCTTGGGTTTGTTTCAAGTGTAGCTTATGATTTTGATTGGTAGTCGTTTTCTTTGACCCCTACTATGTCTATTAGAATGCTCTCTTACGTTCTTTTTAAGCTTCTTTTGACATAGAAATCCGAGGTCCAAGCGTAGTCGTACCGGAGGCGCTTCCTCCTCCGCGGCTCCCGCACCCGGCGGCCCCCGAGCCCCTCGCACCGACCCACCGGCCCATGCCACACCATATAGCATCTCTTTTCGGGATGCCGATCATGAGGTCAAATATCGTCGCCTAGCCCAACGCCCCTTGCTCAACACGCGCTTCTCAGATAATTTCACGTTGGATGGTCTCGGGTTACGTTCGGATGTGGAGTGGATGTATGAACAGATTGGGTGGGGGTATTTCATGAACTTATGCTTGCCCACCTACATCCGCCTCACTCTGGAATTTCTCAGCTCCTATAATGCCGAAATAACATTGTGCCCACATGTTGAAGAAGGGCGGATCACCTTCCGGCTTTTCAACAACGAGCACTGACTTACATTGGCAGATTTCAATACCATCTATGGCCTACCCACAGATGGTCTGCGCATTAAACTGCTGGCATTTCGTGATCATCAATTTTGGCGAGCCATCACATGGGAGCAAGAGTATCAGCCATCCTTGGCCAAGTCATCTGGTATTGTCAACCCATGCTTTCGCTATGTTCACCGGGTGCTTTCTAGCACACTTTTTGGCCGGGGGGAAGCGAAGGGGTGGTCCGACTTGATGAGCTCTATTTCTTATGGGCTATGGTAAACGCCTCTCCAGTTGACACGGGCTCCTACTTAACCAAATATTTTCTAAAGGTCAGTCGGAGGGATAGAGGTAAAATCGTTATTGGTAGATTCATTACTCCTATCGCCGCCCATTTCAGTTATGACCTCACGGGACTCGAACAAGCCCGAGGACCGACCCGGATTGACTTTGAGTCTTGTATTGCGATGGGAATAATTCAGCGGCGTGGTGAAGGATACGTCCTCCGGTTTAAAAATACCAATCACACACATCCTTTGCCTAATACTTCTCGCACTTCGATTCAGGATCAGGACAATTGGAAAATGCTCTACCCTCATGGCGGTGGCACAGACACGTTGCAATTACCCGCCCCACCTGCCACTGACACGGAAGACTACCAAAGTGAGGATCCGGACTTTGCTACTCCTTCCGCCTCACAACCACCACGAAGACCAACCCCTCCCGCGGATGACACCTGATCTCTCTTCCGAGCTATTCAGTTGGAGCAAATGCACCAACGTGCAATCTTAGATCAACAAGAGGGGAGAATAGCACAACACTTTGCTCGACTTGAAGAATAACAAAGTCAACTTTTCATAAATCTTCAACAGCAGCAACAACAGCATTACGACCTCCTGCGCTATCAACAACAACAACAATATGACCAACATCAACCCTACTTTGCCATGTTGGACCGAATTCAACAATGGCATTTTCCGCAGGGACATTTTCAACCACCACCACAATGAGGTCGTATTTCTTCTTGCTTTTTGTTGTTTTTCGTTTGTTTTTCTCTTTTAATTCGTATTGTTCCCATCTCCTTCTTCACGTTAGGGACAATGTGACCCTTGAAGTTGGAGGTTGTGAGACTTGTAGTACTTTTAGACATTTAGACATTTTTAGACATTTGGTAAGGTTTGGTGAGATTTGCGTGCTATTTTAAACTCTCCCTTATTTTTGGTATTTTTGCTCTTTTCTTTCCTTCTTATGCACTTTATCAATTTCTTGCGAACAATCATGAGAAACCTTTATTACAATTAGATGGGTTGCTTGTTGATTTGTTTTAACCATTTTTTTCCCGAAAAAAGCCTTCTTTTTGAGAATTCAAAACTGCCAAAATGTTTTAAACTGCGTGACTCTAATAATAGGATGAACTTAGCCAATAGAGTACAATGTCATGAAATTAGATTGGATTTTGCTTAAATGAAAATACTTTGTGCCATGATCACTGGAGAAATCTTACTTCGGGTAAAAAAAAAACTCAAAAAAAAAATTGTGTTTATATTTTTATAAAGGGACAAATCGAGGTTATACTCCACTGTTTGTTGTTGCTTAGTAAATAGGAGCATTCATGAGCCCCATGTTTGTCTTTTACATAAAACGGCGGCACAATTATGAGTATGGGACACCACCCTAGGAGCTTTTGGAAAGACATTCAAAATTTAAACCTAGTGGAAGTTTACCTCAAAATGTCCTACTTTATAACTATATACAAGTTTTTTATATCAAAAGAAAAAGAAAAAGAAAAAAAACCCGAGTTTTGGATATCTCCTTTTATCATTGCATTCTTGTATTCGGTCTAAGCGAATGAATAACAATTTCTGTGATATGACAACTTTGTTGATCAACAAATCCAATTACTGAAGTTACTCTCTTTCAACAAATTGGTCGACTTGAAAAATCGAATCGATTGGCTCAATTGGGAACAAAAAAGGTCAGCGAATTACTTCAACCATGTCAAAATTGTGAAAATAGATACCTCTTTTTGTTTTCAATCCCACTCCTTGTTTTAGAATTGCTTGAGGACAAGCAAAATTTCCAAGTTGGAGGTGGTTTGATAAATGTATTTTTATTCACATTTTTATAACCCTTTTCATCATTTTCTTTAACCTTTTAATTTATTGATCAACAAATTCATGAAAAATCACCTTGGCTTATTTTAAATGATGAACATAATGACTTGGAGCAAATTCTTATGGATTTCGTATCAGATTCTTATACGAACAAAAATGAAGGAAGTCAAACATCGATCGAAAAGAAGGCAAGAGGACTAAATTTCGTACAAAACACACCCCTAGTGTGTTGGAAAACATGGTCATGCTTCAAAAAGAACAAAAACAAGAAAAACAGAAAAACACACAAAGGCCGTGCTTACAAGCACGGCCGTGTTCGGCCTTCCATCAAAGAAAACACGGCACTGCCGTGTTTAAAAAGCACACCCATGCCAAAAATCTCCGAAAGACGTACAAAACACGGCCAAGCCGTGTTCATAAGCACGCTTGGCCGTGCTTTTTTTCCAGGTTGAAAATTTTCTTTTGTGCGGAAATTGTGGAAGCCTTCCCTTTTTGCTTTTTGACAACTTTTGTACAACTTTTATATCTCACTTTGCTGCACTAAGTCCCATTATTCCCTCAATTATCATATGAAAACAATGATTCAACAGCCCAACTATGGTAGTGGAGCAATTATTTGTCAAGAGATGACATTGTTAATGTGTTCTTTCACAAAAACAATGTCTATAAAAGCCAAGAGTTTGGGTTAGAAGATTCATTCATTCACTCTAAGTTTCAAAGCAAAATACATTGAGAGGATAAAAGAGAGGTAGAGTTGGAGATTAAAGAGCATTAGAGGAGAAGGCTTGGAACTCAACATCATTGAAATCAACCAAGGAGAAAGTCTTGTTTGGTCTTGAATAAAAGCTATGTGAACCATGTCTATTTCATTCAAATCTTCTTGTGTAGCGTATTCTTTTGTCAAAGCCATGTGTAGCTAAATTTCTAGTGTTTGAATGTAATGAACTCTAGAATAGATTTGTGATCAAGGGTTGTATGTTTTTAATAAAATAATTGTGTTTTGTGTGATTCACTTATATTATGCTTTATTCTTTCGAGTAAATATTTCCGGTATATTGATTTGAAATCTATTCCTCATCGGGTAATCGAGAGATTTATGGTGAGAAAGAACCTTTATAAGTGAAAAGAGTTGCATACAATCCTATATATAAGACGACATAAATCTTCTGGATTAGGATCAAACCTAATATGGGAATTCATAAATCATTATAATGTAATCTCGGGGGTTTTAACTAGAAAGAGATTTCAGTTAATCAACTTGAGATTAGGAGTTTTGCGCCTTGAAAAAGGGTTTAACTTAAATCGGAAATTTCTGTGGTCCATGAAACATGAGATTTTATTAAAAGAAGATGGTTTTTGCTTAAGGGCTTTTGGTTGTATCTTTATCTTATTAAATCCCAAAAATATTCTAGAGGGATTTACATTCAAACACATTTCTAGCTCTTGATTTCTTACTTTACAAACTCCTTTTATTTGACCTATTGTAAGTTGTGATTATTTCAAATTCTTTATTTTTCATTTTTATCCAACAAAACCTCTGAAAATTGCTAAATTAGATAACAAAAAGACGGTAATTACTAGTACTTATAATCCTCGCGGGAATGACACTCGGTACTCAATAATCTATTCTATAAAATGATAGGTGCACTTGCCTAAGGTTTTTAAAGTAGCTTTTGAGCCATCATCCACACTACCTTACAGTAAGCCTCATGCCACATTTGATTCTATCCTTATATATATATATATATATGATTTAGATCTGGTGAGTCCAGATAATTTATATAAGTATGTGAGATCGAATCTGGAGCGTTGGACTATTTTTTAAACAACTTAGATTTAACTGATTCTTAGTTTTTTATATATTAAATTTATTGCTTAAAAGGGTACATATGTAATTTTATCTTTATATCAGTTAAAAGAGGGAGTTATTTTTGGTTGTGCCTTTTCATATTCCTAGAATTACGGGATTCTATTTGCAGACGTTTCTCTTTGGTGTATTTGTTCCTTCTAATTCATTTCTTTTCATTTTGTAAAGCCCGCAACTCCTTTTTCTTATTTTTTTTCCGAGACTTTGTTGGAGAGCTCTACACTCCATCTCTTTCTCTTTTGTTGGGATGAAAATTTTGGGAAATAGGATGAAGGAGTCCTGAATTTTCACAATTCTATTCGATATTTTGGAGGTGTCGTCCGAGGCAGAGTTACTATAGTGTTCGAGATTATTATTTCAACTGATTCAAAGGTTTTTGGATGAAGTATTTTCGGCAGAGGTCAGTACAATCTTTGTTTGTTTTTGTTTTTCGATTTTCGTGCTTGTTTTTTAGAAGGTTTTTTTCTGAATAGAAAAATCTATTAGTTATTTCATTTTTTTTCGTGTGGAGAAAAATCTGTTCATTTTTTTATTGTTAAATATTTGCTTATTAAGCAGAAAGATTGTGCTTACGTAGGTATAAAATGTTGCTTATTTTGTTGTAACTGTGATTTTTTGTTAGATGATAGTATGGGTAGACGTATATGAGTTGCTTATGGTGCTAGTACAACTTGCTTATGTGTGTAGTAAATATTGCTTATAAACACAAAAAATACTTGGTACAAATATATTGCTTATTAATATTAAATATTCAGCTTGTGTTGATATAAAATGATGCTTTCATAGCGTAAAATGGGTTATTTTTTAGATGTTTTGTCGTGGCTTTATGTAGATTGATTAGTTTCTATAATTGCATGCTTATATAGTTATTGACTTTGTTCTGTATTTGATATTTTTTGTCAATATTTTTACTAGGAGTATGCATCCAGAGTCTTGAAAAAGTTGTCATGCCTTGGTACAGATGTTGTTGATATATTACGCTGCTTGAAAATGCACCAATGAGGTAACAGGGATGCATAATTTTGCAAAGTCCAGAAGCGACCATTTTCACTATGTCACATGAAGACTATGTGGGAGGAGGTATCAGAAATTGGGAGGGTGGGCTGGGGAAAAACAACGAGGCACAAATATTGATGATGTGCAAGAAATATGCCGTTGCGATTTTTGGATGATATGAATGAGAACAGGGAGTTGAATCTAGGAGAAGCGAAGAAGTTTGCTGGAACAACGTAGGATTATAGCAAAACAATATTGATGTTTTTTATTTTGAACAAATGGATACAATATAAGTTGTTTTGGATTTTTAAATTTGTGGTTCGGTTTGATTTAATTTTTAGAATTATTAAGCAGGACCTAAATGCTTTATAAGCAATATTTTGGTATAACATATGCAATGTTATTTATACATGTGATAAGTTTTTGATGGCTCAATGTTTGCTTTGACACAATTTATGATGAATTTTTTGTGTCCGAAATTTAAACTCATGTCGGGCTTCAGAAATTATTTGTACACTCCGTCTGTTGCTCAGGCATATTATTAATCCTCCTAGTTCCAATATATTATTATTAAAATATTTCAGGGTATATTTTAAACACATATTATGTAGTCAAGCATGGAACATAAAGTCAATAAATAAGCAACATTGTTAATGTTCACAAACAACTTTATAAGAACATTTAAGCAATAGTTTATAGATACCTAAGCAAATAAATTGGTCTTAAAAATCCGAAACTCATGAAATGAATTGAATTGACAGTGAATATGCAACATATATTCAATAGACAAGCAATAATATGTAGATAGTTAGCAAATTATTTCTTCGTAAATGCTAAGAGACACCATTAGACATTTTGTCATGCATATGCAACATATACTCGATGGACATACAATATGAGTCTGTTATGTAAGCAATTATTATTATTATTTTTTGCATAAAATGACAGTTTCTTTAGCAGACAATTTTACTATAAGAACGCAAATTAGAATCAATAAATTAATAAGCAACATTGTTCATGTTCATAAGCACCTTTATTATAACAATTAAACAACACTTTATATATATCTAAGCAAAGAAACGCTTTACAGAGGTAGAAAGCATTTTTTTTCTTCAGGTTTTAATGGAACGATTTACAGAGGTAGCAGGCGTCTTGGTGAAAAAGAAGATTGAATAGAAAATCTGATTGAGATTATGATCACGATTCGTAAGGTAAAATATCATCAATTGTGGGTAATTGCTCATATTTTCATGGTATTTAATTGATTTAGGTGTTTCCTATTTTTCTATGGACTAATATACCCCTATTTCTATTTTATTAGCTTTTTTATATATGTTAGGAAGATCTAATATTAGCTGTTGAAATAGGTAGATATGTGGTCTGGATTTGGTCCCACGTCCTTACATAAGGCTTGGGTCCTATATAACTCTCCCCCTATGCATATAGTGATCCAGATTTATGTGTATGTGTGTGTGTGTGTGAACATGTGTGTGTGTTGTGCATGAGCAAGAGGTGTAGTGGTATAGTGTATGTGTGTTTATCAGTTTATAATATATATATATATATATATATATATATATATGCATATATATTAAAAGTGTGAAAATGAGCAATGAGAAGTAAACTATATATATCACAAATTATGTCTTTATCATATTGTGCGCGCGCGTATGTTACTTGTACCAAGAGTATATGAATACAAAATTTAAAATATTAAATAATTAAAGTGATGTGTGAGTGTGAACAAATTATATAAGTTTGTGAGATAATTAATGTTTTGAATTGTGTTAATATTTATTTTACTTTAATATTTTAATATATGTTCTTCAAATCCGAAACCATAAAGTCTTCATTGTTTTAAAGAAAATTCTATATTTATGTATATATATACTTAATCTATTAAGTCTAAATATATATACATATATATATATATATATCTTTATTTTACATATATACAATATTTAACAGAATCAATGTTATAAAGTCAATAATATTATTGATGATACCGGAGCCGAGCTGCGCAAAAATATGTCCACGTGGCCATTCAGCTGATGATGACGTAAGTCGTCCAAGATGACATGGACCGACCAGGATGACGTAAGTAACCGAGCTGATGACGTGGCATGAGCCAAGACCGATCCACTACGACCAAACAAAATCAAGCAAGTGATCCAGTCAACAAATCTCCCACTAAGTGGATTCAACACTTTAGTGACAGACCAAGGTGCCACCTGTCGACGAGTCAAAGGGACAAGTCAACAAGCTTCTCTCAAAACATGGCCAGCATGCGCCTCATGCACACCAGGGAGAAGACATGTGTCCGACAATTATCCCACTATTATGCTAGATGTAATGATGATTAGCCCACTAATTGTATCAGTATAAATAGATCTCTTTTATTAGAAAAAAGGGAGAAGAGATAATACTACTATATAGCTTGTAAAGTTCAAATTGAGTGACGAAACCGACCAGACACGCTCTGCTCGGTCATCGATATAAAAAGGCAAAATCAACCACTTTTCGCATATTTCAAGTGTTCATTTTATTTTTACGTCACATATTTTAATTATTTTGTTTGTTGATCCAAGAAGCACGTCAACAAATCGGCGCTAGAAGGAGGGCCCATTTGGTCCAGTCAGCTTTTCAAGACATCCAAACTATTCCAGCCAAGGTAATTTTATTTCATTTCCCTACCAAAATCAGTGAAAACTCGAGAAACCTATGCAGAAATGAAGACCCACCACAAGATACCCAAAATGGCCAAAACCCCAGCGGCCAAAATGTGCCTTTAGCTGGGGCCGGGGGCGCGGCATTATTGCCTCTTGCACAGCTTCTCGCCAACCCAAATATCATCCAACAGATGAACCAACTCGCTACCCAAACCCTTGTGAATCCTCCACCTCAAATACAACCTCCCCCACCAATAAATCCCCCACGAGTCTATCCACCACTAAATACAAATGCCAACCCACAAGATCCAACACCCTCAAACAATGACATTCAAGAAGTTAATTCTCGGAACAGACAACCTGACGAGAGACGTGAATGAAAAAGGTCACGAGATGATTTGGGCGAACACAGCAGAGTGGCGGAATCGTCACCATTAATTCATCGCCCCCGTCGGGCCCGTTCAGTGTTCGCAGGGCACCTCGGACCGGACCTACCCCAGAAAGGACCTTTGCAGTCTATAAATTCCAGGCTTCGTTTTGCTGATGACAGAGAGCCACCTAGAGCCAACAGAGCTCAAGGTCCCAGTTCGATTAACGAGAGAGAGACAGAGATACTACGCCTTCGGTGCTGTTTGAATGAGTTAGAGGAAACACCCAACGATGCTCGCTACCAGTCCAGCCCGGTGACAGGCCGGACAGATGTTGTGTCACCCTTCGCTCCACACATTTTTTCAAAATCCTCTCCCTGCGAAGTTTAAAGTTCCCCAAATTGGTCTGTATGATGGAGAAACCGACCCAACTACTCATATCCACAAATACTTAGCGTGGACGGAGTTATATTCCCCGAACGATGCCATTATGTGCAGAGAGTTCCCTTTAACCCTGGGCAATCGAGCCCATCGATGGTTTCAGACCCTACCCCAGGGGTCCATTCGCTCTTGGAACGATTTGATGCTTGCATTCATTACCCATTTCCTGACGTCCAAGGTCTGCGCGGCACCGAAGGACTCCCTTGTAAACATCAAGTAGGGCAAAGATGAGCCGCTGGAAAGTTACATTGTCAGGTTCAACAAGCAGATCTAAGAGATGTAGCCGGTCTCGAGATGACGCAATGCTCATAGCGGCCATGGTCTTGGCTCTTACCCGATACTTGATTTAATTATGTCGTCCACGAGTCGGGGTCGAGCACATACCAAGAATTCCTTATTCGTGCAGAGCATCACATATGTGCCGAGGAAGCCATGGCCAGTTTACGACCCGAATAGAAAACTTAGGGCACCGAAATAGATGTCAAGAAAGAAGCCGTTTTTGGTTCTGGATTGGGATTCAAGTCTTTCATAGAGAATCCGACCACGGGATACAAGTCGTACGAAGAAGTCTGCGCTAAAGTAGCGGCAATGAGGAGGACCTTGACCCACACCCCATCAGCCATTTGGAATGACATCAAGAACCTAAATTTGTTGCCACCAGCTCGCCCTTTGAAGCTGGATCCGTCCAAATTAGACAAAGAATAAATCTTTTGTTACCACAAATCAATCGGGCATGAAATGAGACGTGTGCGGATCTCATTCAAGAGATCATGAGAATAGTCTAGAGAGGGGGATTGAAAAGATATGTCCATGAGCTCCCACCACCGCCAGCCCTCGCTCCCGGAACAAATCCGAAATGAGTAGCCAATCCGGCTCGTTTACCACCTCACAACGAAAATCTGGGACAGGAGATCCTGACATTGATCAAAACCAATAGGGCCAAGGACAACGGTCTATCTGAAAAAGAAAAGCTGAAATCAGAGAGGCTGCAAATGATGAAAATAGGTCCGAGTTGCAGAGATCCGAGAAGGCCAACCAACGGGATACTTTATTTTTTCAAATCAAGACTCCGATCAGCTCATACACCTTCACTCTGACCCTCTGGTCATCACTGTGCCGATCCTGGGCATCCTCGTGCACAGGATCCTGGTTGACTCGGGCAGCTATGCCTCGGTCATTTACATCAGAGCCTTCAGGAGATTAAATGTAGATTAAAGCTACATCCGACCATGCAACGACAACATCTTGGGGTTGGGAGGGGGAAGGATCATCCCGCTTGGTGAAGTCGACCTATCCATTCAAATGGGCCAGGGGGCGCACAAGAGAACAATGATCACCACTTTCAAGATCATCAATTCAGACTCCGAGTATAATGCCATTATTGGACGACCGTTGTTTTATCACTTAAAGGCAGCCGTCTCCGTGTACCATTTCTGCATTAAATTTACGACCCCAAATGGAGAAAGAGTTCACAAAGGAAATCAGGGGGAATCCCGGGAATGCTCCCTGAAAATTAGGCCGGTTGAAATTAATGTCATCGAGAAAGGGGAATCCAACAAGTCATCAAAAGGTGAAGGCATTAGGTTGGGCAATATGACCGAGCCGAACACCGAACCGGGCGACCAAACCGAAGTTCCAATAGAAACAGACCTAGGCAGGCGGCCCGGGAAAGAACCAATGACAGAGGCAGAAGAATTGTTCTTGCAAAAAAAAGGACAAGGCAAGAAGCGCAAACACGCTGAGTTAGTGGAAGATATCGACATCGTAGATGTCAATAAGCAAAATGGGGGGCGTCAATTGAGAATTAGTCACAATCTACAAGAACCACTTCGACCAGAGCTCATCTAATTTTTGATCAACAACTTGGACGTCTTCGCATGGATCCACTCAGACATGCCCGACATATATCCAAGGCATGCATGCCACCGCCTAAGCATTGACCTTACCTACCGGCCCGTGGTTCAGAAGAAAAGAAAATTGGGCCCGGACAGACAAGCAGCGTTGGAGGCCGAGGTCAACAAACTTTTGGATAATAAGTTCATCAGGGAGGCACTTTACCCGCGATGGGTAGCCAACCCTGTACTAGTCAAGAAAAGCAATGGGCAGGGCGGCGTCTTTGCATGGACTTCACCGATCCGAACAAGGCATGCTTGAAGGACAACCACCCTCTTCCAAACATTGATTACATGGTTGACGCCACGGGGTCACGAATTAATGAGCTTCATGGATGCATATTCGTGGCTACAACCAGATCCGGATGCACCTTGACGATGAAGAAAACACTTCCTTCTACTCGCCCGAGGAGTATCTTTCGCTACAAGATGATGACGTTCGCTTAAAAATCTTCAAGCGACCTATCAGAGGTTAGTCAATAAGATTTTTGAAAAATTGATAGGGCACACTATGGAAGTGTATGTAGATGATATGCCTGTAAAATCTATGTATGTTGCTGATCATCTTTCTGATCTTAATAAAATATTAAAAATTATACGCGAGTACAAGATGATGTTAAATCCAAACAAATGTACATTTGGGGTCAGCTTGGGTAAATTTTTAAGATACATGGTCAGTCAGAGGGGAGTAGAGGCTAATCCAGATAAAATCAAAGTTATAGTCGACCTGGAACCCCCTAATTCTGTTAAAAAATTGCAAAGCTTAACTGGGCGCCTAGCCGCTTTAAGTAGATTCATCTCAAGATCGACAGATAAATGTAAACCATTCTTCGAGATAATAAAGAAAAATAAGGATTTCGAATGGACCGAGTAGACACAGGCAACATTCGAATCATTGAAGCAACACTTAGCATCAATCCCTATTCTGCAAAAACCGAGCCGGGGAAGACTTGAATTTATACCTCACGCTTTTTAGTATGTTGTTAGGTCGGTACTCATCGCTTTGATAATTTGATTAAACATCCGATTTATTATATCATCGAGGCCCTCGCACGATCTTTGCAAATCGAGATATCCGCTGATGGAAAAGATGGCATATGCATTGGTCATCTCGGCGCGGAAGCTAAGGGCGTACTTTTTGGAGCACAAAATAATTGTGTTAACAAATTATCCTTTGAAACAAGTCATGCACCGACCAGACACTTCAGGTCGGATGATCAAGTGGGCCATAGAGCTCATCCAATTCGAAATTACATATGAGCCGAGGATGGCAATCAAAGGACAAGCACTTGCAGACTTCATTGCAGAGTTCACTTCGTCAATCCAACTAAACATCATCGAAGAGCAAGAATGGAAATTGTTTGTCGGTGGCTCTTCCACCATTGACCAAGCAGGGGGCGGGATTGTGATAATCAATCCAAAATATAAGTGCTACTGCTCGACCGTACGGTTCCAGTTCCCGACGACCAACAATGAGGTGGAGTATGAAGTACTACTAGCAGGTCTAGAGATGGAAGCATCAATGGGCCTGAAGAAACTACTCGTTCATAGTGACTCCCAGTTGGTAGTCAATCAAATAAATGGAGAGTATGAAGCAAAGGAGCCGAAGATAGCACGGTATTTGGATCTTGCAAAGATTAAACTCTCTCAGTTCAAGGCAGAAATAATATATATAACCAGAACCGACAATGTGCAAGCAAATGCCTTGGCACGGCTAGCATCTAGTCTGGGAACCGACCTGATCGAAGATATTATGGTAACCCACTTATCTTCACCTTATTTGAATACGAAGAAGATAAACACCAACAAAGGTGTCGAACCGACGTGGATGACGCCAATCATTCAATACCTGAAGCACGGGATTCAACTAGAAACAAGGCCGAGGCTAGGACATTAAGAACTCAGGCTGCTCGGTACACTATAGTGGATAGAGTCATATACAAACGTGGGTACTCGGTCCCACTGCTCCGGTGCTTATCAGAAATAGATGCCGACTATGCTCTCCGCGAATTACATGAAAGAATTTGTGGGAATCACGCAGGGGGCCAGACACTAACATATAAACTACTCCGACAGGGATACTATTGGTTGTCCTTGAAGCAAGACGCGATCTCACTAGTCAAGAAGTGCGAAAGATGCCAATGATTCGCACCCCGAACATCTCACTTCCATTTTCAGTCCTTGACCATTTGTCAAATGGGGAATAGACCTCATCGGACCACTCCCCACTGGCAAAGGGGGCGTGAAGTATGCCATAGTGGCAGTTGACTATTTTACTAAGTGGGCCGAGGTTGAGCCCCTGGCAAAGATCGACGAAGAGAAGATCGTCAGTTTTGTATAGAAGTCAATCATATGCAGGTTTGGGATACCATACTCGATAGTGACAGACAATGGAAAACAGTTTGATAGCCGAAGATTTCGAACTTTTTGCGAAAGTTTTCATATCAAGAATCATTTCTCCACTCCATATCACATGCAGTCTAATGGCCAAGTCGAGGCGGTGAACAAAATACTTAAATACATGTAGAAGACGAGAGTAGAAGTATCCAAGGGAAATTGGCCCGAGGCAGTCATTCCAGTGGAAATATGGGCCCCAACATTCAGAATTGCTAATTTTTCTGAAGAAAAGAATGAGGTCGCCCTACGAGCCGAATTGGATCTACTAGAAGAAAAGAGGTGCAGTGCCGAGATGAAAAATGTTATATACAAACAGAGAAGTGAAAGGTGCTACAACTCAAAAGTGAGGGAAAGAAATTTCTGGTCAGCGATCTAGTCTTAAAAAGGGTCACCGGAACCGAGCCCAGCTTACTGAAGCCGACCTGGGAAGGTCCGTATAGAATTACCAAGGTCTTGTTAAATGGGGCGTACGAACTCGAGTATTTGTATGGGGAAAAATTCAACCATCCGTGGAATGTATCTTATTTGAAGAAATATTGTCAATAAAGTTCAAGTTTTCTATGCGAAAAATCGATTATCTTAAATTTTATTCAGCTCGGCCAAGCCCCGAGCGCAGCACTTTACGTATCGGCCTAGACCCGAGCACGTCACAAAAATTGCTTTTGAAAACTCGACCTATCATCGAGCTCACCTCAAATAAAGACTTGGCCTAGTTCCGAGCACAACACTTAGAAGAAGTTCATTCAAACATTCGTCCTGACATCTAATTCATACATCTATTCAAATATGCCGAGCCCAACACTTGGTTAAATTTAGAAAAAACAACAAAGTGAAGAAACGACTAGAAGTAAATTCCATTAATAACAAAATATTTACATGGGGGCCTGAGGCCGATTACATCAAAGGCCCGAGGCCAGTTACATCAAAAACAAAAAAGGAAGATACAAAAAACACCCTATGGAGCGGGAGGTTGAGTTCCACCAGGGGCAGGAGTCTGGGCCCGATCGCTTGAAGCTACTTCCTCTCCATCTTCATTGGGTGGATGGGCATCTTGCTCGGAAATGGCACCCGGGAACTGAGGACAAAGGACAGCCAGGTCCGCATTCAGGTCATCATGCTCTTTTTCTAGAGAGGCTACGGTCTTGCCTTTCTTAATATCCCTAAGGATCTCTTCCATGCTGGTCGCATGCCCACAAGTCAACATGTAGGCATACTCCTCTGACCGCTTATAAACTCGAATAGCTTCCACCCGAGCTTCCTCCAGTTGCTTCCGGAAGGCCTCCTCCATCTCTCTCTGGACCTCAGCCTCGCGCCTCTCCACCTCTCCCGGATGCGCGACCACCTGTCTTCTCAGCTCCACGACCTCTACATAGAGCTCCTCATCAGCCTTCTGTGCGGCATCCCGGGCAACCATGGCCTCTTCAGCAGTCATTATTTCATTATTGGCCGCCTTTACGGCCTCTTTAGTCCAAGACTCCAAGGACGCTTGAACTCCGAGTAGAGTGTTATGGGCTTCCTGCAGATCACATGGCGCCTCTCCAGGTCGCGAGCTTGCCTAATCATATGCCATAGGGTGCCGATAATCCTGTCAGACAGCCCCATGGCATAATGTGCTTTCTCCTTCTAGCTGGTCTCTTTGCAGAACTCTTCGATCTGGGTCGTCCAAGCTCTGGCTGGCACGTCCCGCGCTGCCCGACCGGCCTCCAGTAATCCCGCCACCTACTTCTCAGTCGGTGTTGAGCACTTGGCGAACTCAATAAACCATTTAGGCCTCAAATCAGCCATGCCATTGCAAGCTTTCTCTCGGCCAAGGTTCGGGGAGATAAAATATCCTTCCAGCCCCAGATCATCCGAAAATACCCGCCGCTGGGCTTCATTCAAAGTCTTCCCTGAAGGAATTTGATCAGGGGCACCCGCGGAGTTGGTCCGGTTCTTTTAGTTTGACCGGGCTTGTTTATTTCAATTCCACTGCTCCTCCTCCTCTGCAAATGGGGGCTGCTCATCCTCATCTAGATCATCCGCAACTGGGCATTTGCTGCGCTAAATTTCTGCCCGCCTTTCCTCCTCGGTCTCGGTAGTCTGGCCGATATTCGCCCTGGTCTCGTGGGCAGCAATCCGCCTTACCCGGTTAAGGCGAGCAAAATCATCCACTCCTGTTGGACCTACAATGAATGTATAAAATATAAAAGATGGCAAAAGAAAACATCGAAATACAATGAAAACCAAAATGATGCTCACCTCGGGTTTCGGTCTGTCGTGGCTGCTCGGTTTGCTCGGTCTGTCCAGCCATTGAAGGCACTTACCTAACGGGATCAGGCCTTAATGGAGGTGATCCGACCTATTTGGTCCTTGCCGGTTGTTGCTCTGGCTCCGGCATCCCGCCTCGCTCTGCATACGGTGGACTCCCCCCGCCTTGCTCCTCCCTGGCCACCTCTTGCTCGGCATTCAAGTCGTCTGGAAGCCTTCTCCGCAGGCCGGCTTGAGATAGCTCTCTCTCCGTGGCCAAAATTTGTATTCTCCTATCTGACATGGCCAACGCCTGGATATTCTCCAAGCGATTAACTAAAGCGTCCGAAAGGCGGTTTGGAGAAGGATGGTTCCCTGCACAGAAAGGAGTAAAGAATTGATGATTAGAAAAAACTATTAAATATTAAAAAAAATGTGCTTATGAAAATCATATCAGAAATTGAGCGGTGGGGATAGAGACGAGTCCCCCTGGCAGGTCTGCCAGTCGCCACCGACACCACTTGTCCTTCCACTCCTTCAAGGATTGCAGAAGGCCCAGGACCAGCCCGTGCGGGATGGACCCGTCGTGCCGGTCCGCATAGTACCACCCCGAAGGACGCCCCCATCCTAGGGTCGCTTTCCAAATGAAAAGTTCATTCAACTCGTCGAAGTGTGGGCGCGGGTAATCCTAAAGGGAAAAGGGGACAAGCTGTTGGGAAATTTATTGTTTAGATTTTGATGAATGCCATGTAAAACTTAAACTAGAAAGTTGGCACCCCATTTTCTTTGTAATTTGCATTGTAATAGATATGGCTGTTCGAGCTGAGTCAAGTCAGCTATGCCTAAAATATGCAAGAAGTCAACTAGAGACTAGAATGAAGACTCCGCTGTGAGGCAGCTGAGTATGGCAAGTACGAGAAGACAGGAACTCGACTGGAGAAGTATCAGCTGAGATGTAGCTGTGTGAAGTGTCAGTCAAGTCAACTCAAGATAGCCAAGTTTCGAGTTGAAGTGACAGATGAGTCATCTAATGATTGGGAGCTGACTCGAAGTCATCTGGGAAGTTAAGGAACTGCAGTCAAGTCAAGGCAACTGAAAAGGATCCATTGCACAGAAGTCAAGAAAGTTACTTAAATAAGTAATACTTCCATGCTGCAATATTCTAAAGTGCTCAGTCCTAGAAGCGTGCAAAAGGAATAAACCAATGGGAGGCACTGCACCTGTGTCAGGCTCTGAAAAGCTGAAGGTTCATTTAATACGAGGAAATGTCAATTTCAAGGACTGGAACAAGACAAGCCAACGACCACAAGTGTCTTTTGAAAATTAGCCTATCTCTTCAACGGGCAGATTTTCAAAAGAACACTATAAAAGGCTGAGGAATCAATTTGAGAAAAGGTTACCTTGCATACCAAAAACTACGAACATCCAAGTTGTAACCAAGAAAAAATATTCTTAAGTTATTCAAACAAATCCTCAAGCCTAAACTTCGAAGAAAATCAATCCAACACTTACATGTGAAGGAAAGACGACTTCAATTAGTTGAAGAGGAATCATTTGAAGAATTAAAGGGGTCTACATTCCACAGAGGATTGTAGAAAGGTTCAAGGTCGAACCAGTCTTAAGTTCTTGGAGGGCTTCGTGATCAAATCCAAGAAGCTTGAGCAAGTGAGCTGTAGTAGCAAGGCAGCTGCCCTGTGAAGAAGCTGAGTCGGACGAGAAGCCAGTTGTGTGACCAAGGCATCTCCAGACTGAGTCTCAAAGGATCAAGTCAACTGTGTGATCAAGACTTGTATCTGGACTGTTAACCACTTTGTACTCTGATCAATACTTAGTGGATTCCTCCAGGATTTGGAGAAGATAGGAGTAGAAGAATTACCCCATCTTCGAACCTCTATAAAATTTATTGTGTCATTTACATTTCAACATTTCATTTCTGCATATTACATTATATCTGCTGATAATTTGCATTCCAACTGATAATTAACAAGTGCTAAAATCAAGTGTTAAATCAAACTTAAACCAAATTCAAGGGTGTTAAGTCTTCCATTTGAAAATCTCATCACAACAAGTTAAGGTTTAGACTAAACAAATGAGTTAATCTATCAACACTCAATCGAGTCATGAGTGGCTAACTCTGTTGGTTAATCGACTTAGTCATTCACCAAGGACTTAGCTGTATTTAACTCAAATATTTTAAAAGGACTAAAATCAAAAAGTTGGTTAGATTTATTCAACCCCCCCTTCTAAACCTTACTCACACCCCTTGGGACCTACAAGTGGTATCAGAGCGGTTGGTTCATTGAGCCTTCCGCACTAGTTACTGAACTAGATCTCCAATCATTCAAAGAAGTCTTTAACACTTGTTCTTACAAAGCCGTTTTCAAATCAAAGAAAGTTAATATCATGGAAGCAAATTTAACACGCATCCCTATGTTCACCATTGAAGAATTTGATGACTGGAAAATATGTATGCACGCTCATCTATCAGCTTTACATGATGAGATGTGGATAGTGATAGAGGATGGGCCACTGCAAATAATGAAGGTGAACACACGTACGCAAGGAGAGTCATTAAAGTCAAGAAGAGGAGGTCGCTCCTCCTAGACCCGATTATGGTTGATAAACCAAGAGCCGAGTGGACAAATGATGACGAAAAGATACAATCTTGACAATGTGGCTAAGGATATACTTTACAAGACTTTGGACAAAGCCATGTTCAACAAAGTCAAATCTTGCAAGACACCAAAGAAATGGGATAAATTAACCTTAATTTGTGAAGGATCTCAACAAATTAAGGAAAACAAATTATCTGTTTGTTCAAAAATTTGAAAACTTCAAAATGCTTTGCAGGTGAAACAATGGACCACCGATGCTAGATTTATCAAAAATCACAAACGCGAGCTCTCAAAGATTGGGAAAGAATACACACGAAAGGAGATGTGTATGAAGATACTAAGAAGCCTCGCACTGAGTGGGAAATGAAGACCATGGCTCTAAGGCACTCAATGGACCTATCAAAAACGTCCAATCATGAACTATTCTCAGACCTCAAAGCTTATGAGTTTGAGCTAAGAAGAAAGGATCAAAAGGAGATAGTTGTACCTAAAGCAGCTGCTCTCATAGTCAAGGAAGGAAAGAGAGCTGAGACCAAAGAAGTCATTGACCAGGAGGAAATTGTTTTAATGGTTAAGAGATTCAACAAGTTCTTCAACAAGAACTACAAAAGAAACAAAGGTGAATCCTCCAGAAGACACTCAGCTCCCTCCAAGTCAAGGGAAGATAGACCACCAAAGAGAGCAGAGTACCAAAAGGTCGAATATCAAAGAGCTGACCACCCAAGAAATGAGAGAGCTGATCAAAAAGTTGAAAACTTGTGTTGGAATTGCAGATAGCCAGGACATTTCGCACTGATCACCATATCTCGTAGTCAATAAATACAGGAATGAAGAAGAAAGGAAAGTCTTCAGAGAAAGAAGACAAGAAAAGAAAAGAGCAATGTTGGCTGCTGAAGCCGCTGACACAGCTAAGTCTAAAGAAGCAGAAGACTCAGAGAGTAGTGAAGCTGACTACTCAAGTGATTCTGAAGAAGAAGCTTTAATTTGTCTAATGGCTAAAGAACAAGACCAACCTGACCAAGAAGATGAGGTACATTCTAACTCATCTCATTCAGATTCTAGTGATAGTGATTGTTACACACACACTTCATCACCCACTGATCTTTATGATTCATTAGGCAAAATGATAAAAGATTTTGAGCACATTAAATCCTCACACACACTATTGAATGAGGAAAACAGCCAGCTCAAAAGCCAAAACTCACAGCTGACTAAGGAGCTGAGTACTCTAAGTCACATAGCTGATGAGAACAAAGAGCTGAAGGCTGAAAATGCCAAACTAATAGCAGAGATAGCTGCTATAGAAAAGAGAGAAAATGATCTCAAAAATGTGATTGCTTCATTCACTAAGGCATCTAAATCATTGGATGACCTTATTATGAGCCAAAGAGAATGTGGAGATAAGACAGGCTTAGGATTCAATTCCCTTGTGCATAGTCAAACTCCAAGAGTGATCTTGGAAAAAGGATCTTCAAGTAATGAAGCATCTCAAAAATCCAAGACACCAAATGTTGCACACACATTCATTCCTAAGCACAATCACAAACAAATTGGCCTTGGTTATAAAGGAAAAAGAAAACAGCCAGTTGAGCATGCTGAGAGGACAGCTGAGAAGAAATCCAGCAGAGTTCCTCAGCAAACTCCAAACAGGAAGTACTCTGGGAAGAAGAAACAGAGCTACTAAAACCCCCAGAAGTTCTATCAAAGGAATAAATATGATGGGAATGGTAGAAACTACCCAAGCCAAGTTGACTGGAATAATGTGAAATATCAGCAAAGACCTATGGAATACAAGCCTAAATGGCAAAGGCCTAGAACTCAACAAAGGTCATTCCAAAGGCCAAGGAGCTATTATCAGCCCACATACGCACCTAAGCACTACACTCAGAAATATCACAATTACCCAAAGAAGGCAATTGCTAAAACACACACACAAGCATACAGACAAAAGAGATAGTTGTATGAACCTAAAGCCCCGAAGCAATTTGCCAAAGTGAATTATGATTATGGCACAGATAGATGGCAACCTCTTAGAGTCAAACCATTTGGCTATAGGTTGGTTGGATCATCTTACAAAGACTAACCCCTCGGACCTGCATACAAGTATGGGTACCTAAAAACTAATTTCCTTGATTGCAGGTTCAAGGAACAGCTGAGTGCCAAGGAACCTGGTACATGGATAGTGGTTGTTCCAGACACATGACAGGAAACAAGAAAAATCTGTCAAGATTCAAGGAAACTAGAGGTGCAAAAGTTATATTTGGAGGGAATGAAGCTCCAGGAGAAATAAGAGGCATTAGATCCATCAAGAAAAATGGATTAGAAATCACAGATGTTGCATAGATTGAAGGACTCAACTTCAATCTGCTAAGTATCAGTCAACTCTGTGACAAGGGCTACAATGTTGGATTCAACATGGGTGTATGCCAAATCAAGCACACTGGATCTAATGAAGTAGTGTTGCAAGGATCCAGACAAAAGAACATGTACGTGGTAGACTGGTCGACTGCCACACCAAGCACTTGTCTGTTAGCAAATAGTACAGCCAAATCAAGTTTGCTATGGCACAAGAAGCTGAGTCACCTGTGTAGGTCCCAAGGGGTGTAAGTGTAAGGTTTAGAAGGGGGGTTGAATAAACCTTACCAAATTTTCAATTTAGTCCTTTTAAATATACATAGTTGATTCTACACAAATGTGTCCTTGATGGACAATCGATTTAATCAATCAAGAGAGTTAGTCTCTCAATGGACTCAAATTGAGCTGCATGATGGAATAACTCACGCTGATTCTAAATTAACTCAACCGTGGTTTTGGTTTTCAGCGGAAGACTTAACACCCTTAAGTTTGATTAAGCAAGAGTTTAGTGCTAGGTTTAGTACTAGTATTATCAAGTGGATAGCAAATTTATCAATGAGATATAAGCGCTTAAAAATGCGGAATTAAAGTGCTTTGAAATGTAAATGACACAATGAAATTTTTATAGAGGTTCGAAGATGGGGTAATTCTTCTACTCCTCTCTTCTCCAACTCCCGGAGGAATCCACTAAGTAATGATCGGTTTACAAAGTGGTAACAATCCGGATACAAGTCTTGATCACACACAGTGACTTGATCCTTTGGGACTCGATCGAGACGCCTTGATCACTCACCGGGCTTCTCTTACGACTCGACTTCTTCTTCACAGTGGCAAAATTGCTTTGCTACTACACTCACTTGCTCAAGCTCTTTGGATTTGATCACGAAGCCCTCCAAAAGCTTAAGACTTGGTTCGACCTTGAACCTTCCTACAATCCTTCGTGGAATGTAGACCCCTTTTCTTCAAAAGTTTCCTCTTCAACTGATTGAAGTTCTCTTTCCTTCACGGGTGAGTGTTGGATTGATGTACTTCGTAATGTAGGCTTGAGGATTAATCTAGAATGATTTGAGAGTATTTCTGGTTACACTTTGATTGATTTCTTGAATGTTCATGGTTCAGTTCAACTTCTCTCGTAGTCATTCTCGGCCTTTTATAGTGATCTTTCAAAAATTTGCCCGTTGAAGAGATAGGCTTATTTTTGAAAGTCACTTGCAGTCGTTGGCTTGTCTTGTTGCAGTCCTTGGAATTGCCATTTCCTCGTATGAATTGTTCTTTCACCTTTTCGTAGTTCTCGACACGGTGTAGTGCTTCCCATTGTTCATTCCTTTTGCACGCTTCGGGATCGAGCACTCCGAGAAAGATGGTATGGAGATATTACTTGTTTAAGTAAATCTCTTGATTTACGTGCAACGGATCTTTTCTGATTATCTCGACTTGACCGCATTTCCTTGCTTTCCCCAGGTGACTTAGAGTCGCTTCCAATCATTGGATGACTCTTCCATCACTTAAACTTGAGACTTGGCTTTTCTCGAGTTGACTTGACCGATACTCCACTTAGCCGCATCTCGCCTGCTTCTTCAAAGAGAGTTCTCGTCTACTCTTCTTTGCCATACTCAAATGTCTCACACAGAGTCTTCCTTTCGCCTTGATTGTCTTCTTGCATGTTAGGGCGTAGCGGACTTAACTCACTTGGCTTCTAATTGTTACAATGCATTTTACAAAGAAGAATTGGGGTGCCAACTTTCTATTCTAAGTTTTACATGGCATTCATCAAAATCTAAACAATAAAATTCCTAACAATTTCCCCCTTTTTGATGATGCCAAAACTTAAACCATTCAAAAATGCAAACAACAAAGATACATACAGATAGTGTATTGACATAGAATGTATGCGCAGAATCAATTCTTTTATTGATCATATCATTCTTGTTCTTTTACACAACTCACATACAAGGTGTATCGTGAGTACATATTTGCCTACACGTAAAAATAAAGAATTTATAGCTTTATTACGTAAGACTTACATTGTATGTATTTACATAGTGAAATACACGAAGGGTTGGACAACAACACTTCATCTCATTCGCTTGTCTCCTTCTTTCATCTTGTTCAAGATCTTCTTCTCTTCTTCTCTTTTTCTCGTCGTCACCGCTTTCTTTTTTTTCTTTTCATATGCCTTCCCTGGCGCCTTCATCTCTTCTTATTCTTTCCTATCTCTCCTCCCATAGCTGAGTTTGTCTCTTGTTTTCTTCTTCTAGTCTTTTTACATACTCGGCGTTAGTTTTAGCCACTTGCAAATTTGCTACTTGGTCAAGCCCCAGCCCCAAGAGATCCCTCCTTTCTTTCCTGGATCCACATATTCAATGTTTTTGGGCGAGGCCTATGTCCAAGCTTCTTCCTCCACTCTCGCTTCTTCCTCTACCTCTGGGCGTATCTTCTGGGGGTCTTCTTCTTTCCACTGAGTGACCAGCAGAGTGATCTGGCCGGTAGTCTGCTGCGTGTCGCTTCTTCACATAACGTGAGACCCTTTTCCCAAAGACAAGTCCCAAGCTTGAGCCATAGACATATTTGCAAAGTATCCCCGATTCGAGCGTTTTAAATTCATCAACTGATTGTGGCTCTGTCCCGACATCCGAGATGGCGTAAGTGTCTCCGTCTCACTGGAATGCCTCCGTGTTCTTTCAAGATGTTCATAATTCGGCATCCATTCTTCCTTCCACTTCCTTCATCCCCGCGCTTCAATTGTTTTTCTCTTATCGCCCATGGATATAGCAGAGTGTTGGAGTGGCAGAGTCACAGGGAGTTTGTTGCTTATAATGTCACCGTGATGACAGACCTTGTTGGGGGTTTGTGCAATCATCAAGGTCACATCCGTCGATTCCCCCTCAACAAGCTTTCCTTTCTTTTGTTTCAAAACTTCCTCAGCTGATTTTCCTTCTCACCGCTCCTTTCTTTTTCAAATTGATTTTAGCGCTTTAAGGTATTCCTCTTCCCCCTTTTTGGCATCATCAAAGGATAGAGGAACCCCGGGAACATGCTCGGCAAGCGGAAGTCGAGCCTCACCGATAGTCGAGTTCTGCTTCAAGTCTCGCGTTGTAGGTAGCACGGAATTCGGATCGAGTAGCGTTGGACTCTGTTGAAATCAACATCTCACCATGAGAAGGCTGAATTTTCTAGTCATGTGTTCTTCCAAACACTCGTAGATCATTCGTATTTTGCTCACGCAGAGCTTTATCTCAAGAGATGAGCTTCATGCATGTGCTCAATATGCTCTCTCACTTCGTTTTTGCATCAGACATTTTCACTCTCCATACCAAAGAAGCTTGTTGAACAATGTCCTAAAGAATCTAACTTGTTCCACACGCATTGTTTTCTTTGTTGCCACCATTCCCTTATTCTCGATCAAGCATGCCTCTCAAGTCGGCTGTAAGGTTGGCATCTCTGTTGTCGGTCAACCGCATGTCCAAAGAGGCCTGATGCCTCTCCATCCGTTCAACCTCAAAGAAATAGTGCTCGAACACTTCTCGAACTTCGCTTGATTCTTCATTGCGGTGATGGCCATGGCCATACAAAGATCAAAGTCATAAGCAGATGGAACAATGGTACACAAGAGAAAACGGGAGCTGGTCTCGTGATAGCGTGCGCTGCTTCATTCTTCTCGACTCTTCATGGAGGTCGGGTACCTCCAGGGAAAAAGGAAAAGATTCTATAAAGATTCATCACCGCCCACCGGGATTTGTTCGATGATGAGTGGTGCGCGTGAAGTTCTTTTAGAATCGACCTCGCCGCAGCCTTGAGGAGCCCGCGCAGCGGTCCGTTGTTCACCGGGTTTTGTTGTGAAGTGGACCCGGCTTCTTGAGCCTCATTTGTCTCAACAGCCTTCGTTGGTCTCAAATGATTTTTCCATTTGAGTAGATCTGGTTCTCGGCCTTATCGTGAGCGTCATCGGACGATGATGAGATTTCCATTGGTGGCTCATCATCAAAGTTAAAGGTTTGACGAGTAGTCTTGGGATCGACTTGCTCGTGCTTGGAACATCCGCACCGAGTCTTTTGGATTTGGAATAGGGGATGACTCAGCCTTCTTCTTCGCCTTCTCCGATCCCGTAAAGGTAACATCGTGGATTATCCTGGGAATCATGAAGTGCGCTTATCTCCTTCTCGGATGGGTCGATGATAGCAGGAGGGATGTTCTCTACTTCAGCCTCTTTACCCCCGGAAGTCTCAACCTCCCGTGGCCTTCGCACTCCAAAGCCAGCCTCTACTGCAGCAAGGCCTTGTCCTCCATTTCGACAGTGTCACTGCCTTAGTGGTCTTCGTGGTGGCATCCATTGAGTCTCAACCCCATGGATTGCACTTTCATCGCCTGCAGTGTTAACTCCCAGGTCTGTTCCTTTCAGCCTCGACCGCATCAGCCAGCGTCATTAGCCTTCGAGCGTTGGCACTCACCGAGACAGTCTCAACTGCCTCGAGCTTAGTTGATGGCAACTTGTTGTTCTTCTTGTGTTTGTAATTTCTCTCCTTCGCCTCCTTGATTCGTTGTGGAGTCATCCGCAAAGATCCTCCGACCTTGCCGCAGTGGAGGGAGTTTCCCCACCGGGCGCACCACCGAGTGACTTGGAATAGGTCACTCGTCTCCAAACTCCCGGCTGCTTTTGATTGATTGTTCAGCCGTTGGGGCAGGTGGTAACACACCTTCAATAGGGGTTGGCTCGACCGGGGTCCCCACTATCCCGTTTCATCGCCAGTCCCTTATTTCCTTCTTCCGAGTGAGCTAGGGAAGTGGTGGCAAGAACAACAGCTGGCGATTTGCTGAACCACTCCCATTGGATCAATTTCGGTGTGTTCGAGGACTCTCCTGGTCCCTCCATCAATCTTTGCTCGTGAAGGATTCTGATTCATGCAATGCCTGGCCGCATTTGCAACTCTTCTCGTGGCGCAACATTCTCCTGGTTCATCATCACCGCCGAGAAGACATCAAGGAGAGATGTGTGTGTTCTGTGGTGCCGAGATAGGGCGGTGCTTGCCTTCTCACGTGCCTCGCCTTCCTCCGCTTGCTTTTCTTTCTCCTTGTCCTTGTAGATCTCGCAGGATGTCCGTGCGCTTGTCTTCATCCGAGCCGAGCACAGAGTTAATCCAAGGAAATTTAGCGTTCCTCTTTTCTTCTTCTATAAACTCAGTCGTTGGAACTGTTCCCTTGCGCTTTTTCTTGTGTTTCAGCTGCGTGAACTACGGTTGTGTCTTCAGTTGCCTCTGTTGATCGCCTTCACAGACTTGGTTGTTTCATCAATTACATCCGAGACTCTACTTCTCCAGCCAGCCTCCTAGATATCTGCTCTAGCCGAGTGGTCGACTCACTGGTTTCTCCACTGGAGCGCTTGATAATTCGTCTTCGTCTCCTAGTTTGTACCGTAGGGATTTCTGGTTCGGATACGGTGTCTTCTCGAGTCTTGAGCGCGGGGGCCGGTGCCGGTGTCTTTTTCTCGAGGAGCGGGCCGTCGTGGCTTCTCGCTTCTCCTCTTTTTGACGATCGGAGAAGGTATTTGTGAGTCCTTCTCGACCGCTGCTGCAGGGGCAGGAGACACGGCCGCTGGGGTAAGTGACTCTGCTGCAGGGGCAGGAGCATGTTTGTTTTCTTTGTCACAGGGGCAGCAGTCTTTTCTTAGCAAAAGCAGGGCGCTTTCTTCTTAGGCCGGAGAGGAAACAATTGTATCTTCTGGGTCACCGATTCCCCCTCACCGGTGTCGCCTCTTGGCGTAAGCTCTCTTCGTGCGCCGAGAGGTTTGCTCAACATCCTCTTTGTTAACATGGAATGCCTTCCCATGTCTAAGAGGGACTCCTTTCACCTCCATTAGCCGCCAATCACTAGGCCATATCCTAGGGATCCTCCAAATGTGCCATCTTCCTTGAAGGATTTGTTCCCACGTTATGGCAGAGTCCGTTGTAGACAAACTCAGCCCAGCTTTATCTTCTTTTCTCGCGATGATTGCAGCCATTACAATCAGCTTTTTGGATGACAGCTTGGTCAAAGCCGCCAAATTTGATGTCGATACATTTGGCAACTATGTCCAACAAACTTGTGATAATCCTCCTTCAAGCTCTCTTGTTTGTCAGTATACACTATTTTATCAAAGAAAGTCGAGGCTTGGCTATTTCTTTTCCAAGCATCACCAAAGTTGACATCACCTTTCGTTAATCTCGATGCTCCTCTCATTGCATCGAGCAATGTTCACCAAATCCTTGACAGAGATAGTCACCGCTTCCGTGAATGATGACTTTATTCCTTCATCGTGAATCTCAAAGATTCACGAGAATTGTGCGACTTCCTCCACATATGTCATCGGATATTCTAACGCTGAAACGGTTTCAGCCGGGACGCTTCCAACTTTTCAGCGATTTTCTTCACTAGGGTGTCGCTCGACCCTGTTTCACCATTCCGTCGAAATGCACCGTAGAGCCGTGGATTTGCTTTCCTAACTTGGTAAAGTTATAAGTTGGTGCCATTTTTTAGGATTATATCAAGAAAAACTCGTTGATTTGAAGATTGATAGGGTTTCGAGAGAAGTTTTTGCCTTTGCTTTTGAGAGAAAGAAATGAACAGCTTTTAGAAGTGTGGAAGAGAAACGGATTTAAAATGGTTTAAATATGGTTTATGAAAGGACGTGCGAGTGGTTTTTGAAATGTGATCGAAATCAACGGCTTAGATTTTGCACGCCTATTTAGCATTTAATGTCTCGTATTTAATGCGGCAAAGATTTATATCCAATCATAAGCTTGGTGTGCAAACTTTATGTCCGTACACATCATCATTATGCCGACGTATTTCTTAAAACAATCCCGCTTAGTCAAAATGACTGCGTTTTGTCACTTTGCTTATAAGTGACTCAACATTCTTTAGTCGATTTAACTTTACTTCTCACGCTTCTTAGTGACTCAAATATCACCGACTCGGTAGTAGTTGTTTCTTCCGATATAAATATTTCGATCGAAATTTTGTTCACTCTTTTTCACCTCCTTTTCTCGTTTCATTTCTTTTCTTTGATTCTTCTCGTGTCTCAACTTAGTTCAATTAACCCCAACTCATGTTTGAGTTCTTCAAATCTCGACTCACATAATGGTTTTGTGAAGATGTCACTAGTTGTTTATCGCTTGAGATATATTCCAGATGATGTCCTTCTTTTCAACATGATCTCTTATGAAGTGATATCCGACATCAATGTGCTTTGTTCTTGAATGCAACACAGATTTTGAGTGATTGTAATTGCACTTGTGTTATCACACATGATTGGAATTTCTTTTTCCTCAATTTCATAGTCTCTCATTGCCTCATCCATAGGACTTGGGCACAACAAAACAGCCTATGTATTCTCGCTTTCACTGTAGAGGTGGCTATTGAATTTTGCTTCTTGCTAAACCAGAAATTAGCCTGTTTCCTAGCATTTGACATGTGCCTCGAAGTGCTCTTCCCCGTCCACTCGCATCCAAAGATAGTGAGAATCAATAGTCAATTAGCTTGAATCCTCCTTCCTTTGGATACCATAGGCCTACTTCTTGGCTTCCTTTCAAGTATCTCAAGATTCTCTTAGTCCGTCATTCATATGGCTCTCTTTTGGAGCAGATTGAAATCTTGCACATACACCTACAAAGAAAGGTGATATCCGCCCGCTTGTGTGAGATAGAGTAGTGATCCAATAAGTGCTCAGATCTTGTTTGATCTACACGCTACCATCCGCATCCATGTCCATTTTGACTAATGTGTTCATTGGTATTTTTATAGAAGACTTCTCCTCCATACCAAACTTCTTCATTAAATCTCTCGTGTATTTTGTTTGACTTATGAAGGTTCCATCCTTCACCAATGCTTCACTTGGAGTCCAAGGAAGAAGGTCAACTCTCCCATCATGCTCATTTCAAATTTACTTTGCATGAGGTTTGAAAACTTTTCACACAAATCTTTGTTTGTGGAACCAAAAATGATATCATCCACATATATTTGAACAAGCAAAGATACTCTTTTTTGTCTTGAATTAAAAGTGTTCTATCTACTTTTCCTTTTGTGAATCCATTTTCTGTTAGGAATTGTGACAAAGTATCATACCATGCTCCGGTGCCTGTTTTAATCCATATAGAGCTTTCTTGAGTTTGTATACCTTATCTCCAAGAGTCTTCCGCTCAAATCCTCGGAGGTTGTTCAACATACACTTCTTCTTCCAATAAACCATTTAGAAATGCACTTTTTACATCCATCTCGATATACAATGAAATTCTTGTGAGCCGCATAGGCAAGAAACATCCTTATAGCTTCCAATCTTGCTACAGGGGCAAATGTTTCATCAAAATCTATCCCTTCTTCTTGGCAATATCCTTTGGCTACTAGTCTTGCTTTGTTTCTTACCACAAACCTTCCTCGTTCATCTTATTTCAACACCCATTTGGTGCCAATAACATTTTGATGTATGGGTCTTTGCACTAATTCCCATACTTTATTTCTTTCAAACTCGATTCACTCTTTCTAGCATAGCTTGAATCCAATGTGTGTCGTCCAATGCTTGTGACATGTCTTTGGGCTCTATTTACGAGATGAAGCATGTGAACATAGCTTCTTGTTGAGTTCGATCTTGTTTTGACACCTTCTCTTATATCTCCAATGACAAGTTCGTGGATGGTCTCTAAGCCATCTTACATCAAAGTTGGAGTAAGTTAGCCGGATTTAGTCGACTTGCGTACCGTGTTCCGTGGTCACTCTCTCGTAATCACTTAGCCGCAAATTTTCCAGTTGTTTTTGAGATTCAACTATCTCATCTTCTTCCTCAATTGATAATTCCAAATTTCCAACTTCAAAGATAGGGACTCTTCTCGATGGTTGATGATTCAAATTTTATCACCGACTCTTCAATGTCTTCTCCATTTACATTTGGCTCATCGAATACTACATGAATGGATTCTTCAGAACCATAGTTCTTTTGTTGAGTATCCTGTAGGCTTTGCTTTCACCGAGTATCGTAAGAAGATACCTTCATCAGCCTTTAGCATCAAAAGCCTTTAGGTTGTCTTTGCCATTGTTGTGGATGAAGCATTTACATCCAAATATTCTCAAATATGCAACATTTGGTTTTCTTCCAAATCCAGATCTCATAGGAGTCTTTGTCACCGCCTATTTATCATACATCCTGTTTTGGGTGTAGCAACCTCGTGTTGATTGCTTCACCCAAAATCTTTGTAACCCCGCCTTGCCTAACATGGTCCTTGCCGCTTCTTTGAGGGTTCTGCTTCTTCTTTCTCGCAACTCCATTCTCATTGGGAGTCCTTGTCAGATAGTTCATGACCAATACCATTCTCAATATAGTATCGAGTTATTATTCCATTGACAAACTCAGTTCCTCTATCCGATCTTATTTTGATAATGGTTTGACTCTTCTCGCTTTGAATCCTCTTCATCACCGTGGTAGTTTTTGTAGAGTTTCTTTCTTCTTGCACATGAATATTGTCCATGTATATCTTGAGTAGTCATCTACTACCACCAAGGTGTATTTCTTTCCACTTATGCTTTGGCCGGTTCCACTGGGCCAAATAGATCCATATGACGCAGATGCAATATTCTTGTTGAGGATGGGCATGTCTTTTCTTTGAATGACGACTTGATTTGTTTTCCTTTCGACATGCGTCACATATACTCTCCTTCTTGTATACTCGAGTCCTGAAGTCCTTCTACAAGATTACTTCGCAAGCTTGTTAATCGCTTTGAAATTCGAGATGACTCACTTTTTGTGCCACAACCAACTTGATTCAACAGGTTTTTGCTAGTAGACAAAAAGTCCGGGTGTTGCAATTGACCAATCCACTACATACATATTTTTCTCGCTACATCCTTGCAAAGACAACTTCATTTGATTCAATATCTTTGATTTGGCATATACCCATGTTGAATCCAACATTGTAGCCCTTGTCACAGAGTTGACTCGATGCTCGCAAATTGAAGTTGAGTCATTCAACATATGCAACATCTCGTGATCTCTAATCCATTCCTCTTGATGGATCCAATGCCTCTTATTTCACCAGAGCTTCATTTCCTCCAAATATGACTTTTGCTCCTTTAACTTCCTTGAATTTTGACAGATTTTTCTTATTTCCCGTCATATGTCCGGAATGTGCCACTATCCATGTACCAGGTTCCTTGCACTCACTGCTCCTTGAACCTCGCAATCAAGGAAATTAAGTTTTAGGTACCCATACTTGTCCGGGTCCCGAGGGGTTAGAATTGTAAGATGATCCAACCAACCTATAGCCAAATGATTTGACTCTAAGGGGTTGCCATCTATCAGTGCCATAATCATAATTAATCCTGCAAATTGCTTGGGGATTCTAGTTCATACAAATTGCCTTCTTTTGTCCTGATGCAAGATATGTGTTTTAGCAATTGCCTTCCTTGGGTAATTGTGGTGTCTTTGAGTGTAGTGCCCGAGTGCATATGTGTGCCGATGAAAGCTCTTATGCTTTTGGAATGGCCTTTGGCCGAGTTCTAGGCCTTTGCCATTTGGGCTTATATTCCATAAGTTTGTGCTGATAGTTCACATTATTCCAATCAGCTTGGCTTGGATATTTTCTACCATTCCCATCATATGTATTTCTTTTATGGGTTTTCTGGGATTTTTGGTAGCTCTGCTTCTTCTTTACAGAGTATTTTCTGCTCGGAGTTTGCCGAGGACTCGGGCCGAATCTCTTCTCGCTTGTCCTTTCAAAGACACTCAATCGGTCAAGTTTTCCTTTCCTTTGTAACCAAGGCCGCTTTTCTTATTATTGTGCTTTGGAGTGAATGTGTGTGCAACATTTAGAGTTTTGGATTTTTCAGACTCTTCATGACTTGAAGATCCTTTTTCCAAAATTACTCTTGAGGTTTGACATAGCACAGAGGAATTAAATCCTAAGCCTGTCTTGTCTCCACATTCTCTTTGACTCATAATAAGATCATCCAATGATTTAGATGCCTTAGTGAATTAGGCAATAACATTCTTGAGGTCATTCTCCTCTTTTCTATAGCATCAATTTCTGCTATTAATCTAGCATTTTCAGCTTTTAAACTTTCATTCTCATCACTATTTGACTTAGAGTACTCACTCCTTAGTCACTTTGAGTTTTGACTTTTGAGTAGTGTTTTCCTCATTCAATAGTGTGTGTGAGGATTTAATGTGTTCAAAATCTTTCATCATTTTGCCTAATGAATCATAAAGATCAGTGGGTGATGAAGTGTGTGTGTCACAAACACTATCATCGGTGTCCGAGTTTGATGAGTTAGAGCGTACCTCATCTTCTTGGTCAGGTTGATCTTGTTCTTTGGCCATCAAGCGATCGGGCTTCTTCTTCAAAGTCACTTGAGTAGTCACTTCACCGCTCTCTCGAATCAGCCTATCTCTCTTGACTTGGCTGCTTCAAAGCTCCTCTGCAGCCATCATTGCCTTTTTTCTTTTCTTGTCTTCTTTCTCTCAAGACCTTTCTTTCTTCTTCATCCCCGTATTTGTTGACTACAGGATATGGACAATCAATGGCATAGTGACCTGGTTGTCTACAGTTCCAAAGATAGATATTCAACCTTTTGATCAGCTCTTTCCATTCTTGGATTGTCACCTTTGATACTCAACTTTTTGATGATCTATTCTCTTGGTTGGCCTGTCTTCCCTTGATTTGGAGGGAGTTGAGTGTCTTCTCGGAAGATTCACCCTTTCCTCTCTTGTAGTTCTTATTGAAGAACTTGTTGAACCTCTTAACCATCGTGGCTATTTCTTCCGGTCAATGACTTCTTTGACCTCACTCTCTTCCCATCTTTAACAATTAGAGCAAATGCTTTGGGTACAAATGCCTCTTTCCCCGGTCTTTTCTTCTTAGCTCAAACTCGTAGGCTTTGAGGTCCGAGAATAGTTCATGGTTGGATGTCTTTGATAGGTCCATGGAATGTCTCAAAGCTATGACCTTCATTTCCCATTCAAATGAAGACTTTTTAGGATCTTCATACACATTTCCTACTGTGTATATTCCTTTCCAAGTGCATGCCTCATTTGTGATTTCTGAACCGAGCATCCAGCTTGATCCAGGTTTTCTCCGAGATCATTTTGAAGTTCTCAAATTTCGTACACCACCGATAATTTGTTTTCTTTGATTTGCTTTCCGAGCCTTCACAAATCAATGTCACCTTGTCCTGCATTTCTTTAGCCGTTTTGCATGATTTGACTTTATTGAACATGGCTTTGTCCAAGGTTTTGTAAAGGATGTCCTTGGCTACATTGTCCAGGTTATATCTTTTTCTCACATCATTTGTCCACTCGCTTCTTGGTTTTTCAACCATGAATCGTCCGGGAGCAACATCTTCTTTCTCCTTCAAATTTACTCTTCGCATGCATGTGTTCACCTTTAAGATTTGCAGAGGCCCATCTTCTATCACTATCCACATCTCATCATGTAATGCCGATAGATGAGCCTCGCATACGAATTTTCCAATCATCAAATTCTTCAATAGTGAACATAGGGATGCGTGTCAAATTTGCTTCCATGATAATAACTTTTAATGATAAAAAGAGTTTCGAGGGTTTAAGTACTAAAGCGTACTTTGAAAAGTTTGGAGATCTAGTTCAAGAACTGGCGGAGGGTTCAATGAACCAACCGCTCCGATACCACTTGTAGGTCCTGGGGGTGTAAGTGTAAGGTTTAGAAGGGGGGTTGAATAAACCTTACCAAATTTTCGATTTAGTCCTTTTAAATATACGAGTTGATTCTACACACCGTGTCCTTGATGGACAATCGATTTAATCAATCAAGAGAGTTAGTCTCTCAACGCACTTCAAATGAGCTGTTGATGGAATAACTCACCGTGTGATTCTAAATTAACTCAACTGTGGTTTTGGTTTTCAAATGAAGACTTAACACCCTTAAGTTTGATTAAGCAAGAGTTTAGTGCTAGGTTTAGTACTAGTATTATCAAGTGGATAGCAAATTTATCAAGAGATATAAGCAGTTAAAAATGCAGAATTAAAGTCTTTGAAATGTAAATGACACAATGAAATTTTTATAGAGGTTCAAGATGGGGTAATTCTTCTACTCCTCTCTTCTCCAACTCCCGGAGGAATCCACTAAGTAATGATCAGTTTACAAAGTGGTAAGTCCCGTGATACAAGTCTTGATCACACAAACGACTTGATCCTTTGGGACTCATGGGCCTGAGACGCCTTGATCACTCACCGGCTTCTCGACTCGGCCTTCTTCACAGGCGCTTGCCTTGCTACTACAAACTCACTTGCTCAAGCTCTTTGGATTTGATCACGAAGCCCTCCAAAAGCTTAAGACTTGGTTCGACCTTGAACCTTCCTACAATCCTTCGTGGAATGTAGACCCCTTTTCTTCAAAAGTTTCCTCTTTCAACTGATTGAAGTTCTCTTCCTTCACATGTGAGTGTTGGATTGATGTACTTAATGTAGGCTTGAGGATTAATCTAGAATGATTTGAGAGTATTTCTGGTTACACTTTGATTGATTTCTTGAATGTTTGTGGTTCAGTTCAACTTCTCTCGTAGTCATTCCTCAGCCTTTTATAGTGATCTTTCAAAAATTTGCCCGAAGAGATAGGCTTATTTTTGAAAGTCACTTGCAATCGTTGGGTTTGTCTTGTTGCATCCTTGAATTGCCATTTCCTCGTATGAATTGTTCTTTCACCTTTCGTAGTTCTCGACACGGTGTAGTGCTTCCCATCGTTCATTCCTTTTCACGCTTCGACCGAGCACTCCGAGAAAGGTGGTATGGAGATATTACTTGTTTAAGTAAATCTCTTGATTTCTCGGCAACGGATCTTTTATAGTTATCTCGACTTGACCGGATTTCCTTGCTTTCCCGGGTGACTTAGAGTCGCCTTCCAATCATTGGATGACTCTTCCCGTCACTTCAACTTTAGACTTGGCTTTTCTCGAGTTGATTGACCGATACTCCACTTAGCCGCATCTCACCGCTTCTTCATAGAGTTCCCGTCTACTCTTCTTTGCCATACTCACTGCCTCACAAACAGAGTCTTCCTTCCGCCTTGCTTGTCTTCTTGCATGTTAGGCGTAGTCGACTTAACTCATCTTGGCCACTCTAATTCTTACAATGCATTTTACAGCAAGAATTGGGGTGCCAACTTTCTATTCTAAGTTTTACATGGCATTCATCAAAATCTAAACAATAAAATTCCTAACAACCTGAATTTCAAGTCAATCAACAAGCTTTCAAGGAGTCATCTTGTGGAAGGATTGCCAGACTCAGTGTACAAGAAAGAAAGCATTTGTGATGCATGCCAGATGGGAAAGAAAATCAAGTCATCATTTAAGGATAAGCCTATGGATTTATTGCATCTGTTGCATATGGATTTATATGGGAAAGAAAATCAAGTCCTTCTTCAACTAGGATATTGCATCTGTTGCATATGGATTTATTTGGTCCAGTTGAGTCAGCTAGCATCAGTGGAAAGAAATACACCTTAGTGGTGGTGGATGACTATTCAAGATATACATGGACAATTTTCATGTGTAAAAAGAAGGAAACACTACAGAGGTTACCTCAACTGATGAGAAGAGTTCAAAATAAGAAGAGTCAAACCATTATAAAGATAAAATCAGACAGGGGAACTGAGTTTGTCAACGGAATAATAACTCAGTATTATGTTGAAAATGGTATTGCTCACGAATTATCTCAGAAAAAGGATTCCACAAATGGGAGTAGCCGAAAGAAGGAACATAACTCTCAAGGAAGTCGCAAGGACAATGTTAGTTAAGCCGGATTGCCTAAGAGATTTTGGGTCAAGCCATAAATACAAAGATGTTATACTCAAAATAGATGCATGATAAATGATAAATTGACAAAGACTCCTTATGAACTTTGGACAGGAGAAAGCCAAATGTTGCATATTTTAAAATCTTTGGATGTAAATGCTTCATCCACAATAATGGGAAGGACAATCTAAAAGCTTTTGATGCTAAAGTTGATGAAGGTATCTTCTTGGGTTACTCAAATTAAAGCAAAGCCTATAGAGTCTTTGAACAAAAGGACTATGGTCACGAAGAGTCTATCCATGTGGTTTTTGATGAACCTAATGTAAATGGAGAAGACATTGAAGAATTAGGCGATAAGTCGAATCACCAACTATACGTTAAGAATCCCTATGTTGAAACCGAAACCGGAGTAATTAATCAAGGTGAAGATGAAATAGCAATCTCGAGAGACACCGAAGATCTCAACACTAAGTGATGATGAGAGAGCTGCTCAAGATAACACAGCTGCAAGACGACTGAACCCAGCTGACTTACTCCAACCTGATGTAAGATGGTTGAGAGACCATCCACCTAAGCTGATCATTAGAAATGTAAGAGATGGTGTAAGAACCCGATCCAGACCTCAACAAGAAGCAATGTTCACTTGCTTTATTTCCTAAATAGAACCAAAAGAGGTGTCACAAGCATTGGATGACACACATTGGATTCAAGCCATGCAAGAAGAGCTGAATCAGTTTGAAAGGAACAAAGTATGGGAATTGGTTCAAAGACCAACCCATCAAAATGTTATTGGCACAAAATGGGTTTTCAGGAACAAAATGAATGAAGAAGGTTTTGTGGTAAGAAACAAGGCAAGATTGGTAGACAAAGGGTATTGCCAAGAAGAAGGAATAGATTTTGATGAAACTTTCGCCCCTGTTGCAAGATTAGAAGCAATAAGGATGTTTCTTGCCTATGCTGCACACAAGAACTTCAATGTATATCAGATGAATGTGAAGAGTGAATTTTTAAATGGATTCAGAAGAAGAAGTCTATGTTGAACAACCTCCGTGGATTTGAGCAAGACTCTTGGAGATAAGGTGTACAAGCTCAAGAAAGCTCTATATGGATTGAAACAGCACCTAGAGCATGGTATGATACATTATCTCAATTTCTCGATGATAAATGGATTCACCAAAGGCAAAGTGGACGTAACACTCTTCTTTAATTCAAGATGGAGAGGGCATACTACTTGTTCAAATATATGTAGATGACATTATATTTGGATCTACAAACAAAAAGTCATGTGTGGTAAGTTCTCAAACCTCATGCAAGGCAAATTTGAGATGAGCATGATGGGAGAGCCGACATTCTTTCTAGACTTCAAGTTAAACAAACAAGGATGGAACCTTCATAAGTCAAACAAAATACACCAGAGACTTAATGAAGAAATTTGGTATGGAAGAGAAGTCTTCGTGAAAATACCAATGAATACATCACAAGATGGATATGGATGCGGATGGCAAGCCTGTGGATCAAACAAGATACAGAGCACTTATTGGATCACCGCTCTATCTCACAAAGTAGGCCAGACATCACCTTTGTTGTAGGTGTATGTGCAATATTTCAATCTGCACCAAAAGAAAGTCATATGACTACAAATGCAAGAGAATCCTAAGATACTTAAAAGGATGTCGTGAAGTCGACTTATGGTATCCAAAGGAAGATGGATTCAAGCTAATTGGTTATTCAGACTATGACTATGTTGGATGTAGAGTTGATAGAAAAAGTACTTCAGGTACATGTCAAATGTTTGGAAATAGGTTAATTTCTTGGTTTAGCAAGAAGCAAAATTCAATAGCTACATCCACACCGCGAGAATACATAGTTATGGCGGGGCAAAATGCCCAAGTCTTATGGATGAGACAACAGCTGAGAGATTATGATGTTGAGGAAAAAGAAATTCCAATTATGTGTGATAACACAAGTGCTATTGCAATCACTCAAAATTCTGTGTTGCACTCAAGAACAAAGCACATTGATGTCAGGTATCATTTTAAAAGAGATCATGTTGAAAATAAGGACATTACCATGGAATATATCTCCACTGATAAACAATTGGCTGACATATTTACAAAGCCATTATGTGAATCAAGATTTGAAGAACTCAAGCATGAGCTAGGGTTAATTGAGCTGAGATAATAATCAGAAAACTCAAGGAGAAGAAATGAAACGAGAAAAGATGAAAATGGAGCTAAGTTTGTAACTCAGCTAAGTAAATCAACGATCGGATACCACCAATTTGCATCGAGTTAGGCGACCGAGTACCCATGTGAAAAGAGAGAAGAAGAGTTGAATCAGCTAAGGAGTAAGCTGAGTCATTTATAAGCTAAGTGACAAAAACGCAGTCATTTTTAATGAGCGGGAATGTTTTAAGGATGACGCTGGAATAATGACAGTGTAAAAAAGCCGCACGACCAAGCCTATGATTGATATAAATGCTTGCCGCATTAAATGCGAGCAATTAAATGCTAATCGGGCGTCTAAATCTAAGCCGTTGATCTCGATCAAATTTCAAAACCGTATGCACGCCCTTTTTCATAACCCACATATATACCATTTCATCCGTTTCTCTCTCTTTACACAAACTGCTCATCTCTCTCAAAAGCAAAGAAAGCAACTTTTCTCTCGAAACCCTACAGATCTCCGTGAGTAATTTTCCAAAAGTTTCGCTCGTAAAACTTCAAGAAATGGCATCCACTTACGATTTTGTTAAGTTGGGAAAACAAATCCACACCGGTTCTACCGTGGATTTTGAAGGAATGATCAAACAGGGGTTCTAAAACCCTTGTGAAGAAAATAGCCGAGAAAGTGGGAAAGTCCGGGCAAAAACCCTTTCTCACAATGGAGTTTCAAATGACTGCGTGGAGGAGGTCGCGCACCTACGTGAATGCAAGTTCACGACGAGGGCATCAAATCCTCTGTTCACTGAAAGAATTCACAATCACCGCCAAGGATTTAGCAACATCATTTGCTACCTATGGTTAAGTGCCGGAGATTTATGAAGCTGATGTAAATATTTTGAAATAAATATTTTTGGAATAAATATTATTTCTTCTCTATTCGATTATTTTGAAATAAATATTTTTGGAACTTGAATTACTTGTGGAATAAATTAAGGAAATGCCATTTAATTTTTAAATATTATTATTTAGTTTATTTAAATGTTCTTTTATAATTTTTAGAAAACACATTTTATATCAAATTATACTTTCATTTTATAAATCGTGTTTTACTTTGGAAATTATGAACATGAGATTTGCAGGGATGGAGTAACGATATAAGATGTAATATATTCCATAAAGATACTAACAAATAACAGTATGAGAGTCTCAATAGGTTGAATTGTTTCAACCTAAAATCTAGTCTGAACTTTAATTTTGTAATTAACCCAAAATTTTATTAGACTCCGTTTCATTTTTGTCCAGGCTCATAAATTTAAACAAAAACTTATCAACTTAAAAATTGGTTATATAATTTTCTTCTATTTTTAAGAAATTTTAATGTGTCCAATCTTCCTACAAAACATAAAATTGAATTCTTGATAAGTTACGAGCATCTCCAAAAGAACATTTTATATTCACTTTGGAGCAAAAACTTGCTCCAACACTCGCACCAAAATCTTGCGTCATTTTGAAGATTTGAATAATTTTATGAATAAATTGTGGAACATCGTAGTTGCGTTAAATTTTTCTTTTTGTTTTTTTAATTAGTGATTTTAATGTATGAAAATATATACTAAAATGGAATATTATTGAATATTTCTTTTTAGCGCAGAATTTACTACTTGGAGATGGAGTCAGATTTTGCATAAAAATAGTGCGAAATATGCACTAAAATAGGATAAATTGTTGGAGATGTCTAACAACCTCTTTTATATATTATGTTTTCATTGTTAAATTGTTTTCCATAAATTAGTAGTATAACAATATTATAAAAAAAATCTCTAACATTTTTATTGTTCTATTTACAATATAAATTAATATTTTTTAATGATCCGTATCTGCCCACATGCCAACCTCAATCCATGGCACTTGCTAATTATAGTGTACCCCAACTATAGGAGACAAGATAGTAGTGCCAAATGTCAAACCAAAGAGAAAATTTACATGCTTTCCAGAGGTTGTTTGATGTGGAAACGTTAGCTTGTAGTAAAGCTGTGGATGTGTACCAACAAATCACTCCTATCCGTTCAAATTAAAACAAAAAACTGATATACATCTCCACATATATATCTTCTTCATCATTCTTTTGTCTTTGTCATGATTCCGTGCCATCTTTGCATTCCTTTCTTGGTCTTGACTTTTTTTTAAATAAGTTCGTAAGCGTGGTTGGAGAGGAGGGGATAAATTTCAAAGAATTGAAAGATACAAGGTTTGAACCTTGGTCAATAACGGATAATCGATATCATTTTAGCTACAAGCTCGTTGTCCTTTCTTGGTCTTACCTTATTTCCTATGCATATTATTTGCTTTTTAAATAAAAAATTCATGTGTGTATATTTCATACTAAAGGATGCTTGGTAAAAATTATTTAATGCTTAGAATATATGGATTTTTTAAAATACGTGCTGCAATTGTTTTTTGGGAGGCGGAACGACTTATATATAGTTTCTTTCACCATTTTGAAGTTTATAAAAATGATTTATTTTATTTAAAATTAAGTTACTGGAATGAAGTAAGATCGTATAAATTAATATTAGTAATAACAATTTTGTAATTAGAAATTTGATTTGGTATGCATTGGTTGGTTGGCGTAAGGCAACTCAATCAACTCATCTCATCTCCAAGTGTTAGGTTGGATTTTGGGTAGGAGCCTAAGAGAAGAACGAATCCTTTTAAGATATTAGTGAGTTCACCGTGCACTAAAGTAGAAAGTGAATTCAATCGCATTAAAATGAACAAAAAAATTTGTGTGAGCCCTTCTCGAGTGAGACAGTGATACATTTTGATAAAAAAAAAAGTATACATTCTTAATGATGTGGAAATTACCACCATAGCCTCGCCAGGTCGAGTTGACCATCTTGACCTCGCCGCGAAATTACCAAAGTACCCTCAGATCCGCGGCTTTTTATATGGATCCCGACCCGACCCGAATCCCCGGTCGGGTCGCCACAACCACACACCGGCCGATCGGGCGCCACGTGTACGGTGATCCGCCTCACCCGTGAATGAGCAAGATTATAAATACGGCACGGAAATCAAGGTAAAAGGTAACTTGTCATTATTCTAAATCACCTCGCTCTTTAGCTTTCTAAGTACCTCAACTACCCGATTCGACTTAGGCGTCGGAGGGCCTTAGCCGAGCCATCCCTACTAGCCTAACGTATGTCTGCTTCAAACCCTCGAACAAAGTACCTCACCTAGCTTTTGGGGATCCTTGGCCGTCGCCTCGTGGAACACACTTCACCTCGCTTTGTGGGTCCGTAGGTCAGTCGCACATCCGATTTACCTTCCTAAATCGGCCTGGCGCCGTCTCGTGGGAAAGAGGTCTAGCTAAAGATGGAGGAGACACCAGGGAAGCTATTGGAAACACCTAAGCATGCGTCCAAGACACCTCGGGGGTCGTGGAGGACCCTCCCCAGAAACATCACCACTCCGCCCGCTTCACTTCAGCGGACCATCTTTCGCTCAGAGGAGGAGCAGATGATTCACATGAAGGCTAGTGACTTTGAGAAAATGCTGAAAAAATGTTGGAGGATAGGGAAAGAAAGGGCAAGAAGGCTATGGAGGCCCCTCCCCAAGGTCCCCAGTGGAAGGGGGGAATGTGGAAAAACGAAACGGCGTCAAGTGCTGGTTGATTGGGAAGAGGTGGCTAGTCAAGCCGTCGTGCCACCAAAGGAGACCAGAGAGGTCGGCGAACTAAATAATAAGCCACGGACATACATACACGAATCGAGTGAACAAATCGAGCATGTTACTCGACAACTGGATGATTTGAGGCGGAGGGGAGCTGTAACATCCGCCTTGCAGAAAAGGGGATCTCCATTTTCTCCCGAGATCCTAGCCGAGGTGGTCACGCCGAACTTCAAGCTTCCCGATCTCCCAAAATATGATGGGAATAGGGACCTCAAGAACATCTCATTGCTTTCACCACGTGATGCAATTGTATGGACAATGATGCCATGAATGCAAGAATATTCATCACAACGCCGACCGGAAAGGCGCAGAATGGTTCATGGGATTACCTAGGGAACTGTGGGTTTCTTACGAACAACTGGCTCGAAAGTTCTTATACCAGTTCGCAAGCCAAAAGCGACCTCGAAGGTCACCTCGCATTTGTTCACTATAAGGCGGGGGTGAAAGAATCGCTCAGGGAATTCATAAATCGGTTCAATGATGAAGCGTTGGAGGTACAAGATATGCGAATCGACATGATGACTAATATCCTTATCTTTGATTGCAAAAAGGACCATTAGCATCGCCGCCAGCGAACCGCCCGTCGATAAGGAGCAACTAATGGAAGTGACCCGTAAATACATACAAGAGGAGGAGATGAATGCCCTTAAAGACCAGGAGTGGTCCCAAGTTGCTCAAGCTCCACGCGAGGGGAGGGATCTTAGAGAAAGGCTTCGGTTTAGGGTCGAGAGAGGCCTGGACCGAGGTCCGCATCAAGATCGCCCCCAGACAGCGAGGCACAATAGATATACTCGTTGAACACACCCAAGTCACGCCTAATGGCCATTGAGCGAACCGACATGCTAAGGTGGCCAAAAAGATGAAGACGCCTCGGTCAAGAAATATGGATAAATATTGTCGCCCACAAGGACCATGGCCACGACACCGAGGATCGCATTCAATTGCGAGATGAGATTGAAAGGCTCATTCAGAAGGTTACTTACAAAATTTTGTTTTGAAAGAAGAACGAGGGGGAGGACTCAACCGGGACCCTAGGCGAAGATCACCGCCGCAAATCGCGGCCGGGTCGAGAGGTCGCCATGAGGCCGACATAGGCAAGAACGCCCGAGGGAACGCCCTGGCCTAGGCAAAATCACGAAGAAGATAACCTACCTCGTAGGGGGTTATACATATGATAGCAGGAGGTCCTAGTGGAGGTGATTCTCGAGTGCAAGAAGGAAACATGCGCGTAACCTCACTCATGATTCTAAGAGGAAACTAAAGGTCATGAGCGTCCAAAACTCTAGCCCTTATTACATTCGATGGCCGTGACTCGTGGGGGTCGAGGCAGCCAAAACAACCCGATGGTTATCACGATGGATATCGCCAATTTCGTTGTACAAAAAAGTTTTGGTGGACAATGGGAGCTCGGGCGGATATATTATTTATGCATGTGTTGAGGAAGATGGAACTAGATGTAATCGCCTTTACATCCGGTTGACACTCCTGATGGGGTTTGGAGGAAGAGAAGTGGTTCCCAGGGAACCATTGATCTCCCCACCGCTAGCGGTTACCGTGCGAAAGACAATCATAATCAAGTACACTGGTAGTAGACGCCCATTTGCTTATAATGTGATTATGGGGCGACCCGGACTCAATCAATTTCAAGTCGTGGTGTCCACTTATCATTTGAAGATGAAGTTCCCTACATCGTGAGGGATAGGCGAAGACGAGGCGACCGTAAGACGGGCAGAGAATGCTATAACGTTTCCCTAAAAAGAAGAAGGAAGGGGAGAGAAGTGAGGACTATAAAGCAAATAACACGCCGAAGAGGAGGTCACTAAGTAAAAAAGAAAAGGAGAAGGTTAAAAAAGCTAGGACAATGGCGGAGTATAGGGTTGAGCCAACGGAGTAATACAAAGTGATTGAGCTCGAGCCGCGACTCGGATAAGTTCACTAAGATAGGGTCGCAAATGGACTCGAAGCTAGAAGTGTTGATGATTCAATTTCTTAGGAGAATGTGGACATTTTTGCTTGGAAACCATCCGATTTCAAAGGCATGACCGGGTGATGGTTCACCGACGAACGTGGATCCGTTAGCGAGGCCACCAGAAGCTTAAAAAGCGGCTTTGGAAGCGAAAGAAACAAAATTATAGAAAACGAGGTGAACAAGTTATTGGAAGCGGGATATGTTGTGGAAATTCGATTCCACGAGTGGCTATCAAATGTAGTTGTAGTGCCCAAAGCTAACAACAAATGGAGGATGTGCACCGACTTCACGGATCCAATAAGGCATGCCCCAAGGATCCTTACCCCTACCTCGCATTGACTGGTGGACTCCACAAAGAGATGTGCCTTGCTTAGCATGATGGATGCTTACCAAGGATATCACCAAATTTTTATGGCGGAGGAGGATAGGGATAAGACCTCATTTGTGACGGAGAATGGAGTTTATTGTTACATGGTAATGCCAAGCTTTGGGCTAAAGAACGCTGAGTTACTTATCGAGGTTAGTCAACCTCATGTTTAGAGAGAAAATTGGCAAATCAATGGAAGTATATGTTGATGATATGTTGGTAAAAAGTGTGATGGAAGAGATCACCTTGAGCATTTGAGGAGGCTTTCAAAATAATGCGAGCCTATGGTATGAAGTTGAATCTCGCTATGCACCTTCCTGAGTGCGAGGTGGAAAATTTTTGCCTCATGGTGCATGAGAGGATCGCGAACCCGGAGAAGATAAAAGCTATAATGGAAATGAGTTCACCTAGAACGGCAATGAAGACAGCACTCACAGGGAAAATTGCCTCGTTAAACAGGTTCATTTCGAGGTCACCGATCGCAACCTTCCTTTTTTCAACACATTGAGAAACATGAAAAATTTTCAATGGACGGAGGAATGTGAGAAGGCATTCGGAGATTTGAAAGGATACCTTATGTCTCCACTTTATGGCCCAAGCCTAAAAGGAGGCTCTATTTTTATACCTAGCGCTTTGGCGAGCCAGGAGTTCGTGTTGGTGCGGACGAAGAGGAGTTCATCGCCCATTTACTACGTGAGCAAGTTGTTACAGTGGAGTCAAGAGAGGTACCTAGAGACAGAAAAGTCGGCTCTAGCCTTGGTAGTATCACCCAGAAGTTGCGACCTTATCCAATCTCATTAGATTATTGTCCTCACAAATCAACCATCGAGATGTTGTTAGAAAAACCGAGCTGTCAAAAGCCTAGTAAAATGGTCCGTTGAATTGGGGAATTTGATATTAAATATCAAAGTAAAACGGCGGTGAAGGCTCAAGTCCTCGCCGACTTCGTTAGCGAAGCAAGTGGCCTGAAAATGAGGTTCAAAAAGAGGAAGTAACATGGCTACCGCATGTGGATGGGTTTGCGGTGGCTACCGGAGGCGGAGCTGGGATATTATTGCAAAGCCTAGCTCATTGAGGTGGAAGTGGCACTCGCCTCGACCGAGGTGACAAACAACGAGGCCGAGTACGAAGCTCATTAAGCAGGATTAAAAATGGCGCAGGTGTAATGTGAAGAAGTCGATAGCTTACACCGACTCTCAATTAGTGGCAATGCAAATTGAGGGTTCGTTTGAAGCCAAGGATCGATCCATGGCTAACTATTTGGAGAAAGCGGCGGTTGATGGAAAAGTTCAATTTTTTCAACTACAGCAGATCCCAAGAAATGAAAATGAGCGAGCCGATGTCTAGCTCGCTTCGCAAGTGCGAAGTGGGAGTAGTTCGAGAAGG
This sequence comes from Rehmannia glutinosa, assembly GCA_016081115.2. Classification (NCBI taxonomy): domain Eukaryota; kingdom Viridiplantae; phylum Streptophyta; class Magnoliopsida; order Lamiales; family Orobanchaceae; genus Rehmannia; species Rehmannia glutinosa. The sequence goes on along the minus strand of JABTTQ020000543.1, from coordinate 18,573 downwards.
TGATCGTGTTGGTGGCGACGCAGTCGGACACGCTTAGCGAGCAAGGTCCCATCGAAAGATCCGAGCGAGGCTTTTGGTTTGTGCAATTGACGCCCAATCGATTGGATGGAAGACTTGAAAATTTCCAGAAAAGGGAGATTACCGATGGACCCGATAAAAAAGCTAGAAGTGGTCCAAGTTTAGAGCGTCCCGGTTCATAATGATAGACAATGAGTCGTATAAAAGATCGGGTAGAGGGAAGATCACATTAAAGTGCCTCGGTCCTGAGAAGGCGATGTATGTAATGAGGAGATTCATGAGGGCAATCGTGGTAACCACTGGTAAGGCACTCGCCTGGTGATCCGGCAAGGATACTTTTGGCCAACTTTGGCAAAGGATACAATGGAGTTTGTTAAAAATGTGCGGCGTGTCAATTCCATGCGAACCTAACTCAACAACCATCGACCACCGAAACGATCCCCATTGCTTGTCCTTTTGATCAATGGGGAATCGACATCTGGGTCCCTTCCCAATGGCTAGAGCTCGAAGAAATTTATCATTGTGGCGGTGAATACTTTTCTAAGGATTGAGGCCGAGGCAAAGCATGGCAAGATATCGGAAACCTAAGTCATGAATTTTTGTGGAAAATATTGCATGTAGGTATGGGGCTCCTTAATCTTAATATCGATAATGGCACTAATTTCAAGGAAAGAAGGTTAGGGAGTGGTGTGACGAATATAAAGTGAAGCAAAATTTTACACTGTGGGGAACCTCAAGCAAATGGGCAGATCGAGGTCGCATAAATAGGATTATTCTACAACACCTAAAATGAGGCTAAGGGAAGCAAAGTCAGATTGGGTGGACGAGTCAGCTCGAGTCTCGTGGGGTGATATCGAACGACCCCACGGACCTCAACGGGAGAAACACCTTTCAGCTTTAGGTACGGTCGGCCAAGCGATCTTGCTTTAGAAATTGGTGAAACCTCGCGGTCGCTTCGGCACGAGCCCGCGAGGGAAATAGTGAAGCTAGAGAGCTCGAGCTCGAACTCATCAAGAAAATCGAGACAAAGCGTTTATTCAAATCAAGCAAAATAAGGAAGGATGAAAAATGCATACAACAAAAGGATTCATGAGCGAAGCTTTCAAGTAGGGGATCTAGTGCTCAAAAAAGTGGAAGTGTCCAAACATGTGGGGAAGCCGGAGGCAAATTGGGAAGGACTTTTAAAGTAATTGAAGTCTTGAAGAGAGAACATACGTATCAGAAAACATGCAAGGAAAGGAGCTCCCAAGGCCTTGGAACATTCATAACTTAAGGAGGTTCTATACTTGATGTCGTATAACTAATCTACTTTATGTACTTAGCTTAATTTTGGAAGAATTGAAGGTTTATGTTAAAAACTATCATCAATGAAAGAAGATGGAATTTCACCAATGTTTACCTTTTGCACAAATTTGCTTAGTGTTTGGGTCGCAAGCTTAACCACTAAAGATAAGCCCCTAAAAGGCTAGCAGCTCAAGACGATCCCACGTAGGATCTAGGCCATAAGCCCCCTTTAGGCTGGCAAAGCCCACAATGGTCCCAACAGGACCTGGTCGCAAGATAAGCCCCTAAAAGGCTAAGCCCAGACGATCCCACGTTCTAGGCCATAAGCTCCCTTTTGAGCAGTCAAAGCCCACAATGGTCCCAACAAAGGGACCTAGCTCGCAAGATAAGCCCCCTTTAGGTCGGCAAAGCCCACAATGGTCCGAACAAAGGACCTAGGCTCGCAAGATAAGCCCCCTAAAAGGCTAGCAGTGCCCAAGACGATCCCACGAGATCTAGGCCATAAGCTCCCTTTAGTCGGGCAAAAAGCCCACAATGGTCCCAACAAAGGACCTAGGCTCGCAAGATAAGCCCCCTAAAGGCTAGCAGCCCAAGACGATCCCACGGCTGATCTAGGCCATAAGCTCCCTTTTAGGGCCGGGCAAAGCCCACAATGGTCCCAACCAAAGGACTCCAGCTCGCAAGTTAAGCCCCCAAAACGCTAGCAGCCCTAGCGACTCCCCACGAGGGACCAAGGCCATGAGCGCCTCTAGGCGACCCCACGAGGGACCTAGGCCATAAGCGCCCAGCGACCCCATGAGGGACTGGCTATGAGAGCCCTAGCGACCCTCACCCAGGACCCTAGGCCATAAATGGCTCCCAAAGTACCCCACGAGGGACCTAGGCCATAAGCTCCCTAGGCGACCCCACGAGGGACCTAGGCCATAAGCGCCCAGGCGACCTCACGAGGTACCTGGCCACTTTTCAAAAAAAAAAAAGTGTATCAAGTAAAGTCCATGCAATATATAAAAGGCGAAGGTGCAGATATCAAAGTGACACACAAGCGAAGTAAGGCAAAAAGTAAGACATAAAAACGGGCGAAGTAACATTTGAAGTACATTAAGAGGCGATGAGATCGTGAATAAAAATACATCTAAGTTAAATACTTCATTTATTTACATAAAAAGCCCTAGGAGGCTAAAAGAGGTTTCACGAGATCGGTGAACTCATCAACCTCCACTTCATCGACGACCTCTACATCACGCGAGCTACCCACCTCGCCGCCTCTTCAGCGACGCCCGCTTTGGCCTGCCCTTCTCAAAGGTCAAGCTTGTCGGGTCGAAATCGCCTTAAAAGCTTCCTTCTTAATTCCCGCGCGGCACCGCCGGCCATCAAAGAGGTACACCACGGCTCGCTCGCATGAAGTTTCTCGCAAGACGAGGACTGAGAAAGGATTGAACCCCGCAAGACGAGACGAGGCTAGCGAGGCCTTATGCTCTTCGGATGAGAGATATTCTTCAAGGCCTTGTTTCCGACCTTTTCAAAAGAATCGCCACCTCCTTGATGTGGTGCACCTCGAGAGTTTTGAGCTCGCTTGAGACGGGCAAGTTCGGGCTTTCAGTGTCACTACTTCCTTGAGGAGTTCGGCCCGAGCCTCCTCGATGGCTTTTGCCTTTATCCGCTCGGAGCAGCTCGAGCCTCGCATGGACTCGCTTCACCGATTAATGTACACCTCGTTATGGTGCTTCCAATCGCACCGCCAAGCGCCATTTGCGCAACAGTAGTGAAAGCTATTTAAAAAAAAAAGTAAGTGGTGGCGAAGCGAGATAGAAGCGAAGAAACAAAGTTGGATAATTTAAATACATTCACATACCGACATGACCTCGTGAGCGCCAACTCTTCGAGGCGGGTGAACTCCGTGGTCATCAAGGCAAATTGGTCAGCCGAGGGTAGTATAGTTATACGAGTTCAAGAATCCTCCCCTACCTTTCGCCTCGGTGACCGAGCCCGTGAGCTAATATTCCGGCTGAATGGTGCGAGGCATGGCAAGCTCGCGAACACGAGGCCTAAGGTCGAGCGCCTTCGCGAGCCGCGAGCCGCTGAGCTGAGATGGGATCGCCTCCGGCTCAAATCCACATCATCATTTGATCAACGGGGGAGGTTGGCATCAGAGGCTCGAGCTCGCCGTGAGCTAGCATCCCTAGGAAAGACCCATAGAATCAAAGTAGCTCCTAGCCTTCGCGAATTTTTGCCCTTTTGGAGCAGTAACTTTCAACCACCTTTTTTCCCTTGTCCTCCCTAAAGCTTGTCGCCGAGGCCTTGATGGTTTTCTTGAGGGGCACCTCTGAGTGGGGTCGAGGCTATTGTCACGAGGGGCCGCTACGACCACGCCCAATGGTAAATCCGACGCAATGCCTTTCTCGTCGAGCTCGCTTACGAGCTAGCGTGGCTTTTGTTGTTGGCAAGGCCTTGTCAAGAACGGCAACATCGACCGCCATATCCGCATGAATAAAAGCCAAGGCATCAATACAAAGTATGATAGGCGAATCGAAAATTAAAAAGAAATATATTACCAAGGGTTAGAGTTTCATGGCGAGGAGCTGGGCAAAGGCCGATTTAGGATAGAACATCTTCTTAATGAGGTCGCAAGCCTCATACCAATGTTGGGTAAGCATAGAAATGAAGTTGGTACCCCAAGAAACAGGAGGGGCAGTGCCTCGGGCGAGGCGGCCTTCCAATCCGGGTAGCTCCCGGGATTTTCAATAGGGGCTCGAATGAATACGAACCTATATTTCCAAGGCCACAGGAAGAACTTCGATGCAAAAATTTCCTTGGTGTGAGGTGAAATGTAAAAGAATCCGGAGTTAGTAGTGGTAGTGGAAGAATGGATGGCGTATAGCTTCGCAGGGGAGAGAGTGAGGCTCGCCACAAATGTTTCATTAAAATGATGAAGCCTACAATGTGACGATAGGAATTTGGGACGATCCTCGAATGGGCAAACATCGAGCCCTCTAAAATGTCAAAGAACGGGCAAGCCAAAGGAAATCTAAGACCCGCCGAAAGCTAGCGAGGTGAAAGGCTAGACAATGAGGTGGAGGCTTGTCTATCCTTCGCTACTAGTAGTTGGAATGAGGATTTGGTATGAGGCGGATATGGAAGTTTTTCCTAATGATGCTTATGTCGCGAACAGAGACCCGGACCTAAGAAAGCCCAGGGGCGACGTGTTCCAGTGGTCGTCCGAAGGGGTGGCCTCGTGGGACACCCCTATCGGGAGAAGGGGGAATATGGGTCACCCCGCCAGTGGAAGTAGAAGAGCTCAAGACGAGCCGGTCGACGACCTCGAGTTCGAGGATCTAACCAGAGTTCGACCGCGAGCTAGAGGGTCGCATAGATGGAGGAGGTCGCCATAAATAATAAGAAAATTTAAAGTGGAGATAAAAAGAAAACCTACCTCTAAGTCAAGTGAGAGTCGGAGCACGAAAGTCAAGATCTCGAGTCGCGAGCGAGCCGAGCAAATGAGGTGATCCGGATAAGAGATGAAAAAGTGGAAGGTTTGAAAAACCATCTTATATATAGAGAGAAAGCGCGGAAAATCAACGGTCTCGATCAAGAGATTTTGAATTCAATGGCTCGATTGGAGGATCCTTTCGAATTCAATTCCGTGATTAGGTTCGTCAGCTTTGACGGGAGTCGACGAGTCACTTTAGCAATAAATTACTAAAGTAATCGGGGAGTAAATGATGTGGAAATACCATTATAGCCTCGCTCAGTCGAGTTGACCATCTTGACCTCGCCGTGAAATTACCAAAATACCCTCGATCCGCGGTTTTTTATACGGGTCCCGACCACCCGGTCCTCGGCCGGTCAGCCCGCAACCACACGCCGTCGACTCGGCGCCACGTGTACTGATCCGCCTCACCTTGGTGAAAACGCACTAAAACAAGACGCAAACCTATGCGCTGCCAGAATGTCATTATTCTAAATTACTCCGCTCTTAGCTTCCTGGTACTCAATCACCTCGATTCTCGACTTTTAGGGGACGGAGGGGTTTTAGCCGGAGCCATCCCCGATCACTTAACGGCGTTTGCTTGTGTACCTCAACAAAGACTTACCTAGCTTTTTGGGATCCTCACTGTCGCTACGCGAACACACTTCAACCGCCATGGGGCCCCTTGCGCCGTGACATCTCGATGCATCTTTCCTAAATCAATATTTGAATTGCCATCGAGATATCTATCACTTCAAGTTGTTGATTTTAATTACTATTGTATTTTGCTATCAGATATTTGTATGCAATGGCCTGATATGCAGCATTGCAGGTTATATATATGCAACAGAGGTTACCCAAAACGAAGGGAAATTGCAATTTAATTTGATTTGGGAAATCTAATTAATTTTATGTCACTTGAATAATCGTACATATGAAATCACCATGTAATTCATAAATTATATTATATATATATATATCTATTTAAGTTTTTCAGATTAAATGATTTTTAAAATCTCATCTCATTTTGGTAAAATTTGAATATCAATATTTTCTGAGAGACTATGCTAGCGCGAAATTTAATTATCTGAATGCATTAGTGGTGATCATGGTAAACAAGTGAATTTTACTTTAATAGTGAAAGCATAATGGTTCTTCAAAAAAAAAAGTGAAAGCATAATTTTTAAAGTTTTTGAAAATATTTTAAAATGGATCCCAAATTTATGTAATGTTTGAATGGAAGATGAAAGGGCATTTATTAACTTTCAACATTCCTTGATATTAAAGCTGCACTAGATTTTCAAATATTAGTTAAGGTTTAATTGCCAAACTGGTCATAATCCTTTGGCATTTTTAGGAATTTTATTTTTTCAATTTGCAATTTAGGATTTTAATTTAAAAAATTCGCACATTGAGCTTGGACCTAAAATTCAAAAATTGGCTAGATTGTTGCAAAGAGGCTTGTCACCTCACTCTCACTCAAATTGAGATTTTCAATTTTCCGTAAATTGCTAATTAAGTTATTTTTTAATTTAATAATATTAAATCATAAACTTATGAAAAATGCATGCCACACGTGCCCCTGGTAAGCATCCAAATAGCATTTTTTCCACAAAAATTGAAAATCTTCATGATGTGGGAGAGGTGATGCAACACCAAAGAACCTGGCCACTTCTAAATTTTCCGGCCCAAAATCACATCAATGCACCAAAAATTTAGAATTTTAATTTCAAATTAAAAAAAATCCTAAAATACCACCATCTCAAAGTTACATAACCGGTTTTTTTGCAATTAATAGTTAATGGGTAAAACTTGACCATGAGCTTGTAGCTCATGATGGTACCTATCCTTTTCAGATTTAATATCAGGGTTCGAACCTCTATATCTTTCAATTTCTTTGAAATTTATCTCCTCCCCTCCAACCACTACTCCCAACTTATTAAAAAAAATGGGAAATTTTTTTGATACTTACCCGAAAGTTACATGACAAACACAAAGTTTTGTTTTGTATATCTTCTTAAAACTAAAGACGGTTAAGCTTTTACGAGAAATTCATTCTTATAAAAATGAAGTTGATAATCAACTCAACAAGAAAAAATGGAAGTTGCTGGATCATGATGTGAATACAAATCACTATTTGCACGAATTATGTGTCGAACATGAAATTAGACACTCTAAACAACAACACCTTATTCACCTCAACAAAATGACATCAAGCTAAAACTAAAAAACCCGCACACTTAAAGAAATGATTTACCTCAAAACATGAGGACATTTTAACGGCTAATTACCTTTAAATAAAATGCCTCCTTGTTAAGATAAAAACCCTTATGAATTGGAAATGAATAAAGCCTTCCTATAAATATTTTGAAAAGGGATGTCTTGCAGTTGAGTGATTGTACCTACACGAAGAAGATTTAAGGCTGAACCTAAGATTGTTGATTGCATATTTATTAGATACGCACATACACTAATCCTGCTCACTGTGTATTTTTATACCATTGATTTCGGGGCTTCCTGATTTAGCTTTTTGTGTTGTTTTTGGAGATTTTAAGTCATTTGAGAAGTCAAGTCTACGTTGAGAGCCAATTATATTGAGTTTGATAATATAGTAATGAATCGGGCATCAAAAGAAGTACAAACAAGCAAACAACGATTTGATTTGGTTAAACGCCCAAACGCTCAGCCCAAATTTCCATTACCGCTGCCATTTTGATGGCCATAACTCTCTACAAATTGATATTGAGATTATTCCGCTGCCATGGGAAAAAGAGATGAGCTACAACTTGATGGCGGTTCAAAATCAAATCCCGACTTATGGCACGCCAGTTCCAAGCGCCGCAGTCGCTCGGGCACAGAGTTTTCACCCCTGTGTTCAAAGAAGTCGCGCCGCTCGATCCCTATCCGCAGCGCCCCCGGGCGAATTTCCTATGTTCCCTCCACCTTTTCTTGGAGGATCAAAAGATTAATCGAGAGATTATCCATTTCCTGTTTTCATTCTTTTCAGGTTTTTAATCTTTCATTTTAGCTTCTTATGAAGATGAACAATTTGTTCTATGAGTTGTTTATTTATACGAGTAACTAAACTTCTTGTGATTTTCGGTAAGAAGTAGATTAATTGAACTCTTGTTGATTGTTTTAATCTAATCAAGTTATCATTTTGAAGCCTATTGAGTATTTTGTTCTTATTCTTGCTTTTATCATTCGCCAACGATTTAAAGATGTTTGATATATTGATTCATAATTCGAGAGATGAGTTTCAATATTAGATCTTGAGTAATGACATGAATATTTGCATAATCGAGAGGTTTGTGAATATTTGTGAGATATTTGACTTTTGTGCATTCGGGAGTTGTGTATCCTATGTTGAAAGTGCAGATACTAGCATAGATATTTTAATCTACACTTTATATACATCCTCGAGAGGGAGGATAAAATACCGTTGTGATGACTCCTTATGTGTATTGATAATAACTCGCATTAAATCGTAAAACAAGAGGAATATTAATTGAAACCATAACCCGAATCCATTTCATTTCCTTGGTAATTCCACTATTATTTCATCTTGTGTTTTTTGCGGGTTATTCTTATCTTTTCTTCCACAACAATCATTCAATTTCGACGCCTAAATAAAAATAAGGCTATCTTAGTTCAATACTAGCCGCATTAACTTATTAGTCTCCGTGGGATACGTAATCTTGCTTACCCTATTCTATAAACTACACCGCGTAATACTTCATGCAGCTAAAAATAAGGCGAACACTAACTAATCAAGAATAGTCTTTCTTTTCTATAAGTTGACACACAATAATTAAATTATAATTTCTCAATTCAACGATAAGAGAAGAGAATTTAATGAGATTCACTAATTCTAACTCTTACACTAAGATATAATTTTAATTCAAGAATCAATATTTCTTACATATATAATATCCAACTAACATTTCATTTCCATTTTTAAAAACACTTGAAAAAAAAAAACAGTAAAAATATAGAAAATGAAAATAAAACTCAAACAATTACATCGAACATTATATTTGGAGGAGAGAATACTCATAATATTTTTAATAAAATGTTAAAAAATGTCTACTATCAAAGCCCTTATTGTAAAAATCCCTCTCCAGTAACCAATAGATTTTAATTTAAGCACATAAACATTATGGGCCAGTTTGGGTTAATGATTGGATACAAAAAAAAAAAAATGTAATCCTAGTTAGACAAATATTTGGCATTAATGATTTAGGTCCATTATTAAACTAGAAAATTAAACCGTTACCTACTGACAATCCTGATATATGGGCTTTGATCCATCTTTAAAGTTTTCCATAATATACCTCTTTGTTATTTTTTAGAAACACACAAATAAATCTCTACTCATGAGTAAATCTCTAATTAACAATGTTGCATTTAAGACACTTCGCTTATGTATCCTACACAATTCATATTCCAAAGCAAAAGATTTTATACATTACATACTTAGATCACTTAAGAAAAAAACCACTTTTCCTACAAAAATTCCATGTGTAAATGTTAAGAAAATTGTAAAGTATAGGTAAATTATTGTAGGTAAAACCATTGTAGAAAAATATTTACCTACGTAATCTAAAAATGTTGGTAAATACCCGCTAAAAATATGTCGGTAATTGAAAAATTGTCAAATCTGGTAATTTGTTGGTATAATTTGGGGGAAAACGATATTTTATTCTCGGTTGGTAAATTTTTAAACCGAATTTTCAGAAATGATATTTTCAATCATGAAATCTAAACATAAATCTTTCACAACTAACCAAATTTCCTTGCTCCATTAAATTCCACTATTTAGATGATAAACACATATATATACATCTAAAAATCAACGGCCACGTGTTTATCTTATAAACATGACTCCATCATGCAAATAATGGAACGACAAAGTGGAGCACGAAACTGCTCCTTCCCATAAATGTAGTTTTATTTATCCAATCAATGTTAATTCATACATATTCTCAAAAGCGGCTAATATATATGACAAATGGGCGATGTACCATAATATTCTCAACTTTCTCAATCTTTCTATATATCTTTTTCTTCGGTGTAATTCATGACTTGCTTGTCAAAAGCCATGGCATCAACCTCAAAAGCCCTAATTTTGTCATCACCATTAATGGTGATCCTTATGGTTGTGCGCTGGCCATGCACATGCCCTCCAAATGGTAGGAGGCAAAATGTCCAAACCCGGTCCATGGAAAGATGCTCATGCTACCTTTCTACGGTGGGAGAAGATGGCTCAGAAACATTTGTACGTACTTCATGTGTTTTTAACTCAGTTCTTTACATTGTTTTTATTTTACAAACGTGATAATTACAAAAACTCCCTTAAGGTTCGAGCTAATTAAAAATCAAAAGATCTTTTAAAAATTGCAAAAACTTTTCACGCTTGATTTCGCCTTTTACATTTTTTCCCCTTCATAAAGAAAAGTATTTTAAAATCCTGATATTTTATAAAAATAATATAATTACTCTTAAATTTAAAGACAAAATCAAACAACAGGTGCCTTTTGTAATTTTGAAACTACCATTGGTTTTTTTTTTTTGGTAATTATCCCAAAATTGCACTTCAAGAAGCCTCATTAAGGTTAAACACAAAAACCTCTGAGAAAACTTTATAATTTCAAAAGATAACTAGAGTTTTTCATAATCGGCTAAATCTAGCTCAGAGGTAGTTTTTATGATCATCCTTAATTTGTAGGATATTACAAAAGACTCCTGAGGTTTGGGCTAATTACAAAAAAAAAAAAAAAAATAGAGATGTTTCAAAATAGCAAAAAGTCCCCTCGAGGTTTGATTATGTCTTAAATTTAATAGGGTAATTGTAATATTTCCAAAAGTATTAGGATTATGAAGGGATAAACGTATAGAATCAAACATTATTTTTGTACTTCAAAAATCTCTGTGATTTTTGTAATTAGCCTGAACCACTCAAGGGTGCTTTTGGTAATTAACCCTAATTTTTGTATATTCCTTTAGTTTCAAAATGTATAATATAACACATAAAATCATGATGCAGGAGGAGCGTGTGGATATGAAGAAGAGCAAGTTAAAGAAAATGTACGGATTGAACACAATGGCTTGAGCACCGCATTGTTCAACGATGGAGAAACATGAGCTTGCTATGAGATCAAAATGTGCCAAAGGAATGCATGGTAAAACTCAGGCCAAAATTCCATCTTCGTCACCGCAAACTAACCTTGCTCCTCCGACGGTTGGCAGTACGCCCAACGAGCATTTCGATTTGTCCCAGCCTCGCGTTTCTTCAGATTGCTGAATACAAAGCTGGCATTGTTCCTGTTCAATATAGAAGGTATACATGTTTTTTTTTTTTTTTTCTGAATCCGTTTATAAATTCATGCGGTAAATTGCAAATTGTCGCGAGATTTAACCTAATTTAAAAAACCTCCAAATCGTGCCGAAGGAATTACCCTCCGATACCTCAGCCCAAAATATATTTTTTTCCCTACTCAACTATATTTTCCCCTTTAAAATATATATATATATATATATATATAATAATTTTCTTTTTTTCCATAGAAAAATGGGACAAAAAAATTAAAAGGGGAACCGAGGTGGCTCCCCTTGGCTACGCCCGCTCCCGTTATCTATAAATTTATAAGATAAATACAAAAATCCTTAGGTTTGCGCTAATTACAAAAACAAAGATTTTTGAAAATTACGTAACCCGTGATGTCCGATTTTGTGATCACTCCTCTGAGTTTTTGTAATTAGCCCAAATCTCATTGTTGTTTTGGTACTTATCCCTGTTATAAAAATTATAAATATACATTTAAGATAAGAATAATTACTAAAATATTTTCCGAGGTTTGGGTTAATTATAAAAATCCAGAGATATTTCAAAATTACAAAAAATAACATATATATATAAAACTTGTCGTGATTCGCTTTTATCTTAAATATAAGGATGGTAAATCGTAATATTTTTGTAAATGTCTGAAATATTTTTGAAAATCACCGAAAAAATGCATATAATCAAACTTTCTTATAATTTTTCAAAGAACTCTGGGTTTATTTGTAATTAGCCCAAACCTCAGGAGTGTTTTTGTAATTATCCATTTAAGATATTGGTAAACATTTTTGAGATTTGTATTTGTTAACAAAAGCCCTAGGTTGCAGCTTATAAAATAGCAACAAATGTCAATGGGGCTACTGTGGCTACTATGTTTTTTGTACTTGATTGAGTGGACAGTTGGCATGATGAACTGTTAAGGTTATTTCAAACCCCCTTTTTTTTTCGAATAGCGAACTCAGAAAGATATTCGCATGACCAATTTCAACAGCACTACTTGTAATTTTGTAAGATAATTGAGTTTTTTGTAACTAGACTAAACTTCAAGGGTTTTTTTAATTAGCCATAAATTCTTGTGTATGTAATGTGAGGGAAAAAGGTGACAAATGGGATTTGAGTTCTTTTTCTTTGTTTTTGATTTAGGGTTCCATGCAAGAAAACAAGGAGGCATTCGTTTCACCATAACGGGGAACCCTGATTTCATTCTGGTGTTGATTATAATGTGGGCGGGCCGAGACGACGAAGCGGAGGTGAAAGGCGGAAACCTAGCATGACGAGTTTGAGCGTAATTGGGGCCAGAAATGGGAGACTAATGCAAAACTTGTGGGCAAAGAGCTGAGGCTGAATCACCATAAGTGATGGCGAAACATTAACTTCCAGGAAAGTTGTCCCCAAGGACTGGCAATTTGGTCAGACCTTTGAAGGCAAAACTTCATATGAAGAACAAACCTTTTTTCGAATCATTTCAACATGGGCTCGATCAAAGTAGGGTGTTTTAGCCCAGGTTGTAATGATCAATCTCTTCAGGCATGGCTTTTTGAATATATTATATTCAAGGATATCGTGATATAATCATGTAAGGAAAATTAATTCCATTAATTATTTTTTCATTCTTGTAAACTATATGAAAAGGCCTCTTCGGCGAGATCTTCTCAGTTAATCCAACCCGATCCTCGCCACCAAGAAAGACTAACCGAGAGAACTCCGCGTGAGCACTCCGACGATCAAGTCAAGAAAAGGGAAGAGAGTAAAGAGATGTGTATAAAATATAAAAACCCACTAAAATGCCTTAAGTCCCTTCATTTATTACCTTCTTCCTTTTTTTATACCTGCCCTTTGGTCCTTTGAGGTCCACGTGTCAAACCTGGATCGGGAGAGAGATCGTATGGGAAATCATTTAGTTGACAAAAGGAATCGTCACATCGGTCGCCGCCCTGGGATAGTTAACGTCACAAATCCGCTTTTAGATATTAATTACTGGTCGCCCTTTTCAGAAATGAGTCGTTATTATGCAGAAAGGACTGGACACTTAATAACTTCAGGTCGCCGCCTGGCTTGCTTTTAAACTTTTTGTCGCCTAATTCGCTGTTTTAGCCTTTTGTAGTCAAGTCAATCGCATCTACTAGTAACTATTAATCGTCGTCGATTTTTAGTAACTCCGTCAAATTTCCGGCTTTCCTCTAGTTTACTTCCCCTCGCCCTGGCCGATTTCTGGGAATATCTACGCTGTACTGACGACTTTAGTTATCTCCGTCAGGAGTTTCCGGGCCAGAGGCTTCATAGTCATCAAAGCTCAGCTCTTAATAGTCAATCAGTCGACTAAAGCTCTTATTAGGTCAATCGTGTCGACTAAAGCTCGAATATTACAGCCTGACCAAAGCTTCCATACTTCATCAGTCGAAAAGCTCAATATTAGCAAAGCCCACAAAGTTTCCATAGTTCATCAGTCTACCAAAGCTCAATGGCCTATCAGCCTTAATTTGAGTTCCGAGTATTTAGCAGGCTTCAAATCTTTCAATAGTCCATCGATCGACCTGCTCAATACTAGGAAGCAGCCGATCAAAGTTTCTACTGTGTCGGCTTCGACTCATCTTAATAGCCTTAAATAGCCTATCAGCTCGACCAAGTTTTTAAACAGAGCAGTTTCGGCACAAATCTCTTAATTTATGCGTTTCTTTTATATGTAACTTAGCTATTAATCGAATCAACTAGTTCCCTACTCTCCTGGGCCAAAGCGCAGTTCGTACTTTGAGATAGACAAAGTGCCGGCCCTCCTTTCGTCCTCGTCTCCCCCTGGTTGGTATCGCCGCGGTTTGTCTCCTTTAAATGGGTGGTTATTTTTGAATTTTGAACGGGTTTTCATTCTCGTATTTAATTTGCGTGCATTTAATGTCTTGTCAAACCGCTCACCTCATCATCTCTCCTAATCTTACCATTGATACATCCATCATCCGACGCCCTCGATCGCCACCCCTCATCTTCCTTTACCCTTGGCAAGATAAAATAACCCTTCCCCTCCCATTCTCCCTCTTCTCCATTTTCCTTCTCAAAGCTCTGTGGATCCTCCATATTTTCGAGTATTTCCTACTATTTCAAGCTTTCTTACACCATTACATTCATCCTACTCTGAGCATCCATGGCCCACCGATCAAGTAAGTTTTAATTTCTTCTTTTTCATTTCTCTCTTCTTTTTCTTTTACTCCCTTCCTCTCTTTTTTTTTCTATATATATATATATATACATATATATGTATATGTCATGCATGATCCATCCTCCTTCCTGTAGGCATGCTTCGCTTTCCTGCTCCTAATCGTGATCTCTTGATCGACTCCTACTCACTTTTCCCTCTTATTACAATGGCCGAGCAACAACCCAGCCTACTTAAACATCTTATAGCACCCCTTCAGAGTGGCTCTTTACATAATCCTGATAAATCGTATTCCTACGTGAGTACGAGCCACTCCAGGTCACAGACGCTCCTTATAACCTCCCAGGCTGGCCACTTCGGGAACAACTGGTGCAGGCTGCCTTCCCTGCTCCTCCACCTGTCAGGCCTCTGGTCTCCCGTAGCTGCATTCCCCTTACTCCAATTAGTCCCCAACTCCACAAAGTCAAGCAAGGCTAGTTTTTCCATAATAATCCAACATTCCTGCTACAGAGCCCACCCCAGCCTTTAGAGGACATTCTACCAAGCCAAAACCTCTAGCACTCATGGGTTCTTCTATTTCACCAAAGCAATATTTCATGAATATGACGACTCTTTCACATCAATAAAACCGAAAGAGATTTTTCTACATTCCACTCGGGGCCTTCCCCGACACGGATTGACCACCTCCCCCATCAAGGTCGGGATGGGAAACCTTACTCCGTATTATTTAGTCATGAACATTTAATCCCTTACCACGCCCAGCCTTCTGGCCATTCGTATTTTGTTATACCACATTTTCACTGAGTCCGGGCGCGTGAGGACTTTCCCAAGACCTAGGTATATATTGCCCGTATTATTCTCATTTTATTTACCCCCCGGTTAATCAATTTTTGCAGAGCAATCACGGCCGGACGCCTCACGCGGTCGACAACCCAGAGATTCTCAGTCCACCTAATCCACCCCGGGAGGGGGAAGGTCACATTCCTCTCACACAGTCCCTGGGAGCAACCTGGCTTCCCATATTTCTGGTTGCTCGACAAACTCTGTGCCTCCCACAGCCTCATCTCCTCCTCCCGCTAACTCGATCCGTTGTAAATAGTGCCAACATGTCATTTCTGTACTGTGACTGATCTATCGTGCTTACTTAAATTTGGGAAGATCTTCTACCGGGACGGGACTCCTCCTCAACATCATAGTCCCTAACTCAATGCACTGGGTGGTTAACTCGTCAGCTCCTGCGCTCACGTAATGCAGAGCCCTGGGGAATGGACATCCAAGCTCCCGTATCCGTGACATGCCCATTATGCATCTAAGGTAATGGAATTTTAAATCAACATCTTAAATCACCCCTTTAATGTTGTTTCTGCTTACGCTATGATTTTACAAGATCCCACCATGGGCTCGATTGTTCAGACGCCCGCAGTCCTGGGACCGACGCGACCGAGCGCCGCTTCTGCCACTGAAATTTGGTAACATGGCACGATCGTGATATCTTCCCCAGTGGCTCCTACATCGATATTTTATTTCAAATGCCCGGCGAGATCCAGACCTGGTTGCCCAACTGGTTTCATCGAAATGCACAAACTTCGGAAGAGAGCATTGAAGTGTCGAGTCGGCATCCCCTGAGCTGGCCAGGAGTGATGATTCCTATACGGCAATGGCTGCGAATGAGAGTGGAGGTTCCTGAGTCCCACTTGCATTCTGACTAGTGTAAGACAGCTCCCCATGACCGAAATCGTGCTTTATAACGTTAGATGCTCGCCAAAGGCTGCACTCGAAAGACCGTGATCCGGGCTGATATCAGCAGCCGCTCGAGGCCCAAGCTAACCCCAGATCAGAGATTCTCCAGTGAGTCTGGCCCATCCCGCTCAACAAAACCCCCGCAGTCAGCCTCTCACCAATCCGTTTCCAAACCTCGGGGAAACAGCGATGCTTTGGCGGAACTCCCGATTCCTCCCCATGGTAAATGAGCGCAGGAATGAAGTTCTTCTATCCATACCGTTGTAACTATGCTTTTGTCCTTTCACCTCTGCTGAATATACAGCTTGCTTTAACGGAAAATGCACTTATGCTTCTTTTTAGTTTGTTAATTTCTATGAATTGTGCAATGACCAGCTTCATTTAAGCCATCATGTTTCGCTGGCAAAATCAAAAAGGCCTTTGAGCTCGTAAATTTTAGTCGGGTATCGCCAGGATGTAAATGCTTGAGTTTGCGTTTTTGACCTCATTGGGGCAGATTTTTCCCTGCTGGATCGGAGTTTGTTTTCCGTGAGCATGTAGCTTTTCTAAGCGGGGACTGAGATGGTTTTGTTGAGCTCGCCATTCCCCGAGCGATCCTTGCTTAACCTTCTGGACATCGCTTCCCAAGGGCCTTGAGATGGCACGAGTTGAGCCTCGGCCTCTCGTGGCTCGAGCTATTTAACTCCTCTGACGTGAGCTTCCCGGCGGACCCGAGACGTGGTACGAGCCGAGTCTCACCACCTCGGTGGGTTTGAGTTTGTTTAACCATCTGAGATTAGAGCTTCCTCAGTATCCTGAGATGCACGCAGCCGAGCTCGGCCACTGGCCTGAGCAGTTTAACCCCTGAGATTAGAGCTCTCGCGGACCCGAGATGGTACGAGTCGAGCTCTCGGCTTCTCGTGGCTCGAGCCTATTTAACCCTTAGAATTTTTCTTAACCTCGAGAGATGGCATTTCAAAGGACCTCTCGTGGCTTGATCTGCTTAACCTGAGATTGACTTCAAGGGTTTGGACGAGTTCGAGCCACTACCGTGGCTGAGCTTGTTTAACCTCGGAGATTAGAATTTCCCTCAGCGGACCCGAGATGGGCATTTAGCCGAGCCTGGGCCACTCGGGTTTGAGCTTGTTTAACCCTGAGATTAGAGCTTCCTCTAATGGACCCGAGATGGCACGAGCTGAGCCTCGCCACTCCCGTGGCTTGGCCGAGACCTCGGAAAACACTTTCTATATACCAAAAATATTGATTTCATTCGATAGTAAATTACACATAAATTTCCCTTAAATGACATATATTCCATGGGCCAGAATTTTAGTACCTTTCATATCTTCCAATTCATAGCTCCTCAGCACTACTTTAGTGACCTTGTAAGGCCCTCTTCCTGGGCCAATAGTTTCTACTGCCAGTAGAGCGTCTCGCTTGCCTTAAACCGTGTTCCACATTGAAACTCCTCTCTCTTTCTTTACTTTCCCCGGCCGTGACGCGCTTTTAACAAACGCTTCGCTAGCTTTCCATCTTCAAATAAGCTTGCTCTCTCCTCTCTTCCACTCGCTCCAATGCCTCCTCAATAGCTCAGACTGAGTTCTTCCTCAAAGTTCGACGCGGTGGCTTTCCATATCGATTCACTGTGATGACAACTTCTTCAAATCATATACCGCATCAATTGGTTTCTCCCGTTGCCTCCTCGGGGAGAAAGTAGCGATGCAGACCATAACACCGAAAGTGCGTACCGTCCAATTCATCCTCCTCTGCCAAATGCCTGTACCTGGCTTGATTCTGGACGATAGATCGGTTCGTGACCTCTACTGAACACTGCTGAGCAAAGGCGCCAGGCAGTGCTGCTAACTTTCATCTCTCAAGTAACCATTTCCTCATCTTCCCGCTCGAATCAAATGCTGTCCGATATCGACTTTCTCGGCCACCCACATTCTACGAACTAAATTTTTCCAAATGAAACTTTAATTTTGGCGTACTTCTGATATCCTCGCCACTGTTCTCGCTTTCCACCCATTTGGCAAAGCATCCACCGCTATCAAGAACTTTCTCTCGCCCTCCGTCAGCTGCTTCTGCGGAAAGGTCCCACGATGTCTATCCCCCACTTTATGTAAAGCGACACAGAGCTCCATAACCCCTAATAGTTCTGCTGGCCGATGTATCGCTGAGTCGGCTCGGTAACTATCACACTTACCATATCCTCGACAAATTCCTCTCTTCCATTTGCCAAAAATATCCACTGACCACCTACAAGTTTTCCAATATGAGCTCCACATGCACCCTCATGTATCTCCTCAACACATAATTGCCTTCCCTATTCGGATAAGCATCTTAAATAAGGTAAAGAGAAAAGTTTTATACAACAAATTCTCCACTAGCCAAATCGCATGTACTTTTAACCGCTCGCTTTCCTCTTGTCTCCTAGTCGTTTCGCTATATTTAGAGATCACTTCTCCAATCATCCCCTCCTATTTCGTGATCTCACTGAGGCGGCAAAATACCTGTCGTAACCGCATAAGCTGCGGATTCACTTTCCTGGAAGCCGGCTACCACTTTC
>JABTTQ020000542.1:0-179309 GCA_016081115.2 Rehmannia glutinosa | reverse complement strand
GACGCTTCCAACTTTTCGGCCGATTTTCTTCTACTAGGGTGTCGCCGACTCCCTGCTTTCAATTATCTCCATTTAAATCCACCGTAGAGCCGTGTGGATTTGCTTTCCTAACTCTGCAAATCATAGCCAGGCCATTTTTCAGATTATATCAAGAAAAACTCTAAAATTGAAAGATAGATAGGGTTTTGGAGAGAATTTTTTGCCTTGCTTTTTGAGAGAAAGAAATGAATGCAGTTTAGAAGTGTGGAAGAGAAACGGACGAAAATGGTTTAAATATGGTTTATGAAAGGGCGTGCGAGTGGTTTTGAAATGTGATCGAAATCAATGGCTTAGATTTTGCACGCCCATTTAGCATTTAATGTCTCGTATTTAATGCGGCGACATTTATATCCAATCATAAGCTTGGTGTGCAGCTTTATGTCTGTACACATCATCATTATCTTTATTCTTAAAACAATCCCGCTTAGTCAAAATGATCACGTTTTTGTCACTTGCTTATAAGTGACTCGGCTTATTCTTTGGTCGATTTAACTTTACTTCTCACGCTTCTCTTAGTGGGATTTCGAGTATCAGTTGACTCGGTGTAGTTGTCTTTCCCGACTGACTGATTCTTGAATCGATTTACGTGTTCAACTCTTTTTCACCTTGTGTTCCATTTTCATTTCTTTTCTTTTTGATTCTTTCAATGTCTCAAATTAGTTCAATTAACCCCAACTCATGTTTGAGTTCTTCAAATCTCGACTCACATAATGGTTTTGTGAAGATGTCGCTAGTTGTTTATCCCGGTTGAGATATATTCCGGATGATGTCCTTCTTTTCAACATGATCTCTTATGAAGTGATATCTCGACATCAATGTGCTTTGTTCTTGAATGCAACACGATTTTGAGTGATTGCAATTGCACTTGTGTTTATCACACATGATTGGAATTTCTTTTCCTCAATTTCATAGTCTCTTCTTGTCTCATCCATAGGACTTGGGCTGTAATTTTTGCAGTATGTATTACTTCTGCGTTTGTAGAGGTGGCTATTGAATTTTTGCTTGCTAAACCGAAATTGCCTGTTTCTAAAGATTTGACATGTGCCTGGCAGTGCTCTTCCTGTCCACTCGCATCCAAAGATAGTCGAATCAATAGTCAATTAGCTTGAATCCTCCTTCCTTTGGATACCATAGGCCTACTTCTTGCTTCCTTTCAAGTATCTCGGTATTCTTTAGTCACGTCATATGGCTCTCTGGGGCAGAAATCTTGCACATACACTCTACAAAGAAAGGTGATATCCGCCGCTTCTTTGTGAGATAGAGTAGTGATCCAATAAGTGCTCGATCTTGTTTGATCTACACGCTACCATCTGCATCCATGTCCATTTTGACTAATGTGTTCATTGGTATTTTTATAGAAGACTTCTCCTCCATACCAAACTTCTTCATTAAATCTCCGTGTATTTTGTTTGACTTATGAAGGTTCCATCCTTCACTGTTTCACTTGGAGTCCAAGGAAGAATGTCAACTCTCCCATCATGCTCATTTCAAATTTACTTTGCATGAGGTTTGAAAACTTTTCACACGACTCTTTGTTTGTGGAACCAAAAATGATATCATCCACATATATTTGAACAAGCAAGATACTCTTTTTGTCTTGAATTCCCAAAGTGTTCTATCTACTTTTCCTTTTGTGAATCCATTTTCGGTTAGGAATTGTGACAAAGTATCATACCATGCTCTCGGGGTGCGATGCTTTTTTAATCCATATAGAGCTTTCTTGAGTTTGTATACCTTATCTCCAAGAGTCTTCTCGCTCAAATCCTGGAGGTTGTTCAACATACACTTCTTCTTCCAATAAACCATTTAGAAATGCACTTTTTACATCCATCGATATACAATGAAATTCTTGTGAGCCGCATAGCAGAAACATCCTTATAGCTTCCAATCTTGCTACGGGGGCAAATGTTTCATCAAAATCTATCCCTTCTTCTTGGCAATATCCTTTGGCTACTAGTCTTGCTTTGTTTCTTACCCGTAACCTTCGCCTTCGCTCATCTTATTTACAACACCCATTTGGTGCCAATAACATTTTGATGTATGGGTCTTTGCACTAATTCCCATACTTTATTTCTTTCAAACCGATTCACTCTTTCTAGCATAGCTTGAATCCAATGTGTGTCGTCCAATGCTTGTGACATGTCTTTGGGCTCTATTTGCGAGATGAAGCATGTGAACATGCTTCTTGTTGAGTTCGATCTTGTTTTGACACCTTCTCTTATATATCTCCAATGACAAGTTCTGTGGATGGTCTCTAAGCCATCTTACATCAAAGTTGGGAGTAAGTTAGTGGATTTAGTCGACTTGCATTTGTGTTCTTTAGGGTCGACTCTCTCGTAATCACTTAGCTGCAAATTTTCCACTGCTGTTTTGAGATTCAACTATCTCATCTTCTTCTCAATTGATAATTCCAAATTTGACTTCAAAGATAGGGACTCTTCGTATGGTTGGATGATTCAAACCTTATCACCGACTTCTTCAATGTCTTCTCCATTTACATTTGGCTCATCGAATACTACATGAATGGATTCTTCAGAACCATAGTTCTTTTGTTGAGTATCCTCAGAGCTTTGCTTTGTTGGTATCGAAAGAAGATACCTTCATCGACTTTAGCATCAAAAGCCTTTAGGTTGTCTTTGCCATTGTTGTGGATGAAGCATTTACATCCAAATATTCTCAAATATGCAACATTTTGGTTTTCTTCCATCCCGATCTCATAGGAGTCTTTGTCACCTTGTCTATTTATCATACATACATTTTTGGGTGTAGCAACCTGTGTTGATGCTTGACCAAAATCTTTTGTAACCCCGCCTCACTAACATGGTCCTCACGCTGCTTCTTTGAGGGTTCTGTTCTTCTTTCTCGCAACTCCATTCTCATTGTGGAGTCCTTGTCGCCGATAGTTCATGACCAATACCATTCTCAATATAGTAATCGAGTTATTATTCCATTGACAAACCGGTTCCTCTATCCGATCTTATTTTGATAATGGTTTGACTCTTCTCGCTTTTGAATCCTCTTCATCACCGTGGTAGTTTTTGTAGAGTTTCTTTCTTCTTGCACATGAATATTGTCCATGTATATCTTGAGTAGTCATCTACTACCACCAAGGTGTATTTCTTTCCACTTATGCTGGCCGTTCCACTGGCCAAATAGATCCATATGACGCAGATGCAATATTCTTGTTGAGGATGGGCATGTCTTTTCTTTGAATGACGACTTGATTTGTTTTCCTTCTCGACATGCGCCACATATACTCTCCTTCTTGATACTGAGTCTGGAAGTCCTTCTACAAGATTACTTCTCGGCAAGCTTGTTAATCGTTTTGAAATTCGATGACTCGGCTTTTGTGCCACAACCAACTTGATTCACCACAGCTTTGCTAGTAGACAAAAAGTCGGGTGTTGCAATGACCAATCCACTACATACATATTTTTCTGTCTACATCCTTGAAAGACAACTTCATTTGATTCAATATCTTTGATTTGGCATATACCCATGTTGAATCCAACATCAGTAGCCCTTTGTCACGAGTTGATCATGCTCGAAATTGAAGTTGAGTCATTCAACATATGCAACATCTCTGTGATCTCTAATCCATTCCTCTTGATGGATCCAATGCCTCTTATTTCACCAGGAGCTTCATTTCCTCCAAATATGACTTTTGCTCCTTTAACTTCCTTGAATTTTATGATTTTTCTTATTTCTGTCATATGTCCGACCCACTATCCATGTACCAGTTCCTTGCACTCAGTCAGCTCCTTGAACCCGCAATCAAGGAAATTAAGTTTTAGGTACCCATACTTGTCTCGGGTCCTGAGGGGTTAGAATTGTAAGATGATCCAACCAACCTATAGCCAAATGATTTGACTCTAAGGGTTGCCATCTATCGCCATAATCATAATTAATCCTGGCAAATTGCTTGGGGATTCTAAGTTCATACAAAATTGCCTCTTTTGTATCAGTATGCCTCGCATACGTGTTTTAGCAATTGCCTTCCTTGGGTAATTGTGGTGTCTTTGAGTGTAGTGCCCGAGTGCATATGTGTCGATGAAAGCTCTTATGCTTTTGGAATGGCCTTTCTTGAGTTCTAGGCCTTTGCCATTTGGGCTTATATTCCATAAGTTTGTCCGATAGTTCACATTATTCCAATCACCGCTTGGATATTTTCTACCATTCCCATCATATGTATTTCTTTTTATGGGTTTTCGGATTTTTGGTAGCTCGCTTCTTCTTTACGCAGTATTTTCTCGTCGGAGTTTGCCGAGGACTGGTGAATCTCTTCTCGCTTGTCCTTTCAAAGACACTCAAATCGGCCGTTTTCCCTTTCCTTTGTAACCAAGGCCGCCTTTCTTATTATTGTGCTTTGAGTGAATGTGTGTGCAACATTTAGAGTTTTGGATTTTCGGACTCTTCATGACTTGAAGATCCTTTTTCCAAAATTACTCTTGAGGTTTGACATAGCACGAGGAATTAAATCCTAAGCACATCTTGTCTCCACATTCTCTTTGACTCATAATAAGATCATCCAATGATTTAGATGCCTTAGTGAATTAGGGCAATAACATTCTTGAGGTCATTCTCCCTCTTTTCTATAGCATCAATTTCTGCTATTAATCTAGCATTTTCACCTTTTTAAACTTTCATTCTCACGACTATTTGACTTAGAGTACTCGACTCCTTAGTCGACTTTGAGTTTGACTTTTGAGTAGGGCTGTTTTCTCATTCAATAGTGTGTGTGAGGATTTAATGTGTTCAAAATCTTTCATCATTTTGCCTAATGAATCATAAAGATCAGTGGGTGATGAAGTGTGTGTGTCACGATCACTATCAGCAGTGTCCGAGTTTGATGAGTTAGAGCGTACCTCATCTTCTTAGTCGAGTTGATCTTGTTCTTTGGCCATCAAGCGGATCAGGCTTTTTCTTCAAAGTCACTTGAGTAGTCGCTTCATGCTCTCGAATCAGCTATCTCTCTTGACTTGGCTGTTTAAATGCATCTGCGGCCATCATTGCTTTTTCTTTTCTTATCTTCTTTCTCTCAAGACCTTTCTTTCTTTCTTCATCCCCGTATTTGTTGACTTCTGAGGATATGGATATCAATGGCATAGTGACCTGGTTGTCTGATTCAAAGATAGATATTCAACCTTTTGATCGCCTTCTTTCCATTCTTGGATTGTTGACCTTGATACTCAACTTTTTGATGATCTATTCTCTTGGTTGGCCTGTCTTCCCTTGATTTGGAGGAGTTGAGTGTCTTCTCGGAAGATTCACCCTTTCCTCTCTTGTAGTTCTTATTGAAGAACTTGTTGAACCTCTTAACCATCGTGGCTATTTCTTCCGGGTCAATGACTTCTTTGACCTCGGCTCTCTTCCCATCTTTAACAATTAGAGCAAATTGCTTTTGGGTCTGCCTCTTCCTCGGGTCTTTTCTTCTTAGCTCAAACTCGTAGGCTTTGAGGTCCGAGAATAGTTCATGGTTGGATGTCTTTGATAGGTCCATGGAATGTCTCAGTGCCATGACCTTCATTTCCCATTCAAATTTGAAGACTTTTTAGGATCTTCATACACATTTCCTCTGTGTATATTCCTTTCCAAGTGTGACGGCTCATTTGTGATTTACGTGAACCGAAGCATCCAGGTTGATCCAGGTTTTCCCGAGATCATTTTGAAGTTCTCAAATTTACCAGACAAACCACGATAATTTGTTTTCTTTGATTTGCCGAGCCTTCACAAATCAATGTCGACCTTGTCCCATTTCTTTAGCCGTTTTGCATGATTTGACTTTTATTGAACACGGCTTTGTCCAAGGTTTTGTAAAGGATGTCCTTGCTACATTGTCCGGGTTATATCTTTTTCGTCATCATTTGTCCACTCGCTTCTTGGTTTTTCAACCATGATCGTCCGGGAGCAACATCTTCTTCTCCTTCACCGCAACTCTTCGTTATTGATGTGTTCACCTTTAAGATTTGCAGAGGCCCATCTTCTATCACTATCCACATCTCATCATGTAATGCTGATAGATGAGCCTGCATACGAATTTTCCAATCATCAAATTCTTCAATAGTGAACATAGGGATGCGTGTCAAATTTGCTTCCATGATAATAACTTTTAATGATAAAAAGAGTTTCGAGAGTTTAAGTACTAAAGCAGACTTTGAAAAGTTTGGAGATCTAGTTCAGTAACCAGTGCGGAGGGTTCAATGAACCAACCGCTCTGATACCACTTGTAGGTCCCAAGGGGTGTAAGTGTAAGGTTTAGAAGGGGGGGTTGAATAAACCTTACCAAATTTTCGATTTAGTCCTTTTAAATATACAGAGTTGATTCTACACAGCTGTGTCCTTGATGGACAGTCGATTTAGTCAATCAGTAGAGTTAGTCTCTCAACAGACTCAGCTGAGCTGTTGATGGAATAACTCAGCTGTTGATTCTAAATTAACTCAACTGTGGTTTTGTTTTCAGCGGAAGACTTAACACCCTTAAGTTTGATTAAGCAAGAGTTTAGTGCTAGGTTTAGTACTAGTATTATCAAGTGGATAGCAAATTTATCAGCAGATATAAGCAGTTAAAAATGCAGGAATTAAAGTGCTGAAATGTAAATGACACAATGAAATTTTTATAGAGGTTCGAAGATGGGGTAATTCTTCTACTCCTCTCTTCTCCAACTCCTGGAGGAATCCACTAAGTAATGATCAGTTTACAAAGTGGTAACAGTCCAGATACAAGTCTTGATCACACAGCTGACTTGATCCTTTGGGACTCAGTCTGGAGACGCCTTGATCACTCAGCTGGCTTCTCTTACGACTCAGCTTCTTCACAGGGCAGCTGCCTTGCTACTACAGCTCACTTGCTCAAGCTCTTTGGATTTGATCACGAAGCCCTCCAAAAGCTTAAGACTTGGTTCGACCTTGAACCTTCCTACAATCCTTCGTGGAATGTAGACCCCTTTTCTTCAAAAGTTTCCTCTTCAACTGATTGAAGTTCTTTTCCTTCACATGTGAGTGTTGGATTGATGTACTTCGTAATGTAGGCTTGAGGATTAATCTAGAATGATTTGAGAGTATTTCTGGTTACACTTTGATTGATTTCTTGAATGTTTGTGGTTCAGTTCAACTTCTCTCAGAGTCATTCCCAGCTTTTTTATAGTGATCTTTCAAAAATTTGCCCGTTGAAGAGATAGCTTATTTTTGAAAGTCACTTGCAAATTGGCTTGTCTTGTTGCGATCCTTGAATTGCCATTTCCTCGTATGAATTGTTCTTTCACCTTTTCGAGTTCGACACGGTGTAGTGCTTCCCATTGGTTCATTCCTTTTTCACGCTCGACCGAGCACTCCGAGAAAGGTGGTATGGAGATATTACTTGTTTAAGTAAATCTCTTGATTTCTCGTGCAACGGATCTTTTATAGTTATCTCGACTTGGGATCGATTTCCTTGCTTTCCCAGGTGACTTAGAGTCGCCTTCCAATCATCGGATGACTCTTCCTCACTTCAACTTTAGACTTGGCTTTTCTCGAGTTGACTTGACCGGGATACTCCACTTAAACGCATCTCACCGCTTCTTCAAGAGTTCCTCGTCTTCTTTGCCATACTCACTTTGCCTCTCACACAGAGTCTTCCTTCCGTCTTGATTGTCTTCTTGCATGTTGGGCGTAGCTGACTTAACTCGCCTTGGCGGCTCTAATTCTTACAATGCATTTTACAAAGAAGAATCAATGCCAACTTTCTATTCTAAGTTTTACATGGCATTCATCAAAATCTAAACAATAAAATTCCTAACAACTCCGAATTTCAAGTCAATCAACAAGCTTTCAAGGAGTCATCTTGTGGAAGGATTGCCGGACTCGAGTGTACAAGAAAGAAAGCATTTGTGATGCATGCCGATGGGAAAGAAAATCAAGTCATCATTTAAGGATAAGCCCTATGGATTTATCGATCTGGCATTGCATATGGATTTATATGGGAAAGAAAATCAAGTCCTTCTTCAACTAGGATATCGCATCCGTGCATATGGATTTATTTGGTCCAGTTGAGTCAGCTAGCATCAGTGGAAAGAAATACACCTTAGTGGTGGTGGATGACTATTCAAGATATACATGGACAATTTTCATGTGTAAAAAGAAGGAAACACTACAGAAAGGTTACCTCAACCGATGAGAAGAGTTCAAAATAAGAAGAGTCAAACCATTATAAAGATAAAATCGATGTGGAACCGAGTTTGTCAACGGAATAATAACTCAGTATTATGTTGAAAATGGTATTGCTCACGAATTATCTCATTCGCAGCAAGGATTCCACAAAGAATGGAGTAGCCGAAAGAAGAAGGAACATAACTCTCAAGGAAGTTCCAGACAATGTTAGCCGCCGGATTGCTTAAGAGATTTTGGGGTCAAGCCATAAATACAGCATGTTATACTCAAAATAGATGCATGATAAACAGACAGCTGACAAAGACTCCTTATGAACTTTGGACAGGGAGAAAGCCAAATGTTGCATATTTTAAAATCTTTGGATGTAAATGCTTCATCCACAATAATGGGAAGGACAATCTAAAAGCTTTTGATGCTAAAGTTGATGAAGGTATCTTCTTGGGTTACTCAAATTAAAGCAAAGCCTATAAGTCTTGAACAAAAGGACTATGGTCACGTAAGAGTCTATCCATGTGGTTTTTGATGAACCTAATGTAAATGGAGAAGACATTGAAAGAATTAGGCGATAAGTCGAATCACCCAACTATACGAAGAAGAATCCCTATGTTGAAACTCGAAACTGGAGTAATTAATCAAGGTGAAGATGAAATAGTCAATCTCGAGAGACAATTTGGAAGATCTCGCAGCTAAGTGATGATGAGAGAGCTGCTCAAGATAACACATTTTGCAAGACGATCAACCCACCGACTTACTCCAACCTCGATGTAAGATGGTTGAGAGACCATCCACCTAAGCGATCATTAGAAATGTAAGAGATGGTGTAAGAACCCGATCCAGGACCTCAACAAGAAGCAATGTTCACTTGCTTTATTTCCTAAATAGAACCAAAAGAGGTGTCACAAGCATTGGATGACACACATTGGATTCAAGCCATGCAAGAAGAGTCAATCAATTTGAAAGGAACAAAGTATGGGAATTGGTTCAAAGACCAACCCATCAAAATGTTATTGGCACAAAATGGGTT
This sequence comes from Rehmannia glutinosa, assembly GCA_016081115.2. Lineage (NCBI taxonomy): Eukaryota > Viridiplantae > Streptophyta > Magnoliopsida > Lamiales > Orobanchaceae > Rehmannia > Rehmannia glutinosa. The sequence goes on along the minus strand of JABTTQ020000542.1, from coordinate 170,101 downwards.
TTCGAACAAAATGAATGAAGAAGGTTTTGTGGTAAGAAACAAGGCAAGATTGGTAGACAAAGGGTATTGCCAAGAAGAAGGAATAGATTTTGATGAAACTTTCGCCTGTTGCAAGATTAGAAGCAATAAGGATGTTTCTTGCCTATGTCCGCATTACAAGAACTTCAATGTATATCGATGAATGTGAAGAGTGAATTTTTAAATGGGTGTTAGAAGAAGAAAGAAGTCTATGTTGAACAACCTCCAGGATTTGAGCGTAAGACTCTTGGAGATAAGGTGTACAAGCTCAAGAAAGCTCTATATGGATTGAAACAGGCACCTAGAGCATGGTATGATACATTATCTCAATTTCTCGACGGATAATGGATTCACCAAAGGCAAAGTGGATGAGAACACTCTTTGAGAATTCAAGATGGAGAGGGCATACTACTTGTTCAAATATATGTAGATGACATTATATTTGGATCTACAAACAAAAAGTCAGGTGGTAAGTTCTCAAACCTCATGCAAGGCAAATTTGAGATGAGCATGATGGGAGAGCCGACATTCTTTCTAGGACTTCAAGTTAAACAAACAAGGATGGAACCTTCATAAGTCAAACAAAATACACGAGAGACTTAATGAAGAAATTTGGTATGGAAGAGAAGTCTTCTGTGAAAATACCAATGAATACATCATCAAGATGGATATGGATGCGATGGCAAGCCCGATCAAACAAGATACGAGCACTTATTGGATCACCGCTCTCCCTCACAAGAGTAGGCCAGACATCACCTTTGTTGTAGGTGTATGTGCAATATTTCAATCTGCACCAAAAGAAAGTCATATGACTACAGCTAAGAGAATCCTAAGATACTTAAAAGGATGTCAGGAAGTCGACTTATGGTATCCAAAGGAAGATGGATTCAAGCTAATTGGTTATTCAGACTATGACTATGTTGGATGTAGAGTTGACAGAAAAAGTACTTCAGGTACATGTCAAATGTTTGGAAATAGGTTAATTTCTTGGTTTAGCAAGAAGCAAAATTCAATAGCCACATCCACACCGTGCGAATACATAGTTGGGCAAACACAGCCCAAGTCTTATGGATGAGACAACAAATGAGAGATTATGATGTTGAGGAAAAAGAAATTCCAATTATGTGTGATAACACAAGTGCTATTGCAATCACTCAAAATTCTGTGTTGCACTCAAGAACAAAGCACATTGATGTCAGGTATCATTTTAAAAGAGATCATGTTGAAAATAAGGACATTACCATGGAATATATCTCCACCGATAAACAATTGGGCCGACATATTTACAAAGCCATTATGTGAATCAAGATTTGAAGAACTCAAGCATGAGCTAGGGTTAATTGAAATGAGATAATAATCGAAAAAACTCAAGGAGAAGAAATGAAACGAAAAAGATGAAAATGGAGCTAAGTTTGTAACTCAAAGTAAATCAATCAGTCGTGTCGGACGCTCAATTTGCATCGAGTTAGCCGACACCGAGTACCCATGTGAAAAGAGAGAAGAAGAGTTGAATCGGCTAAGGAGTAGTTTCAGTCATTTATAAGCTAAGTGACAAAAACGCAGTCATTTTTAATGAGCGGGAATGTTTTAAGGATGACGCCGTAATAATGACAAAAATGATGTACCAAAAGTCGCACGACCAAGCCTATGATTGGATATAAATGTTTGCCGCATTAAATGCGAGCAATTAAATGCTAATCGGGCGTGCTAAATCTAAGCCGTTGATCTCGATCAAATTTCAAAACCGTATGCACGCCCTTTCATAACCCACATATATACCATTTCATCCGCTTTCTCTCACTTTACACAAACTGCTTCATCTCTCTCAAAAGCAAAGAAAGCAACTTTTCTCTCGAAACCCTACAGATCTCGAGTAATTTTCCAAAAGTTTCGTTCGGTAAAACTTCAAGAAATGGCATCCACTTACGATTTTGTTAAGTTGGGAAAACAAATCCACACCACTTCTACCGTGATTTTGAAGGAATGATCAAACAGGGTTCGGCGAAACCCTTGTGAAGAAAATAGGTGAGAAAGTGGGAAAGTCCGGGTCAAACCCTTTCTCACAATGGAGTTTCAAATGACCTACGTGGAGGAGGTCGCGCGAATTCTACGTGAATGTCAAGTTCACGACGAGGCATCAAATCCTCCTGTTCACGGGGAAAGAATTCACAATCATCGCCAAGGATTTAGCGAGAACAGAACTTGTTTGCTAATGCGGAAGAAGTGCTGGAGATTTATGAAGTGATGTAAATATTTTGAAATAAATATTTTTGGAATAAATATTATTTCTTCTATTCGATTATTTTGAAATAAATATTTTGGAACTTGAATTACTTGTGGAATAAATTAAGGAAATGCCATTTAATTTTTAAATATTATTATTTAGTTTATTTAAATGTTCTTTTATAATTTTTAGAAAACACATTTTATATCAAATTATACTTTCATTTTATAAATCGTGTTTTACTTTGGAAATTATGAACATGAGATTTGCAGGGATGGAGTAACGATATAAGATGTAATATATTCCATAAAGATACTAACAAATAACAGTATGAGAGTCTCAATAGGTTGAATTGTTTCAACCTAAAATCTAGTCTGAACTTTAATTTTGTAATTAACCCAAAATTTTATTAGACTCCGTTTCATTTTTGTCCAGGCTCATAAATTTAAACAAAAACTTATCAACTTAAAAATTGGTTATATAATTTTCTTCTATTTTTAAGAAATTTTAATGTGTCCAATCTTCCTACAAAACATAAAATTGAATTCTTGATAAGTTACGAGCATCTCCAAAAGAACATTTTATATTCACTTTGGAGCAAAAACTTGCTCCAACACTGCACCAAAACTTGCGTCATTTTGAAGATTTGAATAATTTTATGAATAAATTGTGGAACATCGTAGTTGCGTTAAATTTTTCTTTTTGTTTTTTTTAATTAGTGATTTTAATGTATGAAAATATATACTAAAATGGAATATTATTGAATATTTCTTTTTAGCGCAGAATTTACTACTTGGAGATGGAGTGCAGATTTTGCATAAAAATAGTGCGAAATATGCACTAAAATAGGATAAATTGTTGGAGATGTCTAACAACCTCTTTTATATATTATGTTTTCATTGTTAAATTGTTTTCCATAAATTAGTAGTATAACAATATTATAAAAAAATCTCTAACATTTTTATTGTTCTATTTACAATATAAATTAATATTTTTTAATGATCCGTATCTGCCCACATGCCAACCTCAATCCATGGCACTTGCTAATTATAGTGTACCCCAACTATAGGAGACAAGATAGTAGTGCCAAATGTCAAACCAAAGAGAAAATTTACATGCTTTCCAGAGGTTGTTTGATGTGGAAACGTTAGCTTGTAGTAAAGCTGTGGATGTGTACCAACAAATCACTCCTATCCGTTCAAATTAAAACAAAAACTGATATACATCTCCACATATATATCTTCTTCATCATTCTTTTGTCTTTGTCATGATTCCGTGCCATCTTTGCATTCCTTTCTTGGTCTTGACTTTTTTAAATAAGTTCGTAAGCGTGGTTGGAGAGGAGGATAAATTTCAAAGACCGAAAGATCTGAGTTTGAACCTTGGTCAATAACGGATAATCGATATCATTTTAGCTACAAGCTCGTTGTCCTTTCTTGGTCTTACCTTATTTCCTATGCATATTATTTGCTTTTTAAATAAAAAATTCATGTGTGTATATTTCATACTAAAGGATGCTTGGTAAAAATTATTTAATGCTTAGAATATATGGATTTTTTAAAATACGTGCTGCAATTTTTTTTGGGAGGCGGAACGACTTATATATAGTTTCTTTCACCATTTTGAAGTTTATAAAAATGATTTATTTTATTTAAAATTAAGTTACTGGAATGAAGTAAGATCGTATAAATTAATATTAGTAATAACAATTTTGTAATTAGAAATTTGATTTGGTATGCAGATTGGTTGGTTGGCAGAAGGCAACTCGAATCAACTCATCTCATCTCCAAGTGTTAGGTTGGATTTTGGGTAGGAGCCTAAGAGAAGAACGAATCCTTTTAAGATATTAGTGAGTTCACTGTGCACTAAAGTAGAAAGTGAATTCAATCGTACCTTAAAATGAACAAAAAAAATTTGTGTGAGCCCTTCTCAGAGTGAGACAGTGATACATTTTGATAAAAAAAAAAAAGTATACATTCTTAATGATGTGGAAATTACCACCATAGCCTCGCCTAGGTCGAGTTGACCATCTTGACCTCGCCTCGCGAAATTACCAAAGTACCCTCGATCCGCGGCTTTTTTATATGGATCCCGACCCGACCCGAATCCCGGGTGGGTCGCCCACAACCACACACCGTCGATCGGGCGCCACGTGTACGGTGATCCGCCTCACCCGTGAAATGTGATCTATAAATACGGACGAAATCAAGGTAAAAGGTAACTTGTCATTATTCTAAATCACCTCGCTCTTTAGCTTTCTAAGACCTCAACTACCGATTCGACTTAGGCATCGGAGGGCCTTAGGCGGAGCCATCCCTGGCAAATTTAACGTGCGTTCGCTTTCAGTACCCTCGAACAAAGTACCTCACCTAGCTTTTTGGGGATCCTTGGCAGTCGCCTCGTGGAACACACTTCACCTCGCTTTGTGGGTCCGTAGGTCGTGCACATCCGATTTACCTTCCTAAATCGGTTGGCGCCGTCTCGTGGGAAAGAGGTCTAGCTAAAGATGGAGGAGACACCAGGGAAGCTATTGAAACACCTAAGCATGCGCCCAAGACACCTCGTGGGTCGTGGAGGACCCTCCCCAGAAACATCACCACATTCGCCCGCTTCACTTCGCGGACCATCTTTCGTTCAGGAGGAGGAGCAGATGATTCACATGAAGGCTAGTGACTTTGAGAAAATGCTGGAAAAAATGTTGGAGGATAGGGAAAGAAAGGGTGGCGGCTATGGAGGCCCCTCCCCAAGGTCCCCGGGGAAGGGGAATGTGGAAAAACGAAACGTCTTTGGTTGATTGGGAAGAGGTGGCTAGTCAAGCCGTCAGGCCACCACGAGGAGACCAGAGGAGGTCGTGGGCGAACCACAATAAGCCACGGGACATACACGAATCGAGTGAACAAATCGAGCATGTTACTCGACAACCGGATGATTTGAGGCGGAGGAGTCAGAACATCCGCCTTGCGAGAAAAGGGGATCTCCATTTTCTCCCGAGATCCTAGCCGAGGGTGGTCACGCCGAACTTCAAGCTTCCCGATCTCCCAAAATATGATGGGAATAGGGACCCTCAAGAACATCTCATTGCTTTCACCACGTGATGCAATTGTATGGACGATCGGATGCCATGAATGCAAGAATATTCATCACAACGCCGACCGGAAAGCGCAGAATGGTTCATGGATTACCTAGGGGAACTGTGGTTTCTTACGAACAAATTGCTCGAAAGTTCTTATACCGATTCGCAAGCCAAAAGCGACCTCGAAGGTCACCTCGCATTTGTTCACTATAAGGCGGGGTGAAAGAATCGCTCAGGAATTCATAAATCGGTTCAATGATGAAGCGTTGGAGGTACAAGATATGCGAATCGACATGATGACTAATATCCTTATCTTTGGATTGCAAAAAGGACCATTAGCATCGCCGCTCGCTCGCGAACCGCTGTCGATAAGGAGCACTAATGGAAGTGACCTTAAATACATACAAGAGGAGGAGATGAATGCCCTTAAAGACCAGGAGTGGTCCCAAGTTGCTCAAGCTCCACGCGAGGGGAGGGATCTTAGAGAAAGGCTTCGGTTTAGGTCGAGAGAGGCCTGACCGAGGTCCGCATCAAGATCGCCCCGGACAATGAGGCACAATAGATATACTCGGCTGAACACACCCCGGTCACGCCTAATGGCCATTGAGCGAACCCGACATGCTAAGGTGGCCAAAAGATGAAGATTTACCTCGGTCGAAGAAATATGGATAAATATTGTCGCTTCCACAAGGACCATGGCCACGGCGACACCGAGGATCGCATTCAATTGCGAGATGAGATTGAAAGGCTCATTCAGCAAGGTTACTTACAAAATTTTGTTTTGAAAGAAGAACGAGGGGAGGACTCCAACCGGGACCCTAGGCGAAGATCACCGGCTCGCAAATCGCGAAGCCGGTCGAGAGGTCGCCATGAGGCGGACATAGGCAAGAACGCCCGAGGGAACGCTCTAGGCCTAGGCAAAATCACGAAGAAGATAACCTGCCTCGTAGGGGGTTATACATATGATAGCGGGAGGTCCTAGTGGAGGTGATTCTCGAGTGCAAGAAGGAAACATGCGCGTAACCTCACTCATGATTCTAAGAGAAACTAAAGGTCATGAGCGTCCAAAACTCTAGCCTATTACATTCGATGGCCGTGACCTCGTGGGGGGTCGAGGCAGCCAAAACAACCCGATGGTTATCACGATGGATATCGCCAATTTCGTTGTACAAAAAGTTTTGGTGGACAATGGGAGCTCGGCGGATATATTATTTATGCATGTGTTGAGGAAGATGGAACTAGATGTAACTGCCTTACATCCGGTTGACACTCCGCTGATGGGGTTTGGAGGAAGAGAAGTGGTTCCCCTAGAACCATTGATCTCCCCACCTCGCTAGGCGAAGCGCCGTGCCGAAAGACAATCATAATCAAGTACCTGGTAAGTAGACGCCCATTTGCTTATAATGTGATTATGGGGCGACCCGGGATCAATTTCAAGCCGTGGTGTCCACTTATCATTTGAAGATGAAGTTCCCTACATCAGAGGGATAGGCGAAGTACGAGGCGACCCGGAAGACGGCTAGAGAATGCTATAACGTTTCCCTAAAAAAGAAGGAAGGGAGAGAAGTGAGGACTATAAAGCAAATAACACGCCAAGAGGAGGTCAAGGCTAAGTAAAAAAAAGAAAAGGAGAAGGTTAAAAAGCTAGGACAATGGCGGAGTATAGGGTTGAGCCAACGGAGTAATACAAAGTGATTGAGCTCGAGCCAAAGCGACTGGATAAGTTCACTAAGATAGGGTCGCAAATGGACTCGAAGCTAGAAGTGTTGATGATTCAATTTCTTAGGGAGAATGTGGACATTTTTGCTTGAAACCATCGATTTCCAAGGCATAGACCCGGGGTGATGGTTCACCGACCGAACGTGGATCCGTTAGCGAGGCCAAGGTGAAAAGCGAAGCTTTAGGCGAAAGAAACAAAATTATAGAAAACGAGGTGAACAAGTTATTGGCGGGATATGTTGTGGAAATTCGAGTTCGAGTGGCTATCAAATGTAGTTGTAGTGCCCAAAGCTAACAACAAATGGAGGATGTGCACCGACTTCACGGATCCGAATAAGGCATGCCCCAAGGATCCTTACCCCTACCTCGCATTGACTGTTGGTGGACTCCACAAATGAGATGTGCCTTGCTTAGCATGATGGATGCTTACCAAGGATATCACCAAATTTTTATGGCGGAGGAGGATAGGGATAAGACCTCATTTGTGACGGAGAATGGAGTTTATTGTTACATGGTAATGCCGTTTGGGCTAAAGAACGCTGAGCTACTTATCGAGGTTAGTCAACCTCATGTTTAGAGAGAAAATTGGCAAATCAATGGAAGTATATGTTGATGATATGTTGGTAAAAAGTGTGATGGAAGAGGATCACCTTGAGCATTTGAGGGAGGCTTTCAAAATAATGCGAGCCTATGGTATGAAGTTGAATCTGCGAAGTGCACCTTCCGAGTGCGAGGTGGAAAATTTTGGGTTTCATGGTGCATGAGAGGGGATCGGCGAACCCGAGAAGATAAAAGCTATAATGGAAATGAGTTCACCTAGAACGGTCAATGAAGTACAGCAGGTCACAGGGAAAATTGCCTCGTTAAACAGGTTCATTTCGAGGTCAGCTGATCGCAACCTTCCTTTTTTCAACACATTGAGAAACATGAAAAATTTTCAATGGATCGGAGGAATGTGAGAAGGCATTCGGAGATTTGAAAGGATACCTTATGTCTCCACCTTTACTTGTCCAAGCCTAAAAAAGGAGGCTCTATTTTTATACCTAGCAGCTTCGAAGCGAGCCGTGAGTTCGGTGTTGGTGCGGGACGAAGAGGGAGTTCATCGCCCAGTTTACTACGTGAGCAAGTTGTTACAGGGAGCTGAAGAGAGGTACCTAGAGACGAAAAAGGCGGCTCTAGCCTTGGTAGTATCAGCTAGGAAGTTGCGACCTTACTTCCAATCTCATCAGATTATTGTCCTCACAAATCAACCACTGAGACAAGTGTTAGAAAAACCGGAGCTGTCAGGTCGCCTAGTAAAATGGTCCGTTGAATTGGGGGAATTTGATATTAAATATCAAAGTAAAACGGCGGTGAAGGCTCAAGTCCTGGCTGACTTCGTTAGCGAAGCAAGTGGGTCGGAAAATGAGGTTCAAAAAGAGGAAGTAACATGGCTACTGCATGTGGATGGGTCGGCGGTGGCTACTGGAGGCGGAGCTGGGATATTATTGCAAAAGCCTAGCTCGTTCGAGGTGGAAGTGGCACTTCGCCTCGAATTCGAGGTGACAAACAACGAGGCCGAGTACGAAGCTCACGGCGGGATTAAAAATGGCGCAGTATGTAATGTGAAGAAGGCGATAGCTTACACGACTCTCAATTAGTGGCAATGCAAATTGAGGGTTCGTTTGAAGCCAAGGATCGATCCATGGCTAACTATTTGGAGAAAGCGGCGGTTGATGGAAAAGTTCGAATTTTTTCAACTACAAAGATCCCAAGAAATGAAAATGAGCGGCCGATGCTCTAGCTCGCTTCGCAAGTGCGAAAGTGGGAGTAGTTCGAGGAAGGTGATCGTGTTGGTGGCGACGCAATGGACACGCTAAGCGAGCAAGGTCCCATCGAGCAAGATCCGAGCGAGGCTTTGGTTTGTGCAATTGACGCCCAATTGATTGGATGGAAGACTTGAAAATTTCCTAGAAAAGGAGCATTACCGATGGACCCGATAAAAGCTAGAAGGGTCCAAGTTAGAGCGTCCCGGTTCATAATGATAGACAATGAGCTGTATAAAAGATCGGTAGGAAGACCGTTACTAAAGTGCCTCGGTCCCAGAGAAGGCGATGTATGTAATGAGGAGATTCATGAGGGCAAATCGTGGTAACCACTCGGGTGGTAAGGCACTCGCCCGAGGAAGGTGATCCTAAGAAGGATACTTTTGGCCAACTTTGGCAAAGGATACAATGGAGTTTGTTAAAAAATGTGCGAAGTGTCAATTCCATGCGAACCTAACTCGCCAACCATCGACCCAGCTGGAAACGATCCCCATTGCTTGTCCTTTTGATCAATGGGGAATCGACATCTTGGGTCCCTTCCCAGTGGCTAGAGCTCGGAGAAATTTATCATTGTGGCGGTGGAATACTTTTCTAAGTGGATTGAGGCCGAGGCGGTGGCCAAGATATCGGAAACCGAAGTCATGAATTTCTTGTGGAAAAATATTGCATGTAGGTATGGGGCTCCCAGAATCTTAATATCAGATAATGGCACTCAATTTCAAGGAAAGAAGGTTAGGGAGTGGTGTGACGAATATAAAGTGAAGCAAAATTTTACAAAAACAACCCTCAAGCAAATGGGCAGACTGAGGTCGCAAATAGGATTATTCTACAACACCTAAAAATGAGGCTAGAGGAAGCAAAGTCGTATTGGGTGGACGAGTTGCCTGGAGTCTTGTGGGCATATCGAACGACCCCACGGACCTCAACGGGAGAAACACCTTTCAGCCTAGTGTACGGGTCGGAAGCGATCTTGCCGGTAGAAATTGGTGAAACCTCGCTTCGGGTCGCTCGGTACGAGCCCGAGGGAAATAGTGAAGCTAGAGAGCTCGAGCTCGAACTCATCGAAGAAAATCGAGACAAAGCGTTTATTCAAATCCAAGCAGCCAAGGGAAGGATGAAAAATGCATACAACAAAAGGATTCATGAGCGAAGCTTTCAAGTAGGGGATCTAGTGCTCAAAAAAGTGGAAGTGTCCAAACATGTGGGGAAGCTGGAGGCAAATTGGGAAGGACCTTTTAAAGTAATTGAAGTGCTGAAGAGAGGAACATACAGACTAGAAAACATGCAAGGAAAGGAGCTCCCAAGGCCTTGGAACATTCATAACTTAAGGAGGTTCTATACTTGATGTCGCATAACTAATCTACTTTATGTACTTAGCTTAATTTTGGAAGAATTGAAGGTTTATGTTAAAAACTATCATCAATGAAAGAAGATGGAATTTCACCTGCAATGTTTACCTTTTTGCACAAATTTGCTTAGTGTTTCAGGGTCGCAAGCGAACCACTAAAGATAAGCCCCCTAAAAGGCTAGCAGGCTCAAGACGATCCCACGTAGGATCTAGGCCATAAGCCCCCTTTTAGGCTGGCAAAGCCCACAATGGTCCGAACAAAGGGACCTAGGCTCGCAAGATAAGCCCCCTAAAAGGCTAGCAGGCCCAAGACGATCCCACGTAGGATCTAGGCCATAAGCTCCCTTTTTAGGGTCCGGCAAGCCCACAATGGTCCCAACAAAGGGACCTAGGCTCGCAAGATAAGCCCCCCTTTTAGGGTTTGGCAAAGCCCACAATGGTCCGAACAAAGGGACTGGGCTCGCAAGATAAGCCCCTAAAAGGCTAGCAGCCCAAGACGATCCCACGTAGGATCTAGGCCATAAGCTCCCTTTTAGGCGGGCAAAGCCCACAATGGTCCCAACAAAGGGACCTGGCTCGCAAGATAAGCCCCTAAAAAAGCGCGAGGCCCAAGACGATCCCACGAAGGATCTAGGCCATAAGCTCCCTTTTAGGGTCCGGCAAAGCCCACAATGGTCCCAACAAAGGGACCTAGGCTCGCAAGTTAAGCCCCCCAAAACGCTAGCAGGCCCTAGGCGACCCCACGAGGGACCAAGGCCATGAGCGCCTAGGCGACCCCACGAGGGACCTAGGCCATAAGCGCCCTGGCGACCCCATGAGGACACAGGCCATGAGAGCCCCAGCGACCCCACGAGGACCTGGGCCATAAGCGCCCTGGCGACCCCACGAGGACCTAGCCATAAGCTCCCAGCGACCCCACGAGGACCTAGGCCATAAGCGCCCTAGCGACCTCACGAGGTACCTGTGCCACTTTTCAAAAAAAAAAAAAGTGGATCAAGTAAAGTCCATGCAATATATAAAGGCGAAGTGCAGTATATCGAAGTGACACACAAGCGAAGTAAGGCAAAAGTAAGACATAAAAACGAAGTAACATTTGAAGTACATTAAGAGGCGATGAGATCGTGAATAAAAATACATCTAAGTTAAATACTTCATTTATTTACATAAAAAGCCCTAGGAGGCTAAAAGAGGTTTCACGAGATCGGTGAACTCATCAACCTCCTCCACTTCATCGACGACCTCTACATCACGCGAGCTACCCACCTCGCCTTCGCCTTCGGCCGACGTCGCTTTGGCTCGTCCTTCTCAAAGGGGTCAAGCTTGCTCGGGTCGAAATCGGCCTTAAAAGCTTCCTTCTTAATTCCTCGCTCGCGGCACCGCCGAAGCCATCAAAGAGGTACACCACGGCTCGTTCGGCAATGAGTTTCTCGCAAGACGAGGATCGGAGAAAGGATTGAACCGGGCAAGACGAGACGAGGCTAAGCGAGGCCTTATGCTCTTCGGATGAGAGATATTCTTCAAGGCCTTGTTTCCGACCTTTTTCAAAAGAATCGCCACCTCCTTGATGTGGTGCACCTCAGAGTTTTGAGCTCGCTTTGAGACAAGCAAGTGGCTTTCAGTCGGCCTACTTCCTTGAGGAGTTCGGCTCGAGCCTCCTCGATGGCTTTTGCCTTATCCGCTTCGACAGTTCGGAGCCTCGCATGGACCTCGCTCAGCTGATTAATGTACACCTCGTTCTGGTGCTTCCAATCGGCACCGCGAAGCGCCATTTGGTGCAACAGGGCCGAAAGCTATTTAAAAAAAAAAAAAAAAAAAGGGCGAAGTAAGTGGTGGCGAAGCGAGATAGAAGCGAAGAAACAAAGTTGGATAATTTAAATACATTCACATACCGACATGACCTCGTGAGCCGCCAACTCTTCGAGGCGGGTGAACTCCGTGGTCATCAAGGCAAATTGGTCGGTGGGGAGGGTAGTATAGTTATACAGTTCGAAGGAATCCTCCCGGCCCTTCGTCTCGAGGACCGAGCTCCGTGAGCTAATATTCCGATTCGGAATGGTGCGAGGCATGGCAAGCTCGCGAACACGAGGCCTAAGGTCGAGAGCCTTCTCGAGCCGCGAGCCGTTGAGCTTGAGATGGGACTCGCTCCGGTTCAACCACATCATCATTTGATCAACGGTGGGGAGGTTGGCATCGCAGAGCTCGAGCTCGTCGTGAGCTAGCATCCCGGGAAAGCACCCATAGAATCAAAGTAGCTCCTAGCCTTGCGAATTTTTGCCCTTTTTGGAGCAGAACTTTCAACCACCTTTTTTCCCTTGTCCTCCCTAGGCTTGCCGCCTTGAGGCCTTGATGGTTTTCTTGAGGGCACCTCGGGAGTGGGGTCGAGGCTATTGTCACGGGAGGGGCCGAAGCTACGACCATGCCCAATGGTAAATCCGACGCAACAGCCTCTTGTCGAGCTCGCTTGCGAGCTAGCAGGGCTTCTTTGTTGTTGGCGAGGGCCTTGTCAAGAACGGCAGATCGGACCGCCATATCTGCATGAATAAAAGCCAAGGCATCAATACAAAGTATGATAGGCGAACTGAAAAATTAAAAAGAAATATATTACCAAGGGTTAGAGTTTCATGGCGAGGAGCGGGGCTAAGGCCGACGAGGGATAGAACATCTTCGGTAATGAGGTCGCAAGCCTCATACCAATGTTGGGTAAGCATAGAAATGAAGTTGGTACCCCAAGAAACAGGAGGCAGGCCTCGAAGGCGAGGGCGGCCCAGCTTCCAATCCGAAGGTAGCTCCCAAGGATTTTCAATAGGGGCTCGAATGAATACGAACCTATCTTTCCAAGGCCACACCGAGGAAGGAACTCGATGCAAAAATTTCCGGTTAGTGCGAGGTGAAATGTAAAAGAATCCGGAGTTAGTAGTGGTAGTGGAAGAATGGATGGCGTATAGCTCGCAGAAGTGAGAGAGTGAGGCGGCCTCGCCGAAATGTTTCATTAAAATGATGAAGCCTACAATGTGACGATAGGAATTTGGGACGAGCTGAGCGGGGCAAACATCGAGCCCTCTTAAAATGTCAACAACGGGCAAGCCAAAGGAAATCTAAGACCCGCCTCGAAGCTAGCGAGGTGAAAGGCTAAGCAAATGGTGGTGGCTTGTCTATCCCTGTCACTAGTAGTTGGAATGAGGATTTGGTATGAGGCGGGATATGGAAGTTTTTCCTAATGATGCTTATGTCGTGAACAGAGACCCGGGACCTAAGAAGAGCCCGGGGCGGCGTGTTCCAGTCGTCCGGAAGGGGTGGCCTCGTGGGACACCCTATCGGGAGAAGGGGAATATGGGTCACCCCGCTTGTGGAAGTAGAAGAGCTCGAAGACGAGCCGAGTCGACGACCACGAGTTCGAGGACGAACCCGAGGGTTCGACCGCGAGCTAGAGGGCCGCATAGATGGAGGAGGGGTCGCCATAAATAATAAGAAAATTTAAAGTGGAGATAAAAAGAAAACCTACCTCTAAGTCGGGCGTCAAGTCGAGAGCACGAGGTCAAGATCCTGGGTCGCGACGAACCGAGCAAAGAGGTGATCTTGGGTAGGAAATGTGAAAAGTGAAGGTTTGAAAAACCATCCTATATATAGAGAGAGAAAGGCGGGAAAATCGACGGTCTCGATCAAGAGATTATTCAAATTCAACGGCAGGGATGGAAGGATCTTTTGAATTCCGAGGGATTAGGTTGTATGTCGCTCAATTCGGGAGTCGCACGAGTCACTTTTAGCAATAAATTACTAAAGTAATCGGGGAGTAAATGATGTGGAAATTACCACCATAGCCTCGCCTAGGTCGAGTTGACCATCTTGACCTCGCCTCGCGAAATTACCAAAGTACCCTCAGGATCCGCGGCTTTTTTATATGGATCCCGACCCGACCCGAATCCCCGGGTCGGGTCGCCCGCGAACCACACACCGTCGATCGGGCGCCACGTGTACGGTGATCTACCTCACCCGGTGAACAGTACTATAAATACGGCACGGAAATCAAGGTAAAAGGTAACTTGTCATTATTTTAAATCACCTCGCTCTTTAGCTTTCTAAGTACCTCAACTACCTTATTCTGACTTAGGCATCGGAGGGCCTTAGCTGGGAGCCATCCCGGCTAGCCTAACGTGCGTTCTGTTTCAGGTACCCTCGAACAAAGTACCTCACCTAGCTTTTTGGGGATCCTTGGCCAGGTCGCCTCGTGGAACACACTTCACCTCGCTTTGTGGGTCCGTAGGTCAGGTACATCTGATTTACCTTCCTAAATCACTTAACATAAATAAAGATATTATTTTTTGGTCAAATAATATCAAGTATTACTTACATCAATAAAAATGTTCAATATATGTTTAAAAGTATTGTACATGAACAAAAAAGTTTTTCTGTATCACGTTCTTCTCACCATGATAGGATCTCACACTAGACTTTAAATAGGAGGGATAATTTATAAATATTTCTTAATGGGGTTTTGTTTATGCGTTGTTTGCAAGGTGTATGCACCATGTGCGCCACAAAGCATAAGAGCCCTATTAGATTGGACTTCTTTCAAGTCTTAATGAAGTTTGAATTATTGTACTGTCCATCAAATATGTACTAAATTATAGTAGTTTGCTATGAATTTTTTTTTTTTGAAAGGAGTTTGCTATGATATGAAAAATAAGTTATAACTACGTCCCCTAGGAAAGAGAATTCCCATTCCCCGATATTATAGATCTTAGCATCATATACAAGCTTATAAGTCCCTATGGTGAAAAATTCTAAAATTTATTGTTGTGTGAAAATTCCTAACTTTGTTAGGTTTGGCCATTTACCCGAATAAAACATCCAACCTAAAGTATTCAATTAGAATAGGCATCTTTCTTTAATTTATATCAATATAATTATGGAATTAAGTTTGATACCAAACCTATTCAATCGATTCCAAATAAAAAGTAACATGACAAGTGTACTTAAATTTCATCTATGTATTTATTTTTTACTTTATTGGTGATGGAGAAATTCACAATCATTATCTTTCAGGTGTGCACTGGGTAAATCCTCGGAGTACTCGTCACGTTAGCCAGTTAAACCGCACTAGGTAATTAAGTCTTGTGCGGCTGATTTTAACGAGAAAGCTAGCGTTGAGAGGAGCCTAAGAGGATGAACTCATAACAAAAGTCCCCACGCTCACCTACTCGGCAACCCACAAGGGCTAAATTTCATCTATGTTAGTAGTTAGGATTGTGCTTGTATGTACATAACCTTATGTGCCTAATGCATGTACATATAAACGAGTCAATTTTGAGTTGGCATCAGTCTCCATCAATTCCCAATCTTATCAAACCCGTCAATCCCAATTGTGGTATTGCTAATAAATAGTCCAAAACAACACCACCTTCACCAAAGGTTTGGGAAAACAAAAATGGAAAACACAGAAAACAAAAAGGACCAGTAACCTCTAAAGGATTACCATTCGTCAACATGGGCGGAGGGTCATTTTCATTAAATTTCATCAGAGCAATGACCGGATTGTAATCTTATAATCTTATCGATGCATGCAGGCTGTAGCAATGTACATTTGGCTTAGTTGAAGTGAGAAATTAATGAAATTTTCATCAATTAAAACTACAAATTAAAAACTGAAATCGAATTAATTCTATGGTTTACCGGATTATGTTTGAACTTTCTGTTTTGTCAAGATATAAATCAAAACACAATATCTACAGTTAGTTAAGTCAGTTATCTTGTATTTTTCTTCTATATAAAGGGACTTTCACCCTCATGTAAAATCACTTTTGTTACAATACAATTTACAGATTTTATCTTCTTTCTCTTCAATTCATACGGTTTATCAACATTAACATGGTATCAGGTTTGTGATCTTCATCTTAGGCTGAACATTTTCGATTTTCTTTCATCTAATCATCTTGTTAATTGAGATTACCAAGACTCTATGTTCATTTTTATCAAGAATTCAACCAGTTCTGGGAGATCTTGAATCATCTTTTCCTGCATGGCTGCTTAACCACTCAGTTCTCCGGCCGATGATCATACTTCACCGTTCTTCTTGCACCCTTGTGAAAACCCGGGTGTGGTGATCGTCCATGAGTCTTTTAATGGAGAGAAATATAATTCTTGGAGCAGGGTTGTTCTCATGGCTCTGAATGTGAAAAACGAGAATGGTTTTGTTGATGGTTCCATATTTGTGCCTGATCCATCTGATGTGTTGTTGTTTAATTGGTGGACAAGAGCCAATAATCTGGTTCTTTCTTGGATCTTGAACTCCATATTGAAGGAGATTAGACAAAGCCTTCTCTATTTCAATTCTGCGCAAGAGGTTTGGAATGAGCTCAAGGTTCGTTATGTCCGCAGTGATGGACCAAGAGTATTTTATTTAGAAAAGTCATTAAGTTCCATCTCTCAAGGTTCTAATTTGATTACCACCTATTATAACCAGTTTAAGGGATTATGGGATGAATATGTTAGTTTTAGGCCCATAACTAAATGTTCTTGTGGGCATTGTTCTTGTAATATAGTTGCTATCGTGATTGCCACTTTCAAAGAACTGACTCATTAAATTCTTGGTAGGCTTGCATGAATCTTATGCCCAAAATTAGGAGTCAATTGTTGTTGTCTTCACCTCTTCCTTCTCTTGCAAAAGTTTACTCTCTTTTGTTGCAAGAAGAGTCTCAAAGGGGGCTACAAAATTCATCTATTATGCCCACTGCAGCTAAGTTTATGGCTATGTTAGCTAAGCAATCTAGCATTCCAAGGTTTCAGTATCAGAAGGATAAGAAGAGGCCTAAATGTTCTCATTGTGGTTTTAATGGACACATGGTTGATAAGTGTTTCAAGCTCATAGGTTATCCCCCAGGCTGGAACCAGGCTGGAAAGGTCCAAAAGGTTCAAGAATTGTCAAGGATCATTCTGCAAATGCAGTGATACATTCTCCTCAGAGTTCTGAGAAAGTTGATAATCCTCTTTTCACTCCAGAGCTATTTCAGCAATTTTTAGCATATGCAAAGGACCATCACCAGCAATCTCAGGTTTCTAATTCTAATGAGGACATTATTCACACATCTACAACATCCATTTCAGGTATATTTTCTGTTTCTTCCACAAGCACAGATAAGCTTTCAAAATGGATATTAGATACAGGTGCTACAGATCACATTATATGTGATCTCTCTTTATTTGCAAACAATCCTACACATGTTTCAATATCAATCCATTTACCAAATAGACAGTCTACAGTGGCCACATTCATTGGACAAGTTCAGCTCACAGACACTTTGGTTTTGCTTAACACTTTATGTGTTCCTTCATTCTCTTTTAATGTAATTTATGTTTCTCAGTTAGCTAAAGGTTCAAAATATGCTTTGCATATTTGCTCCTCGCATTGTTTTTTACAGGATTTGAAAAACAAGAGGATGATTGGTTTTGCTATGGAACATGGTGGTCTATATCATTGCAAAATAAATATTGTGACATGCAATTCTATATCTTCTATGGATTCTCTAGCTTTATGGCATGCCAGGCTAGGTCATGCTTCTTCAAAGGCTTTAAAATTGTTGCCACATATTGATTCCCAATGCAACAAAAACTTTGATTCTTGTGACATTTGTCATTTTGCTAAACAAAAGAAGTTGTCTTTTAATAATAGAACCTCTGCAACTCAAGACATTTTTGATTTAGTATATTGTGGGGACCCTTTCGTACTACTTCTCATGCTGGTTATAGATATGTTCTTACCATTGTTGATGATTTCTCCAAATGCACTTGAATTTATTTGTTAAGACAGAAGTCTAATACTAAGGCTCATTTAGAATCCTTTTATAACATGGTTAATACTCAATTTCATAAGAAAATCAAAGTCCTTAGGACTGACAATGACGGTGAATTTTTACTGTCTTCTTTATATGCTTCTACTGGTATGATACATCAAACTTCATGTGTGGAAACCCCACAGCAAAATAGATTAGTAGAAAGAAAACACCAACACTTGTTGCAAGTTGCAAGAGCTCTTTTATTTCACTCTAAAGTTCTTGTTACCTTTTGGGATGAGTGCATTTTAACAGCTGCACATATTATATTAATATGCTTCCAACTCCCATTTTAGAAAATAAATCACCTTTTGAGATACTTTTCAAGCAGCGGCCTGATTTTTCTTATTTTAAAACTTTTAGTTGTTTGGCTTTTGCATCTTCTCTATCGAGGCAAAGAGTCAAAATTCAGCCTAGAGCTATTAAATCTGTTTTCATAGGCTATCCATTGAATATAGAAGGTTATAAATTGCTTGATATAGAGAATAATAGAGTTTTTGTTTCTAGACATGTGGAATTCTGTGGACATATGTTTCCTTTCAAATCTCTTCCTAATGTTAATTCTAGTCCTATAGAGCCTCTATTTCTCGATACAACTGAGCATTCTAATGAGTTTATTTCTCAGCATTTACCACATATTATTCCTTCAAATGCTCAGCTTACTGATACAGTTACACATCAAGATGAAAATGCATCAACCAACCAACATCATGTTGTCTCTGATCCTGCACCAACACATTCTTCAGGGGAGCTTAGGAGGTCTAACAGACCTTGAACAACTCCTCACTATCTTGATATATATAATTTTGCTTTACCACCTTCATTGCAAACTCAATCCTCTATAAGGTCAGGTAAACAATATGATATTTCTCATTCACTCTCTCTTGATCAACTGTCTAGCACACACAAGGTATTCACAACTAGCATCACTCAGATACTGAGCCTAAAACATATGCTCAAGTAAGCAAAGTTAGTGAATGGGTTAATGCTATGAATGTTGAGCCCAAGGCCTTGGAGAAAAACAATACATGGACCTTAACAGAGTTGGCCTCCCAATCCTCATTGTATTGGTTGCAAATGGGTATACAAAGTCAAATACAAAGCTATGGCTCTATAGAGAGGTATAAAGCACGACTTGTTGCAAAAGGATATACTCAAGAGGAAGGACTTGACTACTTTGACACATTTTCTCCAGTTACAAAGATTACAACTGTCGGGCTTGTTTTAGTTGTTGTTGCAGCAAAAGGTTGACACCTCCATCAGTTAGATGTTAACAATGTTTTCCTTCACGGTGATCTCAATGAAGAAGTGTATATGAAGCCTCCTCCTGGCTATTGTAATGCATCAGATTCTAGAGTGTGCAAACTCAATAAAAGTCTATATGACTTAAAACAGACATCTAGACAATGGTTTCACAAACTCACCTCTTGTTTACTTGCTTATGGTTTTATACAATCAAAATCGAGATCACTCTTTCTTTATCCCATTTAAATCGATTCTATAGCGGTAATAACATACAAGAGATCACCAAATTAGAGATCATTTAGATGCCACATTCACAATCAAAGATCTTAGCACTTTGAAATATATGTTGGGCATAGAAGTGGCTAGATCATCCAAAGTAATCAGTTTATGTCAAAGGAAGTATGCTTTGGATGTTCTTAATGAAGCAGGATAATTGGGATCTAAACCTTGTTCCACTTCTATGGACGCAAAATCAGACTTACATCATCAAGATCAAACCCCTCTGTCTGATCCATCCATATACAGAAGGCTTATATGAAGATTATTATATCTTACAATTACAAGGTTTGAGTTATCTTATTGCATACAAACTCTTTCTCAATTTATGTCTGGTCCTAGTAATTCTCACCTTGCAGCTGCTTATAGAGGTTTGAGATACATTAAAGCAAATCCAGGCAAAGGTATATTTTATTCATCAAATTCATCATTACAACTAACTGGTTATAGTGATGCAGATTGGGCCAAGTGTTCGGATACTAGACGGAGTGTCAGTGGCTTTGTTATATACCCAGGAGACTTCTTAATCTCATGAAAATCGAAGAAACAAACTACAATTAGTCGTTCATCAGCTGAATCAGAATATAGAGCCATTGCCTTAACAACTTGTGAAGTTCAATTGCTTGTATATTTGTTGAATGATTTACAAATCTCTTCCATAGTTCCTGCCATCACTATACAGATAGCAAGTCCGCCTATTGCATATCTCAAAATGCTTGTCATCACGAAAGGACAAAGCACATTTAATTGGATTGCTATTTTGTTCGAGAGAAGATTCAAAATGGACTTATTAAACTCATTCATATTCCATCTTCTCAACAAACGACTGATCTTATGACCAAGCCATTATCTTTAGTTTTGTTTCACCATGTCACCTCCAAGTTGGACATGATTGTTATTCATACTCCACTTGCAGGGGAGTATCAAGATATAAATTAAAACACAATTTCTACAGTTAGTTAAATTAGTTATCTTATATTTTTCTTCTATATAAAGGGACTTTCACCCTCATGTAAATCACTTTTGTTACAATACAATTTACAGATTTTATCTTTTTCTCTTCAATTCATATGGTTTATCAACATTTCCATTTTGGTGTCAACGAGCCGTTTTCTTAAATAAAAAAAACTTTACAAACTGGTAACCAAATACATCGGTAGCACAAATTTTATGTCGCTAAAAATTAACAATTATAAAAAACTGTACAAATTGAATTTTTATTATATACTATGAAAGTATAAGTTACAATCTCTACAAATTCCATGATTCTTTCCTCTAAGAACAATATTTGTTAAGATTTGAATATTTTAAGGTGGATTGGCCAGTTGGATCTCCTTGGAACTTGATTTTGTCCTTTAATAACATTAATTCGAGGATCAAATGACATACTCTCAAATTAAATGTTAGAACTTCAAGAACACTTCAATTTGAATTTGAGAACTTCCTAGTGGAATTGATTATTCGATTCCTTGAAAGATTAATTTGGACTTGAACATGCGGATATGACAGCTTGATCCCGAATCAAATGCTATAACTTGAATTAGATCCTTGATGAATGATTTGAATGTCGGCTTGAAAACCGTGGATACATTTACTTAATCCCGAATCAAACGCTATAACTTAAGTTACATCAGTGATGAATGCCTTGAATATCGTCTTGAATATCGTGAATATATTTTCTTTGAATTGGCTTATTGAATTTCACCATCGTCTTTCTTTTGTAGACTTTTTCTCCATCAAATTTTGATTTAACTCCTTAAAAATGACTCATATTTATACTCATAGGAGAGGGGTTCATGACTTGATTTAATTGATATTTCAAGATTTAATATTGAATTATCTCTTTAATCACAAGATATGATAATTATCAAAGGAGATAGTGATTGTTTCACAACTTATCAAGATAAATCTTGGTCTCCAAGAATCTGACATTTGTCACTCTTTAATTGGTCAATAAAATATTTATTAAAATATCAAATAATTAACTATTTAATCTAGAAATAAATTCATTCAATTCATAAATATAAATATAATTTTTTTAATATAGAATTCACATGTGTCACCTTTTAATTTGATTGGTAAAACTTATTTCGTCCAAAACATCATTACAACTGCTTTGAATATGACAATATATCTTGGGGAAAATTTCTTAATAGGATCCAAATTTAAGAAAATCTATCAATTCAAGACCCAAAATTTTAAACTTCTTAAATCAAGGCCCAATTTTTATTTTTCTCTCAAATTGGGTCCTCCCTCAAATTTTGGGTTCTCACTTCAAGACCCAATATTTTAACTTTCTCAAATCAAGACCCGGTTTTTATTTTTTTCTCAAATCGGGCCCTTCCCCAAAATATTCGATTCTCACTTCAGGTTTAAAAATTTAATAAAAAAAGAAATGTTAATGTAACCTATCATCCCAACCACGCAAATTATTTTTCTCTCTTTTTTTTCGCTCTCATCCCCTTTTTCCTAATCGATACTTGTTTTAAACTTTAAAATTCAATCATAATTGGCTATCTTATTTTTTTTGTAATTGAAAAATATTTTCCTACTTTTTCATTCATAATTTGGATATCTTATTTTTTTTATTAATCGACAAATATTTTACTATTTGCCTCATCTTGCTAGCTACATACATTTAAATTTATAGATTCCTGTATATGCACGTAAATTGACAATAAGTATGGAGTGGGAAAAAAACAATGAGCGAAAAAAATGAAAAGAGGAAGAAAAATATTTTTTGTGCCTAACGTGATAGAATACACTAATATTTATCTTTTTATTAAATTCTAAAACCTAGAATGAGAACCCAAAATTTGGGGGAGGGCCCGATTTGAGAAAAAAATAAAAAATGAGTCTTAATTTGAGAATGTTAAAATTTTGGATCTTGAAGTGAGAACCCCAAATTTGAGGGAAGACCCAATTTGAGAAAAAAATAAAATTTGGGTCTTAATTTAAGAAGGTTGAAATTTAGGGTCCTATAGTTATAGATTTTCTTAAATTTGGACCCTATTATGAAATTCTCCCATATATTTTGACATGCATGTACAATAATTCTCTTGTTTGGAAGCACCAACTAGTAGTTTCCTTTTCTCTTCATTTTTTTTCGTAGTTTCCTTTTTTGGGGTTTTCACAAATTCTATCACTTGCTACACAACGTCGTACAAGAAATAGTTTTCCGATTGTTAGATTAGACCAAATGGGATTAGGGGTGTAAACAAATTGAATCGATATTCTTATTCGGCTTATTTAAAGAATATTATTATTCGCATTCTTTTAATGTTCGAATACAAAAAATGATTCTTATTCTTATTTGAAAATATATCTGAATACTTACAAATCAATTCGAATATTCGTATCCGAAATCCTACTTATATTTATCTTTTTTCCCGATAATTCTGATTAGATTACAATAATAATTAGAATCTAAATAATAATTCCAAGTCATGTAATAATTAAATACATCAACAACATATTAATCACCAAATATATCAACAAAAAAAGAATTTATGATTCGAGTCCATCAAGAATATACTATAATAATTCTGGCTAGCATTCCACATCATGCTTATAATTGGACATCAACCCGTTCTTCTTCCTCCTATGCATAAATAAGTCAATTAGAGATTAATGTAGTTTCCTAAACATGCAAATACGTTCAAGTGTGGCCTATGATGTCACTATATTGATAGGAATAACTAAAATAGCAAGAGGCAACTTAGACAAAATGCATTATGGACTTTTATTATATTTAGATTTACTAGTTTTGTCGTTTATAAGTGAATATATGGTTTATTATATATTAGCAATTTACATAAATAAATATATATTATATGTATAAATGTTATATATAAGTGTTTTGTATTGTTGGGTAAAATTTCTGGTGAAGGTTTCTGTTTGAAGAAAAAAAATGGCTGGAATATAGTGTTTAGGCTTAGTCGAGGCCTGATTTAGAATCAGTCTCCGCAAGACGAAAACGCCTCGTATACCGAGTGCTTACGGTTCCGGCGCTCGCCTCTAAGATACAACGACTTTAACTGTTCCGGTTAGCAGCACAGCAAAACCGGAACAACAGCGAACAAGACAAGTGTTTGACTACTTTCAAGCTTTCAAGGAGGAAAATGGGCAAGATGCAAAATGCAATGCTCGATTTTATGTTATCTGATTAATTTCGTCTTTTTCGTATGTTTTTCAGACACCAGGGATCGACTATTATAGGCTTTAGACGCCCCGTATGGAAAGAACATGTCTTTTGGCTCGAAAAGACACTTTTTTCAGACGAATGCACGCACCTGGCAGAGAGCACGGCCTGACGCACGGGGCGTGCGCATGCCCGTCGCGTGCGAGCTCAACCTTTTCGGCACCAAAGACGACCTGGATGCACGGGCGTGCGCCGGCCCGTGCGTGTAGGCGGCAGACCCTCGGCAGGTAGCACGACCTGACCGCACGGGCGTGCTCCTACCCGTGCGTGGGGCCGGAAGTTTTTCCCAGTTGAACTCTTTTAATTAATTACAAAAATTAATTAAATCTATTTAATTAATTACAAAATTAATTAAATATTTTAATGTTTTAAAGGTTTTTGGTCCAAAAAGAATAAGGCCTTGAAGCCCAAGCCCAAGCCCACGACCCACGACCCGGGCCGGCCGGCGGCGCGCGCGCGCGTGTGTGCTTTGACCAAACCCACAAGCATGTAGGTCCTCTCCCCTTTAAAAACTTGGGTGCCCCCAAGGGCCCAAACCCATTTGTCCAACTTAGGATAAATAAAGTGTGCAACTTTACCTCCTTTTTCCTATGTGGGATGGAGCATCTCTCCTCCCCCACATTTCCCATTTTCCATACCATTTATTTGTATTAAGTGGCTAACTTCTTGCATTAATTTCTCATTCACCCGGAATCGGTTTTGAGAAATTCCAAATGCTATTCTCATCTACTCTCTAAGTAGAATTTTTACAAATAATTTAATTCCATTTTTCACAAATGGAAACCACTTAATTAATTGGTCAAAATCGGGTCAACACCCCATTAATCAAAGATCAATTCCAACATGTATAAATATAAATATCAAAACATATATAATAATATTCTAATATTCTTCTAATATTTGAATCGAATATAATGATATTCATATTCGTATGTGCATAATATATGAATCTGAATAAATATTCTTATTTGGATTTGTATTCTAATTTTTTGAATTCAAATTTGAATATACGAATACCGAATTAAATCAAAAAGATTTGCTTCTTTTACATCCCTAAATGGGATTTACCTACTTTTAGATCCAGAAAGGTTGTTTGTAAGTAACGTATATAGCATCTCATTGTATTAAATGATTGATCAATTTGTTACATTTGACCAAATGGGATTACCTACTTTTTAGATCCGAAAAGGTGGTTTTTAAATAACATGTATATAGTTCTCATTGTAATGATTGATCAATTTGTTAGATTAGACCAAATGGGATGACCTATTTTTAGATCCAGAAAGGTTGGTTGTAAGTAACATGCATATAGGCTATAGCATCATTTTTTTTTAATATAAAGGCTATAACACCTCATTGTAATATAAAGGTTGGATGATTTCATTTTTTTTTTTCGATCCAGAGTATCTCCACACCAGTTGGGGGCACAGACCCCACACTGCCTTCGGCCTATGGAACATCCGTCCTTCCCAGGGATAGTCCTAATCTCTGGAGGAGGAGGGGCAAACCCAACCCCAACCCCAAAACTCCGCGGTAGTCAGGACACCTCATTGTAATTCATTGATCAAATTTTAATATACATGTTAAGGATCTTGACTTAATCCGTATGGACTAATCATAGTCATTCCCATATAATAATCAATGGTTGTAATTAAATGTATTGAACTTACATTAAATATTTAATTTAAGAACCAAAAAGATAGCTATGTAAAAACGCAATTAATTGTAATCTCTAAATACAACAACAAATGGTTACAAACATGGAAAGGAATCAAGCACACGATCTATTACCTTTCGTATTGATCTCAATCCTAAAGACGCCATAAACAATACAATCACAAAAATTTCTCTTTTTACACGACATTAACGAGTTGTAGAGTTTACAGAGAAAAAAATTGTGAAGAAGAAGATGACTTCTATTAATTGGGAAGAAGCGTTAATACTTCCACAAGAAACTCCCATGGACAACATAGAAGAAGTTGACAACCATGAAGAACTTGAAACTGGAATATTCAACACAAACTCTATATAATATAATCTGTAAATTTTCGCATTGGAGATGGTGCATAAATACTTTGGGAACACTGCATATTTAACTGTAAAATGTTGCATAGTTGAAAACTATATATGCAGCAAAAATTAACTAACTATGCATTTTTTCAAAGCTATCTATGCAGTGTAAAAAACTATATATGCAGTATATTATACCCAACTATGCAATGTGTCATAAACTATGCAACAAAAATCAACTAAATATGCATTGTCTAGAAACTATCAATGCAGTGTAAAAAACTAATTATATAGTACATTATACTCAACTATGCAATAAGTGTCATAAAACTATGCAACAAAAAAAACTAACTATGCATTGTCTAATATTTATCTAAGCATCAAACAAAAACTAACTATACTTACTCCCACCCACCCTCGTGGTTTTTACATTTCACCAATATATGTCATAAAATTCGTAGATCACTTTAGTTAGGGTAATCAGTTTAATCGTTGAGGTAACTCCAGTAGTCAAAGTCCAAGAGTTAAGGTAACTTCAATTGTTAAGGTACTTCGTGGAGGGAACTGGCCCGCGACACGAACAAACAAGGTTAGGAGAGTCATGGGTTAAGCAAGGGCAGACTATTTATTCCAACCGCATGGATGATTGCTAAATGTATAAAAACTACCATATTAATATTGATACATAAATCAAGTCTAAATTGTGGATTTTTAATAAGATGTTTTTATACACGTGACAATTATCCATGCGATGGAATAGGATATGAAATTTTCTTTTGCAACAGAAGATCTCATTGGCTTTGATCAGTAATATGGACTTCTTGTGCCAGTTGTAAAGATTTGACCCAATAATTATAGGCTAATATAATAATTTCATAATTAAGTAATTTAAACAAATAAATGATAGTGTAAGTATATTTTACCCTCATCAGATATGAAATACCATTTTGGAATAGAAGTTCCCATCCGCCTTTTTAGAGCATATCATCCTCAATGAAGAGTTTGATTGAAGGATATTATGTAATATACAAATTCCTAATTTTAAATAAAACCAAGTGTCTTAACAATATTAAAAAAATACAAATTATTGGATTTCTCGGCCTCTGCAAAGTTCTTTGGACTTCCCAAAAATATCTTGGCACACTTATAGGGTTCTACATTGGAAAATATCATAGCACACTTGATAGATGGAAAATTCAGAATGCAACAATGTTGGAAAAAACTGGTGGTGTATATCGAATGGCTGAAAAATCGAGCAGAGTTTCGATACGAAAATAGATGTCGAGGCAAGAGTTAGACTCTTTCTCTTTAAGACAAGATTGCCCCGCTCACGGTGCATACGGTATGCGGCAATTGTCTCCCAAGATACAACAACAAACTTTGTGATAGTTGCACTACAAATCGCAAGCACAAAGAAAATAGATGTCGACGCAAGAGTTAGACTCTTTCTCTTTAAGACAAGATTGCCCCGCTCACAGTGTGTACGGTATGCGGCAATTGTCTCCCAAGATACAACAACAAACAATTGTGATAGTTGCACTACAAATCGCAAGCACAACGAACACTTTGATGTTTTTTGAACTCTCTTTATAGACTTATGCAGAATGTATATGAAGCAAGGAATCCGAATTTTCTGATGTGATGAAATGATTCTGGGGGCTGCTATATATAGAGCTCCTGGTCCGGATCAAGTCTTCACCGTTAGATCGCGCCTTGTGGTTAACAGCTGCGACCTGATGGTTCTAATCGCATCTGACTGAAGGGACACACCCTTTGGCATACACCTCTGCACACTGGACAGTCGTGTCCAGTCACGGTACCCCATCAGCGAACAGACGCATCCAATCAGTGCCACGTGTCGCCGTTCAGATGATTCTGCCAAGTCACTGCCACATCACCGAGCCACTGGACTGAACCCTGGTTCGATTTTCCAAAACTTTAAGGCTCCTCGCGACAATGCGAAGTGCAAAGTGTACCTCTAAAGCGCCCAATGCGACTATGTGCGACGTGCATGGGCTCGGCTCCGGCTCAGATGGTGCTTCACACCGTCCTCGGTGCCTTTTGAGCTAGCCAAAGGCTAGTCAAAATTAACTTGGTCCACTAGGGTGTACCATAAGGAGTTACACTTGATTAATCCTTATTAATAGTGAAGCTCTTTATTAACTAGTCAAACATTCAATATGTTTCCTATGTGGGATATGGCTTTCCATATTCCCACCCTTTTATATTCCATATATAAAAACATTTTAAGTGGCCAATTTAAAGCATTTATTTCTCATTCACTCGACATTGGTTTTGAGAAATTCAAAATGCTAAACTCATCTACCCGCGGCGTAGATGACGTTTATCTCATTTATTTCATACTTCGAATAAAAGAACGCACTTGAATAATTGGTCAAAATCGGGTCAAAACCCAATTTATAAAAACCAATTCCAACAAAAAATACATGGATTTAATCAGATACAATTTGAAGGATTTTGCAGCTTAATTAGTGAATTTATGAACTATAGTAAAGGCAATAATCTTGAAACTTAATATGAGGTGGGGCATTTTTCAAAAACCGAGGTCAGGCAAGAATTAGATAACAACAATCTTGCAATGTGGTTGTGGTCTATGGAATAATTTTCGTGTAGTTCAAGTTGTATAATTGACTCTAGAGTACGCTCTTCTTTAATCATATTCCTTGTCCATCATAGACCTTTTTAAGTTTTCTCTCCCTTAATGTTTTTTTTTTACAATAATAATACTTTCATTATTAATCAAACTAGCAATACATCGATACAAGACAGAAGTAAATCTGTTAAAAACCTCAAAAGATGAAACTATGAAAAGATGTTGGAAAACTGGTTAAGGAAAAATGGGTTTTGACCAATTATTTAAGTGGGATCATTTATTAAATGTGGAAAATAAATGATATATCGAAATTTACATTCATGGATAGATGAATTTAGCATTTTGAATTTTTCAAAACTAATTTCGTGTGAAAAAAAATTAATGCATAAAGTAAGCTACGTAAATGTCTTTTATATATGGAAATATGAAAGAGTTGCAATGTGAAAAGTCACATCCCATATGGAAAGCATTTCAAAAGCTTGACTTGTTATATAGAGCTTCACCAATAATAAGAAGTAATCATGTGAAGCTCCTTATGGTACATCCTAGTGGATCAAGTCAATTTTGACTAGACTTGGCTAGCTCAAAGAGCACCAATGATGGTGCAGAGCCGTCCGAGCCTGCTCCCGTTGCACTTAGTCGCATTGGGCGCTTTAGAGGCGCACTTTGTTGTATGCATCATTGCGAGGTGTAGGGGGATATATGCAGAAGGTTGTGGACCTTCGGAGCAATGCGATCTAGACCATCGGATTGTGGCTGTTGATCAGAAGGCACGATCTAATAGTCCAGATCAATCCCGACCAAAGAATGCACATATTCGAAGGGCATCCGAATTTCTATCTAAACAGACCCCATGATGTTCATTTTATAAAATTCAATTTGCATTACATCATATTATCTAAATCTTCTTCCTTTTTTGTAAATTCGAAAGTCATGAAATACTATTATGTTCGTTGTAAGTTTGACTTTTGCAAGTGCTGCTAAGTCGAACTTGAAAGTCGTCCTTAGAGATGATTGTCTAAACCGTTAGCACTTTTGTACGGGACAATTTCGTCTTGCAGAGATAGTATTCAATACTAATCTTGACTTCAAATATTTTGTCGAGTTATTCTACTCGATTTTCAAGAAAACCAAACACCACAAACAACAAAAGATTTATAGCATCTAGATTAATAATAAAAATCGGCGTAAAGCCTACAATTTTGAAAATTCTATAGTGTCTAGAATACCTCTGATTCCAGACTTGCAGCATGTTGAAGACCACAATCTGATTTGTTATATCTGTCGGATCGAAAACTTGATTGGCTGAATCGTTCGCACAAGAAAAAAATACCATACCAGGACGATGACAAACCAAATGTTGCACCATCCGACGAAATCACAAACAAGAAAACAAATAAATAATCATGTTCTATGTGGAAAACCACTTATTTAGAAATAAAATTAATAATAAAAAGTGTAGATGGGTGATTTAAGACAAAAATAGCAAAAAATCGCCTCTAGCAATGAAAGCCAAGAAAAAGAAGCAAAAGAAAAGGAGAGTTTTAGAGAAGATAAGGCTAGAATTTTAACTCTCCATTAATGTTAAAATGCCTGTTGTGCCCTTATGAATTGGATGAGAAAGATAAAAAAAATATTACTTTAAACCAGAGAATTTATCTACAAATAAGTTAATAATCATTTAGTAAGAAATATTAGATCAACAACGTGATTAAATAGCCGATTGCTTGTGTGCATGTCTATCCATCTTCCTTGGCCCAACTTCCTCTCACCTTTACAGTTTACACTTTTGAAAACTGTAAGTCTTCAAATTTTACTGGAAAACACTTCAAAATTTGGCTAAGTCTGAGCTGTTAGCGTTAGAAGGAAAACCACCATGATACAGAGGAGTGTTTGTGGCCACCTCCTCCGTGGGGGTCCAACTTTAGGTTCTTATATGTCAAAGGTTAGTCTCTAATATATTCCTGCTACATAAATCTTGTGAAAATTAATATTACACCCTTACTTGATTTCTATTATGTTGTCTCAATTCAAAAATTGGCTGTTCTGAAATATTAGTGCTGAACAGAGGAAACAAACAGGGCACTCTATTAGAGTTGTAATATTTTGTACATGAATATTGGACTGGTTAAAATTTCTGAAAAAGGGAATTGAGTTAATTAATTAAGTTGAATTAAGTCAATTTTTATATTTGTGTAACATAGATTGGAGTTGGCTACTTTGTGACTCAAGCTGTAACTTCTGTGCAAGAGGCCTGTGAATCATCTAGCTACAGTCCGATGGACGATGAATATGGTGGTATGAAGTGGGACAATCTGGGCTTTGGTTTGATGAAAACTGATTATATGTATACGATGAAGTGTGGCAAAGATGACAAGTTCAAGCAAGGAGAGCTTAGCCGTTATGGGAACATAGAGTTGAGCCCTTCTGCTGGAGTCTTGAACTATGGTCAGGTATGATGGTCTTAATGTTTTGATTTTGATCTCTCAATTCTTGATCATATGCTCTATAGATGGGATTTTTCTTTTCCTTGTTGCTCGAATACAGTATGATAGATGGGGTGGGCCAAGGCCGTGGCACACGGAATTTTTCGTTCCATTCTCAGTTTCATATGATGTTTCAATAACAATATACATGTATCATCAATCTAGCGTATTGAGACAATAATGACACTAGAAATGTGGAGCAGGATGGTGGTGGGATAATCATACCATAAGACAAGATAATTTAGATAGACTATCAATGCCTTTAAAAAAGGAACCTTCTAACCAGGTGGCTTAGCCCACCTGGCCACCACAAGCAATTGTGGGGTGGAGGTCAGGGGTTCAAATCCTTGCTCCATCAAATTGTTTGTGGGGTGGAGGTAAGGGGTTCATATCCCTGCTCCATCAAATTGCTTAGTAGATTGGGGGGTCGAACATAATTGTTCTCTTTACCAGGAGATCTCTATTGTACGTCATCGACCCGCGAACACGGCCAGTCGTGCGACATCCAGCGGTTTTACCTTGGCGGAATGAGGAGCGGAGTGTTGTCTCGAGGCATAATGTGCGCAGTTCTCGTAAGAGCTTATCAAAAAAAAAAAAAAAAAAAGGAACCTTCTTTATATACATGTTATTTACCCCAAAAAAAAAAAAAAAAAAAGTTGCACTGTAAATGAATCTCTCTATCCACTCTGTATTAGATTATTGTTAGCTAAATTTTAACACCTTTAAAATAAAAGAAAAAAGAAAAAACGTTTGTTTTATTGATTCGGTGGTCCTCGTGCTTGTTGGTTTGTACTTTGTAAGCTGAACAAGTGTTGAGGAAGAAGGCAGATAGATGTCTAACAACAAACAATTGAAAAGCAGTCTCCAATTTGATTTCTTTAGATATTTTCTTGACGTTTTGAATTTTTGCACTCCAAACTCTATCCTTTCTGCACACCATGCCCCACTTTTCTACAATTCAAATGACACAAATATCCACTTATATGATAATTTGTTCAATGCTTTATTTTTAGGGGATCAATTCTCATTAAATCAAATTCAGTACACCTACGAGCATTATGGTCATCAAATAATTTGTTCCTTTTATTGACTTTCCAGTTTCAAGTACTGTTCTAATGGTGAAATAAGTTATCAGGAAAATATTTAATTTAAAAATAAAATTTAATACATACAAAAATCAATAGCATCTATCTAACCTTAACTTTGAGATCTGGCTTCAATTCTAACATACAAGACTCGTGTATGATCCTTTTTTTAATATAATTATTTAATATATTATGTTTTATCTTAAATTGGTTACTTACCTAAAAGACAAACGTACCATTGATCTTCTTAATATTGTACACACATGGCCGCTCCTTTCATAAGGTCAACGAGTCGGTCAACGAGAACACAATTTTTTTTCGGAATTTGGTGTCCCGTAATTTTTGTGTACCTTCCATCAAAAAAAAATTTGGGTACCTTTTGTATATAGTACATATGCAAAATAATTCAAAAATTACGTCAAGAGTAAATTTAGCCTACTGGTTGAATAATTGCCATCTTGGAAATTTTAAAAGGATAATTTTTGAACTTTTAATGCAAATAAAAAGAATTAAAAGTTGAACCATAAGATAATTTTTGAACTTTTTAATGCAAATAAAAAAATTAAAAGTTCGCAATGCAACCTTATATATTTTACTTTATAATGTAGATAAAGAAATTAAAAGTTCTCAATTGCAACCTAACCTATTGGTCCAAATCGATTCCCTTAAAAGTTCTCAATTTCAAATTAATGGTCGAGCTCTCCCACCAAGAATGAAGATTCCAAATCGATAGCTCTTGCAACCTTGTTTACAAAATTATCATACTTAGTTTTTTTTCTCAAAGTTGAAGCTCAACAACAAAAAAAAAAAATCTACAATAAACATGTCACAAGAAAGATTTGATGAGCTAGCTATTTTATCCATTGAAAAATAAACTATTTAACAACTTGATTGTATTGACTTGATTAACACTTTTACCGCCAAAACTGTAAGGTGAGTTGTATTTAAATATTTATTTTGATTTTTGAATATGGATGTCTTATTATTTTAACTATAATAAAATCATATATTGCACAATATTCTTTCTTTTGTTATTTGTGTTGCTCTTAAAGTTTAATTATACCTAAAAAAGGGGGTGGGGGTGGGGATTTATTGTTCGAAAAGGCCAAAAGAATTGATTGGAGCAGATATAATATCTTCACACTAGAGTTTTTCCTGTTTCATTTTATATAACAATGTATGGATTCTAAATCTGATGTATATTACTTTTTTTCTTGATATTGTATGTTATTGCTTTTTATGAAGGTAAATCAATTTCTTTTACTTAGATATAAATAAACAACAAATAAGAAAAATACAGATAGAAGGGGCGATATGATTATTGAAAGTGTGAGCTAAAACACAGATAGCTTGAACAGGGACTATTCGAAGGCACAAAAGCTTATAGAAGAGAAGATGGAGGCCTCTTTCTATTCCGCCCACAAGAAAACGCAATTCGAATGCAAATCGGTGCCCACAGAATGTGCATGCCTTCTCCTTCTGTTCACCAATTTGTTGATGCCGTTAAACAAACTGCCCTTGCCAACAGGCGTTGGGTACTCATTTCTCTTTTTAATCTACTTTTTTATTTTTTATTTTTTATTTTCCCGTGTTGATTCTTGTTCACTGCCTTAGCAATTTCCTTTTCTTATTTTTCTTTTTTGATTTAGAGCAGATCCCTCCTCCAGGAAATGGTTCCTTGTATATTAGGCCTCTGCTCATAGGAAGTGGACCTATACTGGGTTTGGCACCTGCTTCCGAATACACGTTTTTGGTGTATGCTTCCCCTGTTGGGAACTATTTTAAGGTTGGTTCCAATTTCTGATTGGATGGGGAAATAAACGAGGTATGTGCACACGCATTTGATTTTCTTGCTGTTGCAGGAAGGTACGGCACCCTTAAACTTGTATGTTGAGGATGAATTTCATCGCGCTGCTCGTGGTGGTGCTGGAGGTGTGAAGAGCATTACCAACTATGCGCCGGTAATTATCTGCTTTTTCATGTGCTTGATCAAACTCCTATAAAAGTCATTAATCCATCGTTGAAAAGAAAAAAACATACCAAGTCCCCCCAAATTTAACGTGGTATCAGAGTAGGCCCCATGCTCGGGCCGAGATTGGGTCGTATCACATGATGTGATTGAGCATGGAGGATCATGTGATAAGGGCCGTGCTTAGCAATTTTTCTACCGAAATCAAACTTTTTTAAATGGGCCTTTTCTTACGAATTTAAAGACACCATAAATGAATATTAAAAATAAGCTTTCTATAATGTACAAAATTAGTTAAAATAACATGACAATCATGTTCAAAGTAATTATTT
This sequence comes from Rehmannia glutinosa, assembly GCA_016081115.2. Taxonomy (NCBI): domain Eukaryota; kingdom Viridiplantae; phylum Streptophyta; class Magnoliopsida; order Lamiales; family Orobanchaceae; genus Rehmannia; species Rehmannia glutinosa. Next base: position 135,870 of record JABTTQ020000542.1, on the reverse strand, counting down.
AAATACAACTCGCCTCACAGTTTTGGCAACAAAAGTATTAATCAAGTCTGTATGATCAAGTTGCTCAATAATTCCTTTTCTCAATTGATAACATAGCTAACCCATTCAATCTCTCTTGTGACATGGTTGATCGGAGAAAAGTTTTAATGAGCTTCAACTTTGAGAAACTTCTTTCTGCACTTGCTACAATAACTGGTATCGTCAACAAGATCTTATAAGCAATGTAAGCATTTGGAAAACAATCATCCATTTTCTTCAAGTAACTGGTATCAATTGCAGATTTTGTTTCTCTTGGTAAAGAATACTTCAAAAATGATAACTCCGAAAATAAATCACTACCATCAATGTCAGAGCAACCATTCTGTGTTAGAAAATTTTGAAGATTTTTGCAAGACCTCAACAAGCTTTCATCGTCAGCATATTGCAACTTCTCCAAATTGAAAAGAAAACCAAAAGTTTCCTCATACATTTTAAACTGTGCAAATCGGATTTCTATAGTAGAACGAGCTTGATCGATTATATAGAGAAAATATTTAACTCTGAAAGAATCCTTTGCTAATTGTGGTACTTCTTCACTATTGCGTTCATCAAATAGTTTCTTTCTTCGAATATTACATTTTTCTTGAAATACAACTTCGATGCTTATCTCACTTGCCATTTCTTTAGCTTCACTCATGGCCTTATGAAAACCACCTTCTCTATATTCTTCAAGAAATGAAATAAGTCCTTGCAAAAGAGTGATAGCAACATCAATATCCTTGTCCTCGGATTGAAGAGATTTACTCACAGTGTTGATTGCATATAACAACTTATACCAAATTACCACACTGAGCAAGAACTCAAAATTCTCAAATTCATATAATGCCAATGATTCAGCTTCACTCTTTGTCTTTGAATCTTCAGTATCATGTGTCAAGTCAAGTAAAGCATCTCTTATTTGCACAATTTGTTTTTTTATAGTTTTGACAAGAGTTTGCCATATCAAATAATGTCAAATTAAGACTATGACAACCACAAGGAGTATAAAAAGCTGTCGAATTTACTTCAAGAAGTCTTTTTCTGAACACCTTTATTTCTTCCTTTCATATTAGCTCCATTGTCATACCATTGACCTCTTATATGATCAATATCAAGTCCAGGAGTGCTTTGAAGATGTGTACAAAGCCCAAGTCCTGAAGTGTCATCCACCTCTAAAATTGTACCCAATATTCTTCTAATTTCGTGGAACTTTCTGAATCATCCAAGCATCGTATGATAAGAGACATTTGCTCCTTGTGACTAGCATCCGAGTACAATCAAGAATGATCAAAAATATTTTGCATGTTTAATTTTTGCAAGTATTTTTTTCCTCACTTCATTTGCCAACATCTGGATCAATTCATTCTGAATTCTATAACCGAGATATGTAATATAAGTATCTTGGTCTTGAATACGCCGAATGTGCTCTTTCATTATTGGATCAAACTCAGCAATCATTTCAATCATTTGCAAAAAAATACCATTGTTCTCTTCATAAAGTTTCTCACAACTTCTTCAAAAGCCAGGTTATTTTTTGTCAATCGTTGCACAACTCAAGTTATTATCCTCTGCAATACTTGTCTCCAATGTTCTCTCTCTTTATTGAGTTGTACTTGTACATTTGCATCAATTGTCTTATTTTTTTTCAATCTTCTTTCTAATTCTAGCCAACTAGTCATACACTCCATATGCTCCCTACTTGATTCATGAGTTAGTAGACAACGAATCAAATTATGCCCGTCGTTGAATCCTTCATTAACGAGTTGATTGACTCCAACTCTTTTCTTGAACAACTTGCAAGTGAAACAAAAAACCTTATTCAAAGATACCGATTATAATAGCCATCTCCTATCAATTTCCTCCCCGTTTGATAGAATTCTTTTGTAATATGATGATCAAAATGCCTTTTGACACTATCCTTAGGAAATAAGCTTTGAGCCTCTCTCTTCGGCCCTTTTTCCACTAAAAAATCTCGAACTTTTTTATCAATGTTGCCCCACTTTCCGGGATCATCAAAATGTGAACTTTCATGTTGAACAAGCTCACCATCATTCTCATTGAATTCATTCACTCTGGTTGATTAAGGAACTTCCTCATTGTCATTCAAATCATCTACATCGACAAATTTAAACATCTCTTCATTATTATTATTGAGTGGTTGAGATATGTCTTCAACATCAATTTCATTCTTCTCCAACTTATTCTCTTGTTCTCCATCCATCAAATTTTTATTTGTATTTGAACTCTCTACGGTTGCTCGTTTGTTGGAAGTAAAATATTTGTTGATATCACCAACTTGACATTGGGTTAATTTTTCTATCCTTTGTTTATTTTTTCTCTTTTGGTGTCCGGACATGTGTTTGGGATGCATGATGATACTAAAAAGAAATTGGAGATTTAAAAACTAACAAATAATTCATATTTCATCTATCTACAAGCACAAACTATAAAGGAATAAAAAATAAAAGACATACATAGATGATATAAAAATATGCAATATTGGGGTTAGAAATTCAACTTCTCATTCAATTATCAATCTATATCATAAAAATCATTTCTTAAAATTATTGGCATTTAAATTGGTAAAAACATAATATCAATCAAATAAAAATTACCTATTTTGAAGGTGATCTTGTGATGGCTAGGGATTTTAAGGCCTTGAAATTGGAAGAAGAAATCAAACTGTAGAGCACTTCTTTAATTGTGGAAGATACATACTTGTTCCACTTCTCTCTCAAATTCTTTAATTTCTTCTTTTTTTCTCTTTTTTTCTCTCTTTTTCTCTTCTTCTTTTTCCCTCTTATATATATATATATATATATATATATATATATATATATTTTACCAATTATTTTGGTCCTGAGTCCATTGACTCATTTGACTCATGCTAGGCACGGGCTTGCCTGTGATGAGATGATGATTAATGAATTGACGAAGGACTTACAAGTGAGGGAGGCGTGTTGAAATATGTCACTTGTGAGTTGTCCCACATTGATTAATTAAGGAAGAGAGTCCACTTTATAAACCAAGTGAACTACTCCTCCTATAACCAATTGGTTTCGGTGAAACCTCACTTGGTGGGCTTGGGTTCTCTCCCATATTGGGTACGCTTCATGTATAGGACCCAGGAGCGGAGCTAGGCCAATTTCATTGGGGGAGGGGGGTGAAGGGAAAAAAAAATAAAGCAAGCATATCGAGTATATTTATACAAAATATTCAAAAATACAATATAGTGATATGTAATGCACATCCACAAACGAAAAAAAAAATAACATAGAAATTACTTACGATCATTCTCTAAATATAAGAAAATTGCACACGACATTTTTCATAAATTTAAAGTGACCTTGATCTTGCTCTGTGATATCTCTTGGATAAAACTTCAACGCTGGTTTCGATATGCTTTCAATGTTGAATGACTTTGAAGGACTTATAATTGTCATTAGTATCCAAATAAGAGCTTAAATTTAGAAGCTCCATTGATTTCTCATTAAATCTACTACTAAATTCCACCACAAATTTAATTTTCCAACTAAATTGCACCACAAATTTGGGGGGCTAACTAAAATGATATATACATGTATGAAGGTTTAGTTGGAAAGATCTGCCCCCCCACATATACAAGAGGAAACGCACTTGGTGGGACCGTACCAAGTCCCCCGAATTTAACAGACGAGATAATAGAAGAGGCAAGTTGGCTGAGGCTGAAAGTTTAATCAACCTTATGAAAATTTAACTGGCCTCTCGAAAGTCTTTGTAATTAGTGCCTGCTGTTTCTTAAGTCAAAGAGTTGGGGAACTCATATTTCACCTTCTATTTGCTTGGAGGTCGAGAGGAGTAAAGAATTTCTTGCTGTCTTTTTTGGTTTTGGCTATGCGTTTGATCGATACCGTGCTCGTGTTATGTAGGTCTTGAAAGCCTTAAGTAGAGCAAAGGACCGAGGGTTCTCGATGTCTTGTACACGGATTACGTGAATAAAAGAAACATTGAAGAGGTCTCGTCTTGTAACATCTTCATGCTCAGGTATTTAACTCATTCTAATTCCTTATATAAGTTTCTTGACTAATGTGTCAATAGGATTTTACTCTAGATCTTTGTAATGTGAGACATATTTTTCATATATTTGTTAACGAGAATTACATAAGAACTGCTAATGAAGCATGAACAAATTTGGTAAATGCTACTCACAATATTTGAATTTTTATGTTGTCGATTGAAATATTGTTAGTGAAAAAGAGCCAATAGTTTCATATGGCGGCGGGGGTGCCAAGGAAACATTAAATAAGTCGATAATATATTTTCGGTTGATGATTTTAAGGTGATTAGATGGTTGAACCCGTGCAATATACAAATTATCATGGACTAGGATAGTATTTTGAATTTAATAATCTCTTTTTTTTTACATGGAACAAGAGGGAGATACTAAACTTGCTTTATCCAATCAAACAGGATCCTTTGTGTTGGCGTTTGTTTCGCCAACAAGCAAGATGTGCGATAAAGTAATACGTGGAAATGTAAATGAGTTTCTATTTAAGGGCTGATTCACCTTTTTATAGATCTTAGAGCCGAAATGTCTGTCGGTTTTTTTTTTTTTTTTTTACAATAGCGTATTTTCTTCTTTTTTTTTCTCTCTAAAATGAGGCTTTTTATACTCTTCTAGGAAGTGGATTTTCAATAGTCATCTTTGCACTAATTAGTAAAAATAATCTAAAAGGACACATGTCCCCTCTTAATCACGCATGCCGACCAAGTTTTTGCCACTTGGTGACTCATCTTGATTATGCTCGACACGTGGCGACTTAAGCGCTAATGGAGTGCTAAGTATGGGCAAATGACTATTCTTTTAAAATTCCCGCGCACGCGCTTCCCGGCAAGATTCAGCTCGGAGGTCGGGCTCGGTAGTTGGGCTCGGGGTCGCGAGCCCAACTAATGGCGTGTCACCGGCACGGTTCGTGACGTCATGTGGGCCACTCGTATGTACTTACTAGATGGCCACGTGGGACAATTTCTTTCCAGCTCGGCTCGGGTGTCATCAATGGCCCCCAAGTTTAATTCCGGGAGAAGAATATCTGAAGTCGGAGTTAAACTTTAATGCTAATCATGAGTTTTTAATGGGGGAGAGGAAACCTCAATAGTTATCTTTTCCCTGACATCTGTCGTGTAGTAGTTAATGGCTGAAGCAGCGCATTAATTGCGGTTTTATGATGACAGACACGTGGCAGTTCTTGGTTGGACCAACTTCGCGCGGGAACCGAAGAGGTGCGTCAGTCCTGTCAGTGGGCGTGGGGACGTGGCGTTTCTGACACCTTTGACGGCTTTTGAGAGTGAAAAGGCGTGTCTTTTCGAGTGGGTGTCTCATTTTTCGAGAGAATCACACCTATAAATACCCCTTTCCTTCTTCATTCTACACTTTCGTATCCTCTATCTTCCAAGCTAAATTCGTCGAGACCGAGCAGTAATTTCGGGTCGGCTTCCAAAGTTCAGAGTGGCAGGCTCGCGTGGGGGTCGGAGCAGGCGGGACCGTCCTTTACCCCCCTTCAAACTTTACTTTCGATTTCAGTAAGTTTACCTTTTTTTACTTTTTATTCCCTATCTTCATTTCATTTTTAAAATTTAACTCTTTTTCTTCTTTTCTTTTTTTCTGTCAGGGAACCGACCATCTAAGGGTCTATTGTCGTCCACTTTCGTCCACGGGCTGGAGAACATCCAGGCTAGGGGCGCAATGGACAGGCGAATCGAGAGATTGGCCACCGAGACCCACTTTGCTGCAGCTGGCTTGAGACCTGCTTTGCCCAACGACCCCGAGGTCGAAGAAGGGGCCGAGGGTCGAGCGACGGTGGTGGAAGAGGGGGCCAGAGAGATGGCTGAGAGGAGCCCTCCAAGGGTTGAAAGGGAGCGGACCCCAGAACAAGTGCGGCCCGTGTAGACGGAGCGGGCGGCCGGGCAGGTGCGAACCCCCGAACTGCCTAGGCCAACTGGTGTCCAAGGTATGCGCTTTCCGTTTCTGACATTTCTTTTTCCTTCAACCTTCCTTTTATTGGACTTTTACTTAATTGGCGCTTTTTGTAGGGTGTGGCGTGGATCTTTTCGCGCGCCTTAATCTTGTGAGGAGTACAGCCGCTCGCCAGACAAGGGCGGCCGTAGTCGAGCCCACCGATGCTGAGGCGGCACGGAGAGAGGCGATCAGGGAGGGGATTGAGATTGAGGAGCCCGGGTGTACAGAGCGGGTCGGACCCACGCTACTGGTGCCTCCAATGCAGACTCCCGCAGCGGGGTCCCGAGGACCTTTTCGGATGACCTTGGCCGGGAGGGTGAGATGAGGCCTGCGAAGGGATGGCAGGATCACGCCCCCAATGGTTCGTTGAGTTCGTGAGGTGCTCTACGCCCACTGATGAGCAAGTGAAGAATTTGCCTGACGCGGGGCGGGCGGCCAGAGACGTGGCTGCAAGGGCGTGGACAACCGGGATAGAACAATTTTGCTCGGAGATTGATTGGAAGGAAAAGGCCCAGTACGTCATGGGGCTGTCTGGGCGCATGACTGGGATTTGTGGCACATGATCGGTGGGATGGAGGGGTTAGAGAGGCGCCATCAAGACCTTCAAGAGGCTCACGCCCTTTGCCAAGGGGTGCAAGAGTCTTTGAAGACTCAAGCAGAGGAAGCCGCGGCTAGGGCCAATGTTGAAAGGGTGGTAGCCGTGAAGGCCGAAGCCGAGCGGGATCAGGCCCGTAAGGCTCAGGAAGAGCTCTGTGCGAAGGTCGCGGAACTGGAGCGTGCAACTGCCGCTCAAATTGAAGAAATGGAAAGGCGCATGGCTGAAGTGCGCCGGGAAGCCGAAGAAGCCTACCTCAAATAGGTCGAGGACGCTCAGGTAGGTGCCGTCCGGGCGTATAAAAACTCAGAGGAATATGCCTTTATGCTGACTTGCGAACACGCGACCAGTATCAGGGAAATTCTTGAGGATCTCAGAGCCGTCCGGACCATTGAGCAGCTCGAGGGGGACCTTGCCTTGTTGGAGACTGACCTCGACGCCCTTCGCCCGCAATTTGCTGATGCTGCTGGAAACCAAAGCCCGCCTCCTCCAGAAGAAGAAGTAGCTTCCAGTAGGCCTAATGAAAATCCCCCTCCTGCCAAGGTTTGACGCTTCTCTTTCTTGAAGTTTCTTATGTTTTGCTAGTTGGCCATGAGCCTCTGAATGTAATGGGCTCCGGCCCCTCAATGTAAATATTTTTGGTGGAATGGAACCATTCTTTCAGTTATCCGTGTATGCATTAGAATTCCTGTTAAGTATTGTGCTCGTTTTTTCCTTTTTGTTGGATGGCTTTTGTTTTGTCTGCCTTTTTTTCTTTTTTACGTATGGGGCTCGGCCTTTTGTGCTAGAATGAGACAGATAGTGGGCTTCAACTGCCTGTGTTCGTTTACTAAGTTTTATGCTCGGAGCTTAAGTCGAGTCTTTGTTTTCAGGGTAGGTCCGCCTTTTGGGCGAGCCTCCCTTAATTGACGTGCAAGGGACGTACCCGAGACGAGCAGTCGGCGCTCGGCCTTTGGCCGAGGCGATTTATCCGGCGCTCGAATCTTAGCCGAGGCGAAAAAATTGTTCCCTTCTTTGAGAGAGCTCACAGAATATCAGATGAAAGGATAAACTCTTAGAATTGTATCCAAATCATAAACTTAGTCTTTATCGATAGTACCTTTTAAGGTATATTACATTCCATGGATGTCCATGGATGTTCAAACTTCCTTCCACTCAAGTATTCCAACTAGTACGCCCCATTCAACAAGACCTTACTGACCCGGAACGGACCTTCCCAGGTCGGTTTTAGCGGGCCTGGCTCGATCCCTGTTACTCTTTTCAGGACGAGGTCGCCGACCTGAAACTTTCTTTCCTTCACTTTTTAGTTGTAGTACCTCTCGCTTCTTTGCTTATATATAGCATTTCTTATCTCAACACTGCATCTCTTCTCTTCTAGTAAGTCCAGCTCGGCTCGGAGCGCGACACCATTGTTTTCTTCGGAGAAATTTGCAACTCTAAAGGTAGGGGCTCCGATTTCAACAGGAATGACTGCTTCGGTACCGTAGGCTAAAGAATAAGGTGTTTCCCCCGTGGCCGATCTGTGTGTCGTTCTGTACGACCATAGCACGCCGGGTAGCTCTTCAGGCCAATTGCCTTTAGACTTCTCCAACCTTGCCTTTAAAGTGTATTTCAGTATCTTGTTAACTGTTTCAATTTGCCCATTGGACTGAGGGTGATATGGAGTCGAAAAATGATTTTTGATGTGAAATCCTTCACAAAAATTTCGAAACCTCCGGTTATCGAATTGCTTCCCATTATCCGAGACAATTGAGTGCGGTATCCCGAATCTGCAGATAATGGACTTCCATACAAAATTGACGACCTTTTCCTCGTCTATCTTTGCGGAGGTTCGCCTCGCCCATTTTGTGAAATAGTCTACTGCCACAATGGCATACTTCACGCCCCCTTTGCCAGTGGGGAGTGGTCCAATGAGATCCATGCCCCAATTGGCAAACGGCCAAGGATCAGAGATGTAAGTAAGTCGCTCGAGGGTGGTACCTAACCTGCGGTGCAAATTGTTGGCACCTTTCACATTTCTTGACAAGGTCGGTTGCATCCTTCTTCAGGGACGACCAATAATATCTTTGTCTTATTAATTTGTAAGCCAAAGTTTGGCCCCCGGCGTGATTTCCGCAGATGCCCACGTGCACCTCCCGGAGCGCGTAATCTGCATCTGTTTCGGATAAGCACCGGAGGAGTGGGACGGAGTACCCACGTTTGTACAAGACGCCGTCTATCAACGTAAACCGAAAGCCCGAGTGCGCAGGTGTTAAGCTTCGATCTTGTTTTCTGGTTGCACTCCTTTCTCTAAATACTGGATGATAGGGGTCATCCAGGTCGGCTCGGTAGCCTCATTAGCATGTATCTTCTTTGTGTTAAGTGACGGGGCGGACAATTGAGTAACCGTTACATCCGCAATCGCCTCGGTGCCTGGACTGGAGGCTAACCGAGCCAAAACGTCTGCTTGCATGTTCTCTGTTCGGGGAATATGTAGGACATCTGCCTTAAAACGCGACAACTCTTTCTTGACCAAGTCTAGATACCGGGCAATCTTTTGTTCTTTTGCTTCATACTCGCCGTTGACCTGATGGACGAGCAGCTGCGAGTCACTACGTACCAATAGCTTTTTTTGCCCCATTGATGCAACCATTTCCAGTCCTGCTAGGAGTGCTTCGTATTCGACTTTGTTATTGGTCGCTGGGAACTGGAACCGCACGGCCGAGCAAGAAGCACTTGTGTTTTGGATCGATTATCACGATCTCGCCTCCGCTTTCGGCCTGCGGTGGAGGAACCATCGACAAACAATTTCCATTCCTGATCTTCAATCACCTCTAGCTGGATGGAAGGTGTGAATTCAGCTACAAAGTCAGCCAGTGCTTGTCCTTTGATTGTCGTTCGGGGTTCATATAGAATATCAAACTGGCTGAGCTCGACAGCCCACTTGATCATCCGACCAGAGGTGTCGGGTCGGTGTAGCACTTGTTTTAGAGGGTAGTTAGTAAGGACCACGATTCGATGCTCCAAGAAATACGGGCGGAGTTTTCGTGCTACAACGACCAATGAATAGGCCAATTTCTCCATAGGTGGATATCGAAGCTCGGCGTCGTGTAGCGCTTGACTCGTGTAATAGATAGGATGTTGGATCGAGTTATCCAGTATGATTAATACCGAGCTGATAGCGTACTCGGAGATGGCAAGATATAGATATAAGTCCCCCCGGGTAGGTTTTTGTAGCAAGGGTATGGAGGCCAAATGTGTTTTAAGTGACTCAAAGGCAATTTGGGCTTGCTCGGTCCATTCAAAGTTTTTATTTTTCTTGATAATTTCAAAGAAGGGTTTGCACTTGTCCGTGGACCGAGAGACAAACCGATTAAGAGCAGCTAATCGGCCTGTTAAACTTTGTACTCTTCTAACTGAATTGGGAGGTTCAAGATCAATAATAGCTTTTATTTTATCCGGGTTGGCTTCGATCCCCCGTTGGCTGACCATATAACCCAAAAATTTACCCGAGCCGACCCCAAAGGTGCATTTTCTAGGGTTTAACATCATCTTATACTCCCTTAAAACAACAAACATTTTATTGAGATCATTAAGATGATCAGATATATACAGAGATTTCACCAGCATATCATCCACATATATAGTACGACCTATCATTTCCTCAAACATTTTATTAACTAACCTCTGGTAGGTCGCGCCGGCATTCTTTAACCCAAAAGGCATCATCTTCTAGCAGTAGACACCGCGAGCGGAAAAGAACGACGTATTTTCCTCATCCTCTGGGTGCATTCGTATCTAGTTATAGCCCGAGTACGCGTCCATGAAACTCATTAGCTCATGTCCGGACGTGGCGTCTACCATATAATCGATATTGGGCGAGGGATAACTGTCTTTGGGGCATGCCTTGTTGAGGTCGGTGAAATCTACGCAAAGGCGCCACTGGCCGTTGCTTTTCCTCACGAGCACGGGATTGGCTACCCATCGGGGATAGAGGGATTCTCGGATAAACTGGTTGTCAAGTAATTTGTTAACCTCGGCTTCCAAGGCAACCTGCCTTTCGGGGCCGAGTTTGCGTCTCTTCTGGATCACCGGGCGGAATGTCAGGTCGATATTCATTCGGTGGCAGGCATGTTTGGGATCAATTCCTGGCACATCGAGGTTATTGCCAAGAAATTCAATCAACTCTGTTCGAAATGGCTCTTGGAGGTCGTGGCCAATACGTAATTGGTGTCCTCCATTCCAGCCTCCAATATCGACCGTGTCGACCTGCTCAACAGGTTCCGCGTGCTTTCTTTTTTTGCTTTGCCCCTCTTTTTTCTGTAGGGGCGGTTCATCGTCAGTTGTCGGTCCATCACCCGGCTCCACCTACTTCTCTTGATTCTCCAGCATTGGTTTCTTTCCAGGCCGCCGACCTAGATCATCCTCCGAAACCACCATTGCCTCCCGCTCGGGCTCACTTTCTGTTCTTGGGTGGTCTTTTTCTGTCCCACTGGTTTCACCTTGTTCTACTACATTAATCTTGACGGGTCGGAGTTTGAGAGAGCACTCCCGCGACTCCCTCTGGTTCCCCTTATGGATGACTTCTCCATCCGGGTCGGAAATTTTATACAAAAATGTAATATTGAAACAACCACTTTTAAATGATAGAGCAACGGCCTTCCAATGATCGCATTATACTCCGAATCGACATTAATTATTTTGAACGTGGTCATGACGGTCCGTTTATGCGGCCCCTGCCCCATTTGAATGGGCAGGTCTACCTCCCCGAGCGGGATTATTCTTCCTCCTCTGAAACCCAGAATATTGTCATTACATGGACGAATATAGCTATCGTCCCACGTTTAACCTCCTAAAAGCTCGAACGTAAATCACCGGTAGAGTAACTTCCCGAGTCAATCGAAATCCTATGGATCGGAATGCCCGTGGATCGGTGCGATGACCAGGGGTCGAGTGTGGGTGAACCACCTGGTCGGCGCTCACGTCCGAAAAAGCGAAACGGCTGTCGGGCTGGCCTTCCTGATTTCGGCTACCCGAACTTGTCTTTCCGCACGGGCGGCTTGTCTAACATCGGCTTTTCTTTTTCTATTTGAACGGCTATCCTCAGCCGTGTTAGTATTGATTCTATTCACACTAAACATCATTAGGATCTCCCTACCCTGATTTTCATTTGGTGGCAGTGGTAAGGGAGCTGGATTCCAATCGTTCCGGATTTACACCTGGAATACGTCTTGGGTGGGGCGGTAACTCGTGAACGTATCTTCTCAATCCGCCCTTCGAATGATGCGCATGATCTCCTAATAAGGTCCCTGGCATTCGTCAGTATAATGGCCTATCGATTTATGATAGGCACAATATCGTCGAGCATCCAACTTGGCCGGCTCCAGCCTTAAAGGCCGAGCCGGTGGCAACAAATTCAGACCATGTATCTCATTCCAAATGGCTGAAGGAGTGTGGGTCAAGGTACTTCTCAAACGCGAGCAACCGGCTCTCACGTCTGGCGAGCACTTGTACACAGTGGTCGGGTTTTAGAAAATGGTCGGAACTCGTCCCGACCAAACAGAACTCTTTCTTCCCATCCTTTCTCACGCCCCGCCTTACATTCGGGCGTTGACTTGCCATAGCCTCCTCCGCGATGTGACGTTCAGCGCGGATCAAAATTCGATCACGAGGTCGCCCCGATTCATGGATAGAGTAGTTAAACCACGTCTCGGGGGCGAGACCGGCCATAGTCGCAATCACGATAGCATCGTCCGATACTGGTTCCATCTCTCGGACGTGCTTATTTAATCGAGCAATATAACTTTTTAAGGACTCATTATTCCCCTGTTTGATATTTACGAGGGAATCCTTCGGGGCGGCTCGGACAGTTCCATCCACACTAAATACTTGTGGATGTGCGTTGTAGGGTCGGTCTCGCCATTATACAGACCGACCTGAGGAATTTTGAGCTTCGGCGGCAGTGGAGTGGATAGAATACTTGCAAAGAAAAGGTGACACCACGAAACGGGTTTGTTACCCGATAAGGTCTTGATGATCGGGGCCTCTTCGGGCCGCCTTCCAATTCATTTAAACGGCGGCGGAGGCGCACTTCCGCTTCTTGTTCCTCCAAAGAAACTAGGACCTTGGGTTTGATTGACCACTAGCGGCTCCCGCTCATCCGAAACCGGCGGGAGCTTATTGATCGAATCAAGGGAGGAGGATTATTTCCCGGTCGCAAACACGAGCGGCGCGGTGGTGGCGCGCAGCTCGGCCGCGATTCCGCCACACGGCTATGGTCCTCGTTATCTTCGCGCGGCCGCCTCCTATCATGGCGACCACGCAACTCGTTACTGACCGCTTCCCCGCCCTCTTGATGGAGAGGCACAGAACACGGGGTCAACATGCACGTTTATTGGGGAATATTTAGTGGAGGATTAGGTGGCTAAGTATTTACTGGTGGTGGAGGGGGCACTTGTGAGTTAGTGGTAGCAAGCGTTTGAGAAATTAACTGGTTCATCTGTTGGACAAAAACAGGATTAGCTATAAGTCGGGCGAAGGAGTAAAGTCGTGCTCCGGCCGGAAGTGCGTTAAGTTTGTAGTTTGGCGGTTTGATTATTTACTTGCGGATCCTCGCAGTATGAACGTTTGGGTTTCTTTGACTCATTTTTATTTTTTACTTTTGGAAGACTAAAACGCAAATTTCACCTGACTTTACGCGATTTTGTCTGGAATTTGGATTGGACCAATACAGCGGCCCTCCTTCTAGCGCCAATTTGTTGACGTTTGTTTCGGCCAACAAGCAAGATGTGCGATAAAGTAATACGTGGAAATGTAAATGAGTTTCTATTTAAGTTTAGCTGATTCTCGCCTTTTTATAGATTCCGAGCCGAAATGTGTCCGGTCGGGTTTTTTTTTTTACAATAACGTATTTTCTTCTTTTTTTTTCTCTCTTAAAATGAGGCTTTTTATACTCTTCTAGGAAGTGGATTTTCAATAGTCATCTTTGCACTAATTAGTAAAAATAATCTAAAATGGACACATGTCCCCTCTTAATCACGCATGCCAGCCAAGTTTTTTGCCAATTGGTGACTCATCTTGATTATGCTCTGACACGTGGCAGCTTCTGGCGCTAATGGAGTGCTAAGTATGGGCAAATGACTATTCTTTTAAAATTCCCGCGCACGCGCTTCCCGGCAAGATTCAGCTCGGAGGTCGGGCTCGGTAGTTGGGCTCGGGGTCGCCGAGCCCAACTAATGGCGTGTCACCGGCTCGGTTCGTGACGTCATGTGGGCCACTCGTATGTACTTACTAGATGGTCACGTGGGATAATTTCTTTCCAGCTCGGCTCGGGTGTCATCACTTTGGATGGTTTGCGAGTGGGATACTTCCTGGTGAACACAGAGCTAGATAGGAGATGGGCTCTTGGTGGGTCACAGGAGGATGGTCCATTTGAGTTAGAATTTTAAATTTGATAGGCATTTGCTGTAGTAGTTAAGTTACTAGCAAAAATATTAATGAACTTGTTAAAATTAGTGATTTTCTCATGTTCCAAAGGCACCCGTGGAACATTCATCTTACAACTGCTTACAATTGTTTATTTTTTGGGTTTTGTCCACCATCTCAACTTTTAGGTCGTATTAGTCCTGTTAGTATTTGGGTCCATTGGAATAGCCATGCCGGGATAAATATATTTGGATATATATGTTGTATGAATGCTCAGATATATGAAGTTGTTCATCAACAACAAATTTAGGAAGTTCCCTTTATTGAATTTGTGGGTAAGGGCGTTTCTAACACCGCCCAGATAGCTAGATAAGCCCTACTCACCAATAGTTTTAGAAAATCATTTCATGGTAATTACAACACATGTTGGACTAGTGACCGATGATAGATTGATTTGCTCTGCGCAGGGCAATGTTATTTCCACTCCAGTACCAAATGGTACTATTCTTGAAGGAGTCACGCGTAAAAGCATCATGGATATTGCACGCGATCTAGGTTACCAGGTAATTGTTGTCTTTCTGTGCTACTTCAATATTGGGCTAACATCTTACTCTGGTACTGAGAAAAAAAAGGTTAGGAAATCATGGCAGGATTTCTTATAATTTAGCAAAACTCGTCGTATTATTAGAAGCAATGAAGTTTCTAGGCTCCAATTCCTACAATGTCATAGTGGAACTTTTGATTTTCAGCCTGTTTACTGCGTAGCATCAATGTGCAATATAATCTTTTTATGTCAGATGTTTTGTGGTAATTTTTCTGGCTAATGTTAGATACAAATGCTTTAAATGCATTTATGCTTGTTCGGGTCAGCTTTTCACCTTTGTGATCATTGACAAACAATATCTTTCCTTTCTGAATTGGTCATCTGGTCAATTGTCAAGAATTTTTCATTTTTTTAGAACATCAAAGTTTTTGAATTCACACGTATTGGATGCCTGGAGAACTCTATGAAATTTTGAATTGGACCAGGTTGAGGAGCGTTGTATTCCAATTGAAGAATTAGTCGATGCGGAAGAAGTATTCTGCACCGGAACTGCAGTCGGTGTTGCTCCTGTAGGAAGTATTACTTACAAGGGTAACAGGTAATTTTTTGTTTTATTACTGCCCTGTTTCTGTTTGTTATTACTCCCATTGTTTCTTCTTTCTTGTTAATAATGTAGTATAATGCATTTGTTCGGACAGGATTGAATACAAGATGAGCAATGAGGTTGTATCCCATAAACTATACTCGAGACTTGTTGGGATCCAAAGAGGGATTATCAAGGACAATAAGGGTTGGGTTCTCAAAATTGACTGACCTCTTCATCCCTATGTTGTAGTTCTTGCCACTGGACATATGTGACGACTGTAAATAACACTGCTTCAGCTCTGATATTTAAAAAGCTCACATTACACATGTAGAATACGCGTACTAATGAATAATATAGAAAGTATTCTCTGAAAATAATTTGGGGAATAATACTTGTATTTTTTGAGGAAACGTTTAGTATATTATTATACTTTTCTGATAATTAATGAACAATATATGAAATTATTTATAATTACTAATCGTAATTATATAAATAAAAAAATTCCTAACAATTTATGAAAATAATTATTTAAATAGTTATCTCTAAATTGTTTCATATAATTGTGAGTAAATTTATATAGAATTACAAATAAGATATTTATGATATCTTTCTCCATGCCAACAGATACATCACCATTTTATCTTTTTTTTTTTTGAAATTAAAACATCATACATCACAAAAAATTGAGAAGGCATCTATACGCTTCCAGATGTTGGGCCTCGAAGCCCAAAAAGGAATGTTGAAAGGATAATGGGCCTGTAGTCCACCTGATGCTTTTTACACAAACTAACATTGTTTTTAGAATCAAATGAATTTCATTCGTTAATCAGAATAAATTTATAATTAGTTACAATATCGAGTGAAGAAATTTTATACAGGTGGATCGTGCCACCCTTTATAAAACATTAGGTGGCACGATCTACAATATCAACTTCAACCAACTTTCCTTGGGATCCATGTGAATGAGTCAAACACGATTCCAATGCCTCATTTGTCACGACTCGATAAAATTGGTTGCCAAACAAAAGACTCCACAACACTCACCATATTGCATTGATCTCTTTCCTCATGAAATTTCATAGATTTGTATCTTGACTTGCAATGTAAGTTCTCCTTTTTGGACATTAATCAAAGCTCTTCTCATGGCCAAGAAGGGTCGATCAAGAATCAATGACACAAATCTATCTTCTTCCATATCCAATACCAGAAAATATGAACTTGTCAACTTTTACCAAGACATCATCTAAAATTCCTCTAGGATAAGTCAATATCTTATCCCTCAACTCTAAAATTACTGTTGTCGGCTTTAGTACCTCACTTAACCAGAGCTTCTTGAAAATCGGTAGAGGCATTGAATTGATGATTGCCCCCAAATCACACAACGCTTTATTAAAGCACGAACATCTAATTTCACAAGGAATAGTGAAACTCCCCAAATCTTTAAGCTTTTGATGAAGTTTTTTTTTTTTTGTATAATTGTTCTACACTCTTTCGTCAAGTTCACAAGTTCATACTTCACCAGACTTCTCTTCTTTGACATCACATTCTTTAGAAAATTTGCATATTTTGGTATTTGTTGTAAAGCATTTGCAAAATGAATATTAATATGAGTTTTCTTGAATATCTCAAGAAACTTAGCAAACTGCACATCTAACTTCTTCTTTCGAAGTCTTTGAGGAAATGGCATAGGGACCTAAGTTTTAGTATTTTCTCGGATAAAAGTAATTTTAGGCTGCTCAACCTATATTTATGTACCATCTCTGTCCACATCTTTTGACCTCATATCCGATACCACTCCTCGGAAGAATAGTTTTGCATTGTTCACTTGAGTTTATTTACGTATCACTAAAAATTGCCTTGCGATACTTTTTCCCATCATCGCAATTATATGACCGTTTGAGTCTCCAAATATTTCAACCGTGTATTCAAATTAGTATTTAACGGATTAACCTGCTCCTCAATTTTATCAATCTTCGCCTCATCTTTATTCAACCTTGCACAAGTTTCTCCAATAAAAGATGTCAATATGTATTCCAATGATATCTAATTCTCCTCAACATCACCCTTGCTTTAAATCCGCACACTTAAACCAGACGGTGGTTGCAAATTCTTGTGTTAGAATAGGAAATTTTTTCATAGTTTCACAATCTGGATGATAGTGAATCGGCATTTGATTTCCCCCAAAGTTGTTAAAATTCCAAGCACTCACAAAATTCATTCTTCTTTAGTTACAAGGCCTCTCTCGGAGTATTTTGACGTAATGCTGTCAAGTTCACATTCAAGGCTGCAATCAGCTCTATCAACTTGGCAAACTGATTACTTTCTTGTATTTCTACAACTATTCTTCACAGTTGATCTTTTAGAAGGCCATTGATAACTGTTGATTGTCATCTCTTCTAACAAATCAAGTGCTTCATCCTGATATTTTCCGAATAAAACACGTCTCAAAGTTGCATCCACGATAGTTCTTGTGTGACCACTCAAACTATTATAAAAATGTTGCACCTGCTGACAATTCGGATACCATGCTATGAGCACTTTCTTTAATAATTCCTTATATTTGTCCCAAGCCTAGTACAATGGTTCGAAATCAAACTACTTGAACTGTGCAATCTCACTCTTCAACTGCGAAGTCTTTCTGGATGGAAAATACTTAGACGGAAAATTCAGTTCGGTTGGATGTAGGGTGTTCATTTTTTGAATCAATTCGAAATTTGATTCTACTCGAATTCGAATCTTAATTTCGAATCGAATTTTGAATCAACTTGAATTTCGAATATTAATATTGGATCGCATAACGAATTGAGGTTTTTTTTTTCGAATTCTATTTTAAAAATTCCTAATTTGAGGTGAAATTCGAATAAATTTGATACGAATATCGATATGTATTCATATTTTAATTCGAATTGGTGTGCTGATTCGAACTCAATTATATCCATTATATATTCTAAATAATATACAAATGTAAATTGTATATGCAAATAAGAATATTATAATTAGTTGATGTATAATAAATAAAATTTATTTTTACATAACTATTAAAAAAAAATTACTGCAATAGAATTATAACATTGGTCATGGCTTGTTTCACAATTCATCCTCATTTTAAAATTTAAGTATTTTTGTTTAGTTTATGTATTGTCTTATAATGTATTTAAACTTAAAAATCATGCTTTTCTTTATATAGAAAAGAAACAATATGCTTTTGATTTTAAGAGATTTAAGTCTTAGAAGTGTTTTGTTATACAGTTTTGATAATTTATATTGTTTTAATAATGAGGTGGTCTTGTTTGAGACAGTCTCATGGAATCTAATTTCCTTCAATAATTTTATATTGGTTGATTATGCTTTTGTTTCATTATAGGATTTTTTTGTTCAACAAATTAAAATTTTACTTGGAAATATGGGTTTTAGATACAAAAAACATGGGCCCGAATCCCAACCGTACCCAGTTTATCGACACATTGAGGTTCTTGGATTGACTCGAATTCCATTCAAAAATCAATAAATCCAATTCAATTTAGGATCGAATTTTGAATTGGGGTTTAAAAATATCCATTCAATTAATTCGATTTGAGAAAGTCGATGAATTTAGAATTTGATTCGATGAACATCCTAAGTTAGATGCGTGTGGTGTTAATAAAGGTAGCCACCCTTTATCCTTATCGCGAAGTGAGATTGCAAAAAGGCGATATCGAATAGCGTCTTGATAGTGCCATAAATCTCCAAAAATTGTGCCAGATGCACATTTGGATCTCCTGTAGCTTTCCCCCCAAATTGATTCTGAGATACCATCTGAATTAATAGGGGCTTTATTTCAAAGTTGTTTACATTAATTGGCTGACGAGCCACTCCACAATACTCTAAATTTACTCTTGACTAGAAATAATCTCTGACAAGTCGTGGTTCTCGTCGGGTGCGATGTTTGGACCATTGGCGAGGTGGAATTCTTTGGATGGTTTTACGTAGCGCCATTTCTAGCTTACTTTAATTTTAATGCGAAAATAACAAATAAATAAAAATAACTTGAAGAATGCTTAAAATTACATAATAGTAAAAACTTTTACTTCGTTCGAAAAGTTTGCAGCGGAATGAATACTAATAATTACTAATCCAAAACATTCGTGCTGAAAATTAAATGATATTCGACATTTAATAAATTAAAAAGTCAAAACATTGAAAATAAAAACAATTGAAGGGCATGGGTCCCCGAGTCACTGCGCACGACCATCTCCTTCGTCTTCTGCATTCTTATCTGAAAAATATACAACATTCGTGGAATGAGCTTAAAGAAGCTCAACAAGTAATCTCATGCATGAATGCATGCCTAATGCATATTATCTTACATTTAACTTAAATTTTTTTTACGTTTTCATTGCTTAAAACTTTCTTTCTCATAAGACTTTTCCTTTCGTTGCATGAAACATTCTTAGGACGCGAGCTCACTTGGTAACACATTGTTCTAATCAGGGTCGCAGTGGGCTTTGTTATTTGGAACCCGTGATTTTACCCGAAAGCCCATTTCCATTCGTTTTTCCCGAAGGCCCATTTCCATTCGTTTTGCCCGAAGGCACATTTCCATTCGTTTTTCCCGAAGGCCCTTTTCCTTGAACATTAACATTACATGGTCGGAACGCCGGTCCCCCGCACCCATTTCCCACTCACTCCAACATCATAGAAAAATGTGCACCCATTTCTTTTTGAAAAACATTATTAATACTTGGCTTTACTTAATATGAGATGCTCGTGAAAAACTATGAACAAACATTAACATGATGCATGAACCTAAGTGATGCAACTTTTCATTAAATACGAGAACAAACATAAACACATAGCATAATAATTAAATCACATTAGGTCAAATAATCATGTAGAAAGTAAATTTCTGTCTGACCTAAATTATACAAAAGCTCAGATAACCTATATTCTATAATGTAACTTGAGGAATGTCTTAGGAAGATATCTAAAATATCATTTAATCTTGCTATTAGAAAATTCTATTGAAGTATGTCCTTTGTTGGGGTGGTAACCCTTAAGGAAAAATATTACATTCAATTAATTAGTGAGCATTTACATTCAATGATTCATAGTTATTTAAGGAAATGTCTATGCTCAGTTAATTCGAGAGAAACCATATATTCAATAAATCAAAATAATTTTGGGGCAAGCCTTACATTCAGTTAGTTGAAGGAAAGCCATATATTCAATTAGTTCAATTAGTCAAGTTAGGAGAAAATCCTACATTCAATTAATGAGGGATAAATCCCATGTTCAACTAATTCAGGAAAATCAAACATTCAATTAATTGGAGATAAACCTTATGTTCAATTAATTAGTGAAAACCATACGTTTTCACTTAGTTAGGGGATTACCCTACATTCATTTAATCAATGGAAAATCAATATTCAATTAGTAAGGGAAACCAATTAGGAAACAACCATATATCCTATCAGTTATGAGAAACACTACATCCAGTTAGTTAAGGCCAAACCCTACATTCGATTAATATAGGGATAAACCCTATGTTCAACTAATTAGGAAAAAGCATACACTTTATGAGAAACACTACATTCAGTTAGTTAAGGCCAAACCCTATATTCGATTAATATAGAGATAAACCCTATGTTCAATTAATTAGGAAAAAATATACACTCGAATCATACATAGTTGGCAAAGAAACCCAATACATGAAATTTTATAACAAACATGATATGACAACAAGACTTGAGATTAGCATAATAAAACACATACATAACATAGTCAAACATGGTAAGGGGACAAACATTGAAATCAATATTGTAGGTCCCAAGGGGTGTGAGTAAGGTTTAGAAGGGGGGTGGTTGAATAAACCTTACCAACTTTTCGATTTTAGTCCTTTTAAAATTAGTTCGAGTTAATATCACAACTATGTCCTAGATGGAAAACTAAGTTAGTTAACCAAAGAGAGTTATCCACTCAATGACCATCGACGAGTTGTTGGTAGAATAACTCAATTGTTTAGTCTAATACTTAACTTAATTTGAGATGAAATTTTTATTGGAAGACTTAACACCCTTGAATTTGGTTTAAGTTTGTTTTAACACTTGGTTTTAGCACTTTGTTAAATATCAATTGGATAGCAAATTATCGAGATATAGAATGATATGCGAAAAGCAAATCTTTGAAATGTAAATGACACAATAATTTTTATAGAGGTTCAAGATGTGGTAATTCTTCCGATCCTCTCTTCTCCAACTCCTAGAAATCCACTAAGTATTGATCGAGTACAAAGTGGTTATCGATCCCGGATGCAAGTCTTGATCACACAATGACTTGATCCTTTGGGACTCGATCACGGAGATGCCTTGGTCACACACCGGCTTCTCGTCCGACTCGACTTCTTCACAGGCGGCAAAATTGCCTTGCTACTTCAGCTCACTTGCTCAAGCTTCTTGAATTTGATCACGTAGCCCTCCAATAACTTGAGACTGGTTCGACCTTGAACCTTTCTGCAATCCTCCTTGGAATGTAGACCCCTTTTGATTCTTCAAAAGTTTCCTCTTCAACAGCTGGAAGTTGTCTTTCCTTCACAGCTTGGTGTTGGATTGATTTCCTTCGAAATTTAGGCTTGAGGATTTGCTTGAATAACTTGAGAATATTTTGCAGGTAACAGTTCGAATAATAGGTTGAATACTCAGGTATACAAGGTCACCTCTTCTCAAAGTGATTCCCCTGCCTTTTATAGTGAATTTTAAAAATCTGCCCGTTGAAGAGATAGACTGATTTTCAAAAACTCACTTGTGTTCGTTGGCTTGTCTTGTTGCAGTCCTTGAAATTGACATTTCCTCGTATTAAATAAACCTTCAGCTTTTCAGAGTCTGACATAGGTGCAGAGCTTCCCATTGGTTTATTCCTTTTGCACGCTTCTGGGACTGAGCACTTTAAGACATTGCAGCATGGAAGTATTACTTATTTAAGTAACCTTCTTGACTTCTGTGCAACAGATTCTTTTCAGTTGTCTTGACTTGACTGCAATTTCTTAACTTCCCCAGGTGACTTAGAGTTAGCTCCCAATCATTGGATGACTCATTTGTCACTTCAACTTGAGACTAGGCTGTCTTGAGTTGACTTGACTGACACTTCACACAGCTG
Organism: Rehmannia glutinosa; assembly: GCA_016081115.2. Taxonomy (NCBI): domain Eukaryota; kingdom Viridiplantae; phylum Streptophyta; class Magnoliopsida; order Lamiales; family Orobanchaceae; genus Rehmannia; species Rehmannia glutinosa. Next base: position 113,597 of record JABTTQ020000542.1, on the reverse strand, counting down.
TATCCCAGCTGATACTCCTTCAGTTGAGTTCTTGGCTTCTTTTCCTAGCCACACTCAGCTGCTTCACAGCGGAGTCTTCATTCTAGTCTTCATTGACTTCTTGTGTATCCAGGCATAGCTGACTTAACTCAGCTGCATAACCCTATCTATTACAATGTAAATTACAAGGAAAATGGTGTGCCAACTTTCTAGTCTAAGTTTTACATGGCATTCATTAAAATCTAAATAATAAATTTCCTAACAATTTTCCCCTTTTTGATGATGCCAAAACTTAAAACATACAAACAAAATGTACATAGCAAAGATACGTACAGACAATGTAGAAACAGAGAATGTATGCGTAGAATCGATCTTTTTATTGATCATAACATTCTTGTCCTTTTCACAGCTGTTTACAAAGTGTATCAGAGCAACATGGAATTCTACATATAAGCAAAAAAATATAGAAATTCCATAACTTTTATTCATCGTACAGAAGACTTACACAATATGTATTTACAATAGTAAAGTACATGAAGGGGTGGACAACAACACTTCATCGCCCATTTGTCTCCTTCTTTTCTTCTTCACTCAATTCTGCTTCCTCGGTCTCTTTCTCTTCTTTTCTTCTTCTTCGCTTTTTTCTTTTTCTCGTAAGCTCTTCCCGACTTCATTTTTTCTTCTTCTTTCTTGTCTTTCTTCCCACAGCTGAGTTTGTATTTTATTTTCTTCTTCAATTCTTTTTACATATTCAACATTCTTCCTTGCTACTTCCATGTTGGCTACTACATCATATCCGGCCCAATAGATCCCTCCTTTCTTTCATGGATCTATGTATTCAATGTTTTTGGGTAGAGGTCTAGGTCTGAAACCTCTTCCTCCATCTCTTCTTCCTCTTCCTCTGGGCGTGTATTGTACTGGGGCCTTCTTCTCTCCAGCTGAGTGACCAACAGAGTGACTACGATGTCTGGCATGCAGCCGCCTTCTTCGCATAGCTTGAGGCCTTTTCCCAATACAAATCCCAGGCTTGGGCTATGGACATGCTTCGAAGTATCCTTCGGATTCGAGCGTTTTGAATTCATCAACAGATCTAGGCTCGTTTCCGACGTCTGAAATGGCATCAGTGTCTCTTCCTACCGGAATGCCTCCGTGTTGTTTCAATATGTCCATCGCACGGGCATCCATTTTCCTTTCAACCTCCTTCATCTCTGCTTTTACGATTTTTCTCTTCTTAGACATAGGCACAACAGAGTGTTGGATCGGCAGAGTCACTGGAAGTTTGCTGATTATGTCAGCTATGACAAGTCCTTGTTGAGGGGTTCTAACAACCATTAAAATCATGTCTTTTGAAACTTCCCCCTCAACTGCTTTTCCTTTTTCTTTCTTCTTCTCTTCAGCTATTTTCTTCTTCTTCTCAGCAGCTGCGTCCTTTTATTTCTCAGTCGATGACCCTTTCTCCACGGCTGACCCTGTCAACGTCTTTAGGTATTCCTCTTCCCCCTTTTTTGACATCATCAAAGGAGAGAGAAACCCCTGGAAACATGCCAGCAAGCATGAAATCTAGGCGGCTAATAGCTGAGTTTTGCTTGGATTTTGCTGCGGAGTATGCTGTTCAAAATTCTGAGCGAGTGGCTTTTGATTCGGCTGCCACCAGTTTCATTTCAGCCATAAGAAGGCTGAACTTTTCATTCATATTCTCTTATACGCGCATAAGTTCTTTTCGATGAAATTCTCGCAGCAGTTCCATTTCCGTGGTATGAGAGGCATGTTTTGAAATATCGAGGATTCAAATTGCTTCGCTTGTGATGATTCTAGTTCGGGAGCTTCCATTTCCGTGTTATGAGAGGCATGTGATGATTCAGCTTGTGATGATTGAGTTGAGTCGAATGCTGCGACTTTGGGAGCCTGCGCAAATGACTCGGTCTCAGCTGGGCCTTGGTGTCGGGGTTGGCCAGCTGACTGAGCCTCAACTGTCTGAACAGCTTCTTCGGCCTCAGTGGTTGCTTCTAAATGAATTTACGTGTTCTATGCTGCACCATCAGCGTCATCGGACGATGATGAGTCTTGAAGGCTTGGCTCATCATCAAAATTGAACTTTTGACTAGCAGCCTTGAATTCTGGATTACTCGTGCTTGGTAGAGTATCCTCAGCTGAGTCTTTTTGATGTGCAGTTAGGGTAGACTCAGCTTCATCTGCAGATCCTAGGAAGGTTGTATCAGGATCATCCTGGGAGTCATTAAGAGCACTGATTTCCTCCTCTGATGCAGCAATTATAGTCTGATGAATGCTCTTATCTCCTTGATTTTTACCTAGGGAACTCTCAACCTCCCTTAGGCCTTCATTACCTCCTGCAGTCTCAACTGCAGCAAGGCCTTGGACATTCCCTTCGACAGTCTCAGCTGTCTTAGAGTCTTCTACGGTGGCATCCACCGGAGTCTCAACTCCGTGGATTGTACTTTCATTGCCCAGAGTGTTAACTCCCAGGGCAGATCCATCCTGTGCCTCGATGCATCGGCGACGTCCTCGGCTGCGAGCAGAGCGATTGGCACTTCAGTGAGACAGTCTCATCTGTCCGAGCTTCGTCAGTGACAACCTGCTGTGTTTCTGTTTGTTGTTCCTTCTCCACTTTGCCTCCTAGATACTTTGTGGAGTCATCTGCAAAGATCCTCCGACCTAGGCTGCGGCGGAGGAGTTTCCCCACCGGGCACACCACCGAGTGACTTGTGATGGGGTCACTCTTCTCCGGACTCATTATTTACTTTGTGAGTGTTTAGCCGTTGGGGTAGGACACCTTCAATAGGGGTTGGCTCGACTTGGGTCCCTAAGTTCCCAGTTTCATCGCCAAGTCCCCTAGATCCATCATCTGAGTGAGCTGGGGAAGTGGTTGCAGCAATAACAGTGGCAATTTGCTGTACCACTCCCAATGGATCAATCTCCAGCTGAGATTTGGAAGACTCTCCTGGTCCTTCCATCAACTGGTTCTCATGTAGGATCCTGGATTCTCGGATGGCTTGCTGCGTTTCTAGCTCTTCTGTCGCAGCAGCAGGGTCCAGATCCTCATCACTTCCTGAGAGAACATCGAAGTGGGGATGAGTATGATCAGTGGTTCCAGTGAAGGGACAAATGTTGGCCTTCTCACGAGCTTCAGCCTCTTCTGCCAACCTTTCCTTCTCATTTTCTTTGAATATATTCAAGATATCTAGGCAGTTCTCTTCATCGAGTGCTTGAACCACTATTGTCAACCCAAGGAAATTCAGCAGTTCTTCTTCTTCTTCAATAAACTCAGGTCTTTGGAACTGTTCCCTTGAGCGACTCATCTTCAACTTCCTCCATTCGCGCATACGATTTTGGATTTCTGGATATGGTGGAGATAACATGATCACATCATCGTCATCATCTTCTTGTTGTACTTCTTTCTCAGGAATGGAAGGTAGCAGAGCTTGCAACTCTTCACCCTCAACAGCGTCTGTCGCAGGCGGAGACACAGTCCTGTCGACAGGAGACTTAGCTGTCTCAGCTGTTACTTGTTCCTTAGCTGTTCTGTCCATAGCTTGGTCTTCGACTTGCCTCTGCTGATCGGCCTCAGCAGATTTGGCGGTTTCATCAATGATATCCGGAGACTCTACTTCTCTAGCTGTTTCAAATGATCTGTTCTAGCCGTGGCGGACTCAATGTTTTCTCAAGCTCACGACGCTTGTAGAGTCTTCTTCTTTTGGTCCTTACCGAGAGGAATTTCTCGTTCGGATACGGTTTCCTCGAGTCCTGGACGGCGGTGGGGGCCAGTGCTACTTTCTTAGTCCGGGAGCCGGGCTTTCTTGGCTTGTCGGGTCCTCTTTTTCTTGACAAGCTGGAGAAGGTATTGAGGTTCCTTCTCATTGCGGCCGCAGGGGCGGGAGACACGGCCGCTGACAGTGACATGGCATGGGCTGCGGGGGGTGCGGTTGTTTTCTTTCTTTGCGGGGCAACATTCTTCTTTGCAGCTGCAGGGGCAACTTTCTTCTTGGAAGGGGAGGCAACAACTGTTTCCTCAGGGTCAGCTGATTCCCCCTCACTAGTATCTGCCCTCTTGGCATAAGCTCTCTTCTGAGCTCCAGAAAGATTTGATCGGAACATTTTCTTATTGACATGAAACGCCTTTCCATGTCGGAGTGGAACACCTTTCACCTCCATCAGCCGGCCAATCACAAGGCCATACCCCAAGGATCCTCCGAACGACCCATCTTCCTTGAAGGACTTATTTCCAACATTCTGGCAGAGTCTGCTGTAGACAAATTCTGCCCAGTTTATCTTCTTTTCCTCCATGATCGCAGCCACCACGATCAGCTTGGTTTTGGACAGCTGATTAAAGCTTCCAAATTTTATGACTACACATTTGGCAACAATATCCAACATCTTATGATAATCTTCTTTCAGCAGCTTCTTGTCTGCTGTGTAGACAACTTTAGCAAAGACTCTCGGTTTGGCTACTTCTTTCCATGCAACAAATGCAGCCCAAGTTTACATCATCTTCAAGTATCTCTCGGCACTCCTTCCAACAACAACAAACAATGCTCCGCTAGATCTTCAGCAGTGATTGTAAACTCCTTTCCGTGAACAGAGGACTTGATGCCCTCATCGTGAACCTCAGCGTTCATGTAGAACTGTGCTACCTCCTCAACGTAAGTCATCTGAAACTCCATTGCGGGAAAGGGTTTCAGTCCAGACTTTTCAATTTTGTCTGCTATCTTTTTCACAAGGGTTTCATCGGAACCCTGTTTGATCATCCCTTCAAAATCCACGGTAGAACCAGTGTGGATTTGCTTTCCCAACTTAGCGAAATCATAGGTAGTTGCCATTTTTGAGTTTTACCGAACGAAACCATAGAAATTTGCTTTGAATATTTGTAGGGTTTTGAGAGAAAAGAGCTTTCTTTGCTTTTGGAGAGATGAACAGTTTTGTGTAGTGTGAGAGAGAAAGCTGAACAAATGGTATATGTATGGGTTATAAAAGGACGTGCATACGGTTTTTGAAATTTGATCGAGATCAACGGCTCAGATTTAGCACGCTGATTAGCATTTAATTTCTCGCATTTAATGCGGCAGCATTTATATCCAATCATATGCTTTGTCGTGCAGCTTTTGACTGTACCTGTCATTATTACACTGACGTCATCCTTAAAACATTCCCGCTTATTAAAAACGACTGTGTTTTTGTCACTTAGCTCATAAATGACTCAACTTACTTCTTAGCTGATTCAACTCTTCTTCTCTCTATTCACATAGTGACTCAGCTGTCAGCTAACTCGATGCAGCTGATTTTCCGATACGGCTAATTCACTTAGCTGATTCACGAGTTCAGCTCTATTTTCATCTTTTCTCGTTCCATCTCTTCTCCTTGAGTCTTCTGAGTGTCAACTCAGCTCAATTAACCCTAGCTCATGCTTAAGCTCTTCAAATCTTGATTCACATAATGGCTTTGTGAATATGTCATTCTTGTTTATCGGTTGAGATGTATTCAAGGTGATGTCCTTCTTTTCAACATGATCTCTTATGAAATGATATCTGACATCAATGTGCTTTGTTCTTGAATGCAATACAGGATTTTGAGTGATTGCAATAGCACTTGTGTTATCACACATAATTGGAATCTCTTTTTCTTCAACATCATAGTCTCTCAGCTGTTGTCTCATCCATAAGACTTGGGCACAACAACAATTGCTGCACTATGTACTCAACTTCAAATTGTGGATGTGGCTATTGAGTTTTGCTTCTTGCTAAACCAGTAAACCAATCTGTTTCCAAGCATTTGACATGTACCTGAAGTACTCTTCCGGTCAACTCTACATACAGCATAGTCAGAGTATGAGTAACCAATAAGCTTGAATCCTCCTTCCTTTGGATACCATAAGCCGACTTCCTGACATCCCTTCAAATATCTTAGGATTCTCTTGGCTGCAGTCATATGGCTTTCTTTTGGTGCGGATCGAAATCTTGCATACACCTACAACAAAGGTGATGTCCGCCTACTTTGTGAGATAGAGGAGTGATCCAATAAGTGCTCAGATCTTGTTTGATCCACAAAGCTTGCCATCTGCATCCATATCCATCTTGGCTGATGTATTCATTGGTATTTTCATAGAACGTAGGTCCCAAGGGGTGTAAGTGTAAGGTTTAGAAGGGGGGTTGAATAAACCTTACCATATTTTCGATTTAGTCCTTTTAAATATACGAGTTGATACTACACAACAGTGTGTCCTTGATGGACAAATCAATTTAGTCACTCAAGAGAGTTAATCTCTCAACAGACTCAACCGAGTGTTGATGGAATAACTCACCGTTGGCTCTAAATTAACTCGATTGTGGTTTTGTTTTCAGTGAGAAGACTTAACACCCTTAAGTTTGATTAAGCAAGAACTTAGTGCTTGGTTTAGTACTTATAAATTATCAAGTGGATAGCAAATTTATCGTGAGATATAAGCGAGTTAAAAGTGCGGGAATTAAAGTCTTGAAATGTAAATGACACAATGAAATTTTTATAGAGGTTCGAAGATGGGGTAATTCTTCTACTCCTCTCTTCTCCAACTCCGGAGGAATCCACTAGGTAATGATCGATGTATACAAAGTGGTAACAGTCCGGATACAAGTCTTGATCACACAAACGACTTGATCCTTTGGGACTCGATCAGAGACGCCTTGATCACTCACCTCGTGCGACTCGGCTTCTTCACGGGGCAGTTTGCCTTTGCTACTACAACTCACTTGCTCAAGCTCTTTGGATTTGATCACGAAGCCCTCCAAAAGCTTAAGACTTGGTTCGACCTTGAACCTTCCCTCGATCCTTCGTGGAATGTAGACCCCTTGATTTTCAGTATTTTCCTCTTCAACTGATTGAAGTTATCTTTCCTTCACAGGTGAGTGTTGGATTGATGTCCTTCGTAGTGTAGGCTTGAAGATTGAGAATATTTCAGATTTTCTAATAATTGTTTGAACGTTTTTGGTTCAGATCTGTCTCTTGTGTCACTTGTGTCTCTCTTATCTCAATTTAAACTCCTCAGCCTTTTATAGTGATCTTTCAAAAATTTGCCCGTTGAAGAGATAGGCTTATTTTTGAAATTCACTTGCGATCGTTGGCTTGTCTTGTTGCGATCCTTGGAATTGCCATTTCCTCGTATGAATTGTTCTTTCACCTTTTCGGAGTTCGACACGGTGTAGTGCTTCCCATTGGTTCATTCCTTTTGCACGCTTCGGGACCGAGCACTCCGAGAAAGGTGGTATGGAGATATTACTTGTTTAAGTAATTCTCTTGATTTACGTGCAATGGATCTTTTCGCTTATTTCGACTTGACCGCATTTCCTTGCTTTCCCAAAGTAGACTTAAGTCGACTTCCAATCATTGGATGACTCTTCTGTCACTTCAACTTGAGACTTAGCTTTTCTTGAGTTGACTTGATCGATACTCCACTCACCATCTCTCACCGCTTCTTGATAGAGTTCCCATCTACTCTTCTTTGCCATGCTCAATTGTCTCGCAATGAGTCTTCCTCTAGTCTTGATTTGTCTTCTTGTATGTTAGGTCATAGGCGACTTAACTCGGCTTAGCCAACTCTAATTTTTACAATGCATTTTACAACAAGAATTGGGGTGCCAACTTCCTATTCTAAGTTTTACATGGCATTCATCAAAATCTAAACAATAAATTTCCTAACAATTTCCCCTTTTTGATGATGCCAAAACTTAAATCATTCAAAAATGCAAATAGCATATGAGATACATACTGAGATAGTGTATTGACATAGAATGTATCGCTGAGAATCAATCCTTTTTATTGATCATAACATTCTTGTTCTTTTACACAATTTTACAAGGTGTATCGAGCACATATTTTTCTAAAAAAATAAAGAGTTTGTAGCTTTATTACGAGAAGACTTACATTGTATGTATTTACCTAATAAAATACACGAAGGGTTGGGCAAAGAACACTTCATCTTCTTCGTCTCCTTCTTTCATCTTGTTCAAGATCTTCTTCTCTTCTTCTCTTTTTCTCGTCGTCAATTTGCCTTCTTTTTCTTTTCATATGCCTTCCCGGCACTTCATCTCTTCTTATTCTTTCCTGTCTTTCCTCCCATAGCCGAGTTTGTCTCTTGTTTTCTTCTTCTATTCTTTTTGCATACTCGGCGTTGGTTTTAGCCACTTGCAAATTTGCTACTTGGTCAAGCCCACCCGAAGAGATCCCTCCTTTCTTTCCTGGATCTACGTGTTCAATATTTTTTGGCGAGGCCTGGCCTAGTCTCAAACCTCTTCCTCCACCACTACTTTTCCTCTACCTGGGCGTGTATTGTCTTGGGGTCTTCTTCTTTCGGTGAGTAACCAGCGGAGTGACCAAAGAGAGCGATTGCCGGTAGCTCGTCAGCTGTCGGCCTTCTTCACATAACGTGAGACCCTTTTCCCGATACAAGTCCCAAGCTTGAGCCATAGACATTTTTGCAAAGTATCCTTCGAGATGCGGCGTCTTAAATTCATCAACGATCGTGGCTCTGTCCCGACATCCGAAATGGCATAAGTGTCTCTCTCATGGAATGCCTCCATGTTCTTTCAAGATGTTCATAACCCGGCATCCATTCTTCTTTCCACTTCCTTCATCCCTACTTCAATTGTTTTTCTCTTTTCGACCATAGATACAACAGTGTTGGAGTGGCGAGTCACGAGGGAGTTTGCTCACGATAATGTCGGTTGTGACAGGACCTTGTTGGGGGTTTGTGCAATCATCAAGGTCACATCTGCGATCCTTCCCCCTCAACAAGCTTTCCTTTCTTTTGTCTCAATACTTCCTCGGTGATTTTCCCTTCGCATTCCTTCCTTCTCAACTTCGGATCCCCTTGCACCTTTAGGTATTCCTCTTCCCCTTTTTGGCATCATCAAAAGAGAGAGGGACACTGAAATGACTTGCAAGCGGGAAGTCGAGCCTGGCGATAGTTGAGTTTTGTCTCGAGTCCGGCTGCAGAGTATGCAACACGAAATCGGATCGAGTAGCATTGGACTCTTGAAATCAACTTCATCTCGGCCATGAGAAGGCCAATTTTGTATTCATGGTCTCTTCCAAACGCTGTAGATCACTTTTGTTTTGCTCACGCAGCAGCTTAATCTCGGCAATGTGAGCTTCATGCATATGCTCAATATGCTCTCTCGGCTCGTTTTTGTATCGGCATTTTCACCGGGTTCCACACGCATTGTTTTCTTTGTTGCCACCATTCCTCGATCCGGACTGTTATGCCTCTTAAATCGCCAGTGAGATTGGCATCTCTGTTGTCGATCATGTCCATGGAGGCCTGGTGCCTCTCCATCCGTTCAATCTCGGCGAATAATGCCTTGAACACTTCGCGGACTTGGTGATTCTTCCGTTGCGGTGATGGCCATGCAAAGATCAAAATCATAATCACCGGAACAATGGTGCACGATGAAAAGACGGAGCTGGTGCGTGATAGCGTCGCGCGTTTCGTTCTCGACTCTTCATGGAGGTCGGGTACCTCCAGGAAAAAGGAAAAGATTCTATAAAGGATTCATCACCGCCACACGGGATTTGTTCGATGATGAGCGGTGCGCGTGAAGTTCTTTTAGGAATCGACCTGCTGCAGCTTGAGGAGCCCGTGCGGTGGACTGCGGTTCACCTGGGTTTTGTTGTGAAATGGACCCGACTTTGCCGAGCCTCACTTGTCTCAACAAATTTTCGTTGGTCTCAAATGATTTCTCCAATTGAGTAGGCGGTCCTCGGCCTTATCGAAGCATCATCGGACGATGATGAGATTTCCATTGGTGGCTCATCATCAAAATTAAATGTTTGACGAGTAGTCTTGGGATCGACTTGCTCGTGCTTGGAACATCCGCAGTGAGTCTTTTGGATGCATCGGAATGACTCGAACTTCTTCTTCGCCTTCCGATCCCGGAAAGGTTACATCGGGATTATCCTGGGAATCATGAAGTGCGCTTATCTCCTTCTCGGATGGGTCGATGATAGCAGGAGGGATGTTCTCTACTTGACTTCTTTACCCCGGAAGTCTCAACCTCCGTGGGCCTTCATTACCTCCGGCAGTCTCTCTTTGCGAGGCCTTGTCCTCCCTTTCGACAAAGTGTCACTTGTCTTAGGGTCTTCTGCGGTGGCATCCATTGGAGTCTCAACCCCATGGATTGCACTTTCATCGCCAGTGTTAACTCCCGAGTGGCATTCCTTCTGTGCCTCGATCGCATCGGCGCGTCATTAGCCTTTCAGAGCGGTTGGCACCTCACCGAGACAGAATCAATCGCCGAGCTTTGATGGCAACTTGCTGTTCTTCTTGTGTTTGTATTTTCTCTACTTCGCCTCCTTGATTCGTTGTGGAGTCATCTGCGCAGATCCTCCGACCTTGCTACGGTGGAGGGAGTTTCCCCCTCGCGCACCACCAGTGAGTGAATTGGAATGGGGTCACTCGTCTCCAAGCTCCCGGCATTTTTCGATTGAATGGTCACCGTTGGGGCGGTGGTAAAACACCTTCAATAGGGGTTGGCTCGACCGGGTCCCCACTATCCCGGTTTCATCGCCATGTCCCTTATCGCCTTCTTCCGAGTGAGTGGGGAAGTGGTGGCGCAACAACGATGGCGATTTGCTAAACCACTCCCATTGGATCAATTTCGGTGTGTTCGGAGGACTCTCCTGGTCCCTCCATCAATCTTTGCTCGTGAAGGATTCGGATTCATGCAATGCTTCTTTGCATTTGCAACTCTTCTCCGGCGGCGGCATTCTCCTGGATCCTCATCACCGCCGGAAAGACATCAAGGAGAGGATGTGTGTGTTACGTAGTGCGGGAGATAGGGCGGATGCTTGCCTTCTCACGTGCCTCGGCTTCCTCTCGCTTGCTTTTCTTTCTCCTTGTCCTTGTAGATCTGCAGGATGTCGTGTAGTTGTCTTCATCCGAGTGATGGGAGCACAGTGGTTAGTCGAAGGAAGTTTAACAGTTCCTTCTTCTTCTATAAACTCGGGCCGTTGGAACTGTTCCCTTGATTTACTTAACTTCCATTTCCTCCACTCACGCAGACGATTTTGAATGTCTCGGTAAGGTGGAGATAGGATCATTACATCACTATCCGCTCTAGCGCTTTCTTCTTGTGTTTTAGCCTGTGTGAACTACAATCGTGTCTTCGGTAGCCTCTGCTGATCGCCTTGAAGCAGACTTGGCTTTTCATCAACTACATCCGAGACTCTACTTCTCCAGCGAGCCTCCGTGTCTGCTCGGGTGGTGACTCAGCCGGTTTCTCAAGCTCGGAGTGCTTGATGATTCTTCTTCGTCTCTAGTTTGTACCGAGAGGGATTTCGGTTCGAGACGGTGTCCTCTCGAGTCTTGGGCGGCGGGGGCGTGGCTTTGGTGTCTTTTTCGAGGAGCGGGCCGTCTTGGCTTCTCGGTTCTCCTCTTTTTGACGATCGGAGAAGGTATTTGTGAGTCCTTCTCGACCGGCTAACTGCGAGGGCGGGAGACACGGCTGCGGGGCGGGTGACTCTGCTGGGGGGCGGGGAGCATGTTTGGCTTTCTTTGCTGCGGGGGCATCGGTCTTCTTAGTAGGCTGCGGGGCGACTTTCTTCTTGGGTGGAGAGGAAAAAATTGTATCTTGAAATCACCGATTCCCCCTCACTTGTGTCGGCTCTCTTGGCATATGCTCTCTTACGTGCGCCGCAGAGAGGTTTGCTCTAAACATCCTCTTGTTAACATGGAATACCTTCCCATGTCTAAGAGGGACTCCTTTCACCTCCATCAACCGCCAATCACTAGGCCATATCCTAGGGATCCTCCAAATGTGCCATCTTCCTTGAAGGATTTGTTCCCCACGTTACGGCATAGTCTGCAGACAAACTCAGCCCGATTTATTTTCTTTTTCTGCGATGATTGCAGCCATTACAATCGCTTTGCCTTGACGGTTGGTCAAAGCTTTGCCAAATTTGATGTCGATACATTTGGCAACTATGTCCAACACTTGTGATAATCCTCCTTCAGTCTCTTGTTTGCTGTGTACACTATTTTATCAAAGATAGTCGGGCTTGGCTATTTCTTTCCAAGCATCGGCCAGGTTTACATCAGCTTCCGTTAATCTCGATGCTCCTTCTGGGTAGTGAGCAATGTTCACCAAATCCTTGGCGAGAGATAGTCACCGCTTTCCGTGAAGATGACTTTATTCCTTCATCGTGAATCTCGGCATTCACGTAGAATTGTGCGACCTCCTCCACATAGGTCATCGGATATTCTAACATTAGAAACGGCTTCAGCCCGGACGTTTCCAAATTTTCAGCGATTTTCTTCACTAGGGTGTCGTCGGACCCCTGTTTCACCATTCCGTCGAAATCCACAGTAGACCCGGTGTGGATTTGCTTTCCCAACTTGGTAAAATCATACGTTGGTGCCATTTTTTAGGATTTTATCAAAGAAAAATTCAGAGATTGATTTGAAGATAGATAGGGTTTCGAGAGAATTTTTGCCTTTGCTTTTGAGAGAAAGAGATGAACAGTTTTGGTAGTGTGAGAGAGAAACGGACGAAAATGGTTTAAATATGGTTTATGAAAGGACGTGCGGGGTGGTTTTGAAATGTGATCGAAATCAACGGTTTAGATTTTGCACGCCTATTTAGCATTTAATGTCTCGTATTTAATGCGGCAAAGATTTATATCCAATCATAAGCTTGATGTGCGGCTTTATGTCCGTACACATCATCATTATCTTTGACGTATTTCTTAAAACATTCCCGCTTAGTCAAACGATCGCGTTTTTGTCACTTTGCTCATAAGTGACTCAACTTATCCTTTAGCCGATTTAACTCTTCTTCTCACGGTTCTCTTAGTGACTCAGCTAACAACTTGGTATAGTCAGTCTTTCCGATGCAAACTAATTTACTTAGCCGATTTGTACGTTCACTCTTTTTCCCTCCTTTTTCTGTTCCATTTCTTTTCTTTGAGTCTTCTCAATGTTAACTCAGCTCAATTAACCCCAACTCATGCTTGAGTTCTTCAAATCTTGACTCACATAATGGTTTTGTGAAGATGTCAGCCAGTTGTTTATCAGTTGAGATATATTCTAAGATGATGTCCTTTCTTTCAACATGATCTCTTATGAAGTGATATCTCGACATCGATATGCTTTGTTCTTGAGTGCAACACAGATTTTGAGTAATGGCAATTGCACTTGTGTTATCACACATGATTGGAATTTCTTTTTCCTCAACTTCATAGTCTCTCACTTTGTCTCATCCATAGGTGGACTTGGGCACAATAGTAGCCTGCCCCGCCTATGTATTCTGCCACTGTGGAGGTGGCTATTGAGTTTTGCTTCTTGCTAAACCAGAAATCAGCCTGTTTCTAGCATTTGACATGTGCCTGAAGTGCTCTTCTGTCTGTCCACTCTGCATCCAAAGATAGTCGAATCTGAATAGCCAATTAGCTTGAATCCACCTTCCTTTAGATACCATAGGCCTACTTCTTGGCTTCCTTTTAAGTATCTCAATATTCTCTTAGTTCTTTGTCATATGGCTCTCTTTTGGAGCAGATTGAAATCTTGCACATACACCTACAGCAAAGGTGATGTCCGGCCTGCTTGCTGTGAGATAGAGCAATGATCCAATAAGTGCTCTGTATCTTGTTTGATCTACAGGCTTGCCATCTGCATCCATGTCCATTTTGACTGATGTATTCATTGGTATTTTTACAGAAGACTTCTCCTCCATACCAAACTTCTTCATTAAATCTCTGGTGTATTTTGTTTGACTTATGAAGGTTCCATCCTTCAGCTGTTTCACTTGGAGTCCAAGGAAGAATGTCAGCTCTCCCATCATGCTCATTTCAAATTTACTTTGCATGAGGTTTGAAAACTTTTCACACAGCTCTTTGTTTGTGGATCCAAAAATGATGTCATCCACATATATTTGAACAAGCAATATACTCTTTTTGTCTTGAATTCTGAAAAGTGTTCTATCTACTTTTCCTTTTGTGAATCCATTTTCGGTTAGGAATTGTGACAAAGTATCATACCATGCTCTGGGTGCCTGTTTCAATCCATATAGAGCTTTCTTGAGTTTGTATACCTTATCTCCAAGAGTCTTCTGCTCAAATCCTGGAGGTTGTTCAATATACACTTCTTCTTCTAATAAACCATTTAGGAATGCACTTTTTACATCCATCTGATATACAATGAAATTCTTGTGAGCTGCATAGGCAAGAAACATCCTTATAGCTTCCAATCTTGCTACAGGGGCAAATGTTTCATCAAAATCTATCCCTTCGTCTTGGCAATATCCTTTGGCTACTAACCTTGCTTTGTTTCTTACCACAGAACCTTCATCGTTCATCTTATTTCTGAACACCCATTTGGTGCCAATAACATTTTGATGTATGGGTCTTTGCACTAATTCCCATACTTTATTTCTTTCAAACTGATTGACTCTTCTTGCATAGCTTGAATCCAATGTGTGTCGCAAAGCTTGTGACACGTCTTTGGGCTCTATTTATAGATGAAGCATGTGAACATGGCTTCTTGTTGAGTTATGGATCTTGTTTTGACACCTTCTCTTATATCTCCAATGACAAGTTCTCGGTGGATGGTCTCTCGGCCATCTTACATCGGGTTGGAGTAAGTTAGCCGGGATTCGATCGACTTGCAACCGTGTGTTCTTTGTGGTCACTCTTTCGTAATCACTTAGCCGCAAATTTTCCAGTGTTTTTGAGATTCACTATCTCATCTTCTTCTCAATTGATAATTCCACTTGACTTGACAAAGATAGGGACTCTTCCGTATGGTTGGATGGTTCAAAACTTATCACCGACTCTTCAATGTCTTCTCCATTTACATTTGCTCATCGAATACTACATGAATGGATTCTTCGCAACCATAGTCCTTTTATTGAGTACTCAGTAGGCTTTGCTTTCACCGAGTATCCTAAGAAGATACCTTCATCGCTTTAGCATCAAAAGCCTTTAGATTGTCCTTGCCATTGTTGTGGATGAAGCATTTACATCCAAATATTCTCAAATATGCAACATTTGGTTTTCTTCCAAATCCAGATCTCATAGGAGTCTTTGTCACCGTCTGTTTATCATACATCTGCTTTTGAGTGTAGCAAGTCGTGTTGATTGCTTCACCCAAAATCGTTTTGGTAACCCCCGCTTCGCCTAACATGGTCCTTGCCGCTTCTTTTGAGGGTTCTTTCTTCTTTCTCGCAACTCCATTCTCACTTTGTGGAGTTCTTGTCTGCGATAGTTCATGACCAATACCATTCTCAATACAATACGAGTTATTATTCCATTGACAAACTCGGTTCCTCTATCCGATCTTATTTTGATAATGGTTTGACTCTTCTCGCTTTTGAATCCTCTTCATCACCGTGGGTAGTTTTTGTAGAGTTTCTTTCTTCTTGCACATGAATATTGTCCATGTATATCTTGAGTAGTCATCTACTACCACCAAGGTGTATTTCTTTCCACTTATCTTTGGCCGGTTCCACTTTGGGCCAAATAGATCCATATGTAGCATCTGCAATATTCTTGTTGAGGATGGGCATGTATTTTTTCTTTGAATGATGACTTGATTTGTTTTCCCTTCGACATGCGTCACATATACTCTCCTTCTTGTATACTTTGAGTCCGGAAGTCCTTCCACAAGATTACTTCTTGCAAGCTTGTTAATCGTTTTGAAATTTAGGTGACTCACTTTTTGTGCCACGACCAACTTGATTCAAATTATGCTTTTTGCTAGTAGACAGTCTTTGGGTGTTGCGATTGACCAATCCACGACATACATATTCTTCTCGTCTACATCCTTGCAAAGACAACTTCATTTGATTCAATATCCTTGATTTGGCATACACCCATGTTGAATCCAACATTGTAACCCTTGTCACGCGAGTTGATCGATGCTCGATAAGTTGAAGTTGAGTCCTTCAACATATGCAACATCTGTGATTTCTAATCTGCTCCTCTTGATGGATCCAATGCCTTTTATTTCACCAGGAGCTTCATTTCCTCCAAATATGACTTTTGCTCCTTTAACTTCCTTGAATTTTGACAGATTTTTCTTATTTCTGTCATATGTCCGGAACAACCACTATCCATGTACCAGGTTCCTTGGTACTCACTGCTCAACCCGCAATCAAGGAAATTAAGTTTTATGTACCCATACTTGTCTCGGGTCCCGAGGGGTTAGAGTTGTAAGATGATCCAACCAACCTATAGCCAAATGATTTGACTCTAAGGGTTGCCATCTATCGATGCCATAATCATAATTAATCTTGCAAATTGCTTGGGGATTTTAGGTTCATGCATCTGTCTCTTTTGTCAGATGCTGCATATGTGTTTTAGCAATTGCCTTTCTTGGGTAATTGTGGTGTCTTTGAGTGTAGTGCCTAGGTGTATATGTGTCTTTGATGAAAGCTCTTAAACTTTTGGAATGGCCTTTCTTTGAGTTCTAGGCCTTTGCCATTTGGGCTTATATTCCATAAGTCTATCTTTGATAGTTCACATATTCCAATCGCTTTGGCTTGGATATTTTCTACCATTCCCATCATATGTATTTCTCTTATAGATTTTCTCTGGGTTTTTGGTAGCTCTGCTTCCTTTTTACAGAGTATTTTTTGTTTGGAGTTTGCTTTGAGGAACTCGGTCAATCTCTTCTCACCGCCCCTTTCAGCCGCACTCAATCGGGTTGTTTTCCTTTTCCTTTATAACCAAGGCCGTTTGCTTGTTATAGTGTTTTGGAGTGAATGTGTGTGCAACATTTAGAGTTTTGGATTTTTCGGACTCTTCATGGCTTGAAGATCCTTTTTCCAAAATTACTTTTGAGGTTTGACATAGCAGAGGAATTAAATCCTAGCCCTGTCTTGTCTCCACATTCTCTTTGACTCAAAATAAGATCATCCAATGATTTAGATGCCTTAGTGAATGAGGCAATAACATTCTTGAGGTCATTCTCCTCTTCTCTATAGCAGCAATTTCTGCTATTAATTTAGCATTTTCAGCCTTTAAACTTTCATTCTCATCACTATTTGACTTAGAGTACTCGGCTCCTTAGTCGACTTTGAGTTTTGACTCTTGAGTAGGTTGTTTTCCTCATTCAATAGTGTGTGTGAGGATTTCATGTGTTCAAAATCTTTCATCATTTTGCCTAATGAATCATAAAGATCGCTGGGTGATGAAGTGTGTGTGTCACACGCTCACTATCACTTGAGTCCGAGTTTGATGAGTTAGAGTGTACCTCATCTTCTTGGTCAAAGTTGATCTTGTTCTTTGGCCATCAAGCGGATCGGGCTTCTTCTTCGTAGTCACTTGAGTAGTCGACCACTCTCTCTCAATCACTCTCTTGACTTAGTCTCAGCGATCTCTCTCAGCCATCATTGCCTTTTTCTTTTCTTGTCTTCTTTCTCTCAAGACCTTTTTCTTTCTTCATTCCCGTATTTGTTGACTACGGGATATGGGCAATCAATGGCATAGTGACCTGGTTGTCTGCTGATTCCAACATAGATATTCACCTTTTGATCACTCTTTCCATTCTTGGATTGTCACCCTTTGATACTCAACCTTTTGATGATCTATTCTCTTGGTTGGCCTATCTTCCCTTGATTTGGAGGGAGCCGAGTGTCTTCTTCGGAAGATTCACCCTTTCCTCTCTTGTAGTTCTTATTGAAGAACTTGTTGAATCTTTTGACCATCGTTTATTTCTTCCGGATCAATGACTTCTTTGACCTCGGCTCTCTTCCCATCTTTAACAATTAGAGCAAATGTTTTGGGTACATCTGTCTCTTCCTCGTCTTTTCTTCTCACCAAACTCGTAGGCTTTGAGGTCCGAGAATAATTCATGATTGGATGTCTTTGATAGGTCCATGGAGTGTCTCGGTGCCATGACCTTCATTTCCCATTCACCGGAAGACTTTTTAGGATCTTCATACACATTTCCTTCTCGTATATTCCTTTCCAAGTGCGATAACTCATTTGTGATTTCGTGAACCGAGCATCCAGTTGATCCAGGTTCTCTCCCGAGATCATTTTGAAGTTCTCAAATTTCGTATACCATCGATAATTTGTTTTCTTTGATTTGCTCACGAGCCTTCACAAATTAATGTCACTTGTCCTGCATTTCTTTAGCCGTTTTGCATGATTTGACTTTATTGAACATGGCTTTGTCCAAGGTCTTGTAAAGGATGTCCTTGGCTACATTGTCCAGTTATATCTTTTTCATTCATCATTTGTCCATTCAGGTTCTTGGTTTTTCAACCATGACCGTCCGGGAGCAACATCCTCTTCTCCTTCAAACCGCAACTCTTCTTTACAAATTGTTCACCTTTAAGATTTGCAAAGGCCCATCTTCTATTACTATCCACATCTCATCATGTAATGCTTTGATAGATGAGCCTCGCATACGAATTTTCCAATCATCAAATTCTTCAATTGTGAACATAGGGATGCGTGTCAAATTTGCTTCCATGATAATAATTTTTAATGATAAAAAGAGTTTTGAAAGTTTAAGTACTAAAGCGGACTTTGAAAAGTTTGGAGATCTAGTTCAAGAACTGGTGCGGAGGGTTCAATGAACCAACCGCTCCGATACCACTTGTAGGTCCCAAGGGGTGTAAGTGTAAGGTTTAGAAGGGGGTTGAATAAACCTTACCAAATTTTCGATTTAGTCCTTTTAAATATACATAGTTGATACTACACACCGTGTCCTTGATGGACAACAATTTAGTCACTCAAGAGAGTTAATCTCTCAACAGACTCAACCGAGTGTTTTATGGAATAACTCACCGTTGGTTCTAAATTAACTCGATCGGTTTTGTTTTTCACGAAGACTTAACACCCTTAAGTTTGATTAAGCAAGAACTTAGTGCTTGGTTTAGTACTTATAAATTATCAAGTGGATAGCAAATTTATCAAATAGATATAAGCGATTAAAAGTGCAGAATTAAAGTCTTTGAAATGTAAATGACACAATGAAATTTTTATAGAGGTTCAAGATGGGGTAATTCTTCTACTCCTCTCTTCTCCAACTCCCGGAGGAATCCACTAGGTAATGATCGTATACAAAGTGGTAATTGATCCAGATACAAGTCTTGATCACACACAAAATGACTTGATCCTTTGGGACTCGATGCCTGAGACGCCTTGATCACTCGGTTGGCTTCTCGTGACGACTCGGCTTTTCTTCACAGCACTTTTGCTACTACACTCACTTGCTCAAGCTCTTTGGATTTGATCACGAAGCCCTCCAAAAGCTTAAGACTTGGTTCGACCTTGAACCTTCCTACGATCCTTCGTGGAATGTAGACCCTTGATTTTCGATTTTTCCTCTTCAACTCGATTGAAGTAATATTTCCTTCACGAGGTGAGTGTTGGATTGATGTCCTTCGTAGTGTAGGCTTGAGGATTGAGAATATTTCAGATTTTCTAATAATTGTTTGAACGTTTTTGGTTCAGATCTGTCTCTTGTGTCACTTGTGTATCTCTTATCTCAATTTAAACTCCTCAGGCCTTTTATAGTGATCTTTCAAAAATTTGCCCGTTGAAGAGATAGGCTTATTTTTGAAATTCACTTGCAGATCGTTGGCTTGTCTTGTTGCGATCCTTGGAATTGCCATTTCCTCGTATGAATTGTTCTTTCACCTTTTCGAGTTCGACACGGTGTAGTGCTTCCCATTGTTCATTCCTTTGCACGCTTCGGGATCGAGCACTCCGAGAAAGGTGGTATGGAGATATTACTTGTTTAAGTAATTCTCTTGATTCTCGTGCAACGGATCCTTTACGCTTATCTCGACTTGACCGCATTTCCTTGCTTTCCCCGTGGTGACTTAGAGTCAACTTCCAATCATCGGATGACTCTTCCATCACTTCAACTTGAGACTTAGCTTTTCTTGAGTTGACTTGACCGATACTCCACTCACCGCATCTCACCGCTTCTTCATAGAGTTCCCATCTACTCTTCTTTGACATGCTCACTGCCTCACAATGAGTCTTCCTCTAGTCTTGATTGTCTTCTTGTATGTTAGGTCGTAGGCGACTTAACTCACTTTGGCTACTCTAATTTTTACAATGCATTTTACAACAAGAATTGGGGTGCCAACTTCCTATTCTAAGTTTTACATGGCATTCATCAAAATCTAAACAATAAATTTCCTAACATAGAAGATTTCTCTTCCATACCAAATTTCTTCATTAAATCTATGGTATACTTTGTTTGACTTATGAAGGTTCCATACTTCAAATTGCTTAACTTGAAGTCCTATCTCCCATCATGCTCATTTCAAACTTGCCTTGCATGAGGTTTGAGAACTTGTCACACAGCTCTTTGTTTGTGGATCTAAAAATAATGTCATCCACATGTATTTGAACAAGCAGTATACTCTCTCCATCTTGAATTCTGAAGAGTGTTCTGTCCACTTTGCCTTTGGTGAATCCATTATCTGTCAGAAATTGAGATAATGTATCATACCATGCTCTAGGTGCCTGTTTCAATCCATATAAAGCTTTCTTGAGCTTGTACACCTTATCTCCAAGAGTCTTCTGCTCAAATCCTGGAGGTTGTTCAACATAGACTTCTTCTTCCAACAATCCATTTAGAAATGCACTCTTCACATCCATTTGATATACAATGAAGTTCTTGTGTGCATCATAAGCAAGAAACATTCTTATTGCTTCTAATCTTGCAACATGAGCAAATATTTCATCAAAATCTCTTCTTTCCTCTTGGCAATACCCTTTGGCTACCAATCTTGCTTTGTTCCTTACCACAGAACCTTCTTCATTCATCTTGTTTCTGAAAACCCATTTTGTGCCAATAACATTTTGATGAGTTGGTCTTTGCAGCAATTCCCATACTTTGTTTCTTTCAAATTGATTCAGCTCTTCTTGCATGGCTTGAATCCAATGTATGTCATCCAATGCTTGGGACACATCTTTAGGTTCTATTTGGGAAATAAACCAAGTGAACATTGCTTCTTGTTGAGCTCTGGATCTGGTTCTTACACCGTCTCTTACATCTCCAATGACTAGCTCTGCTGGATGGTCTCTCAGCCATCTCACATCAGGTTGGAGTAAGTTAGCTGGGTTCAGTCGTCTTGTAGCTGTGTTATCTTGAGCAGCTCTTTCATCATCACTTAGCTGCAGATTTTCCAGCCGTTTTTTTGAGATTCAGCTATCTCATCTTCACCTTAATTAATTGCTCCAGCTTCAGTTTCAACATAGGGACTCTTCTGCATAGTTGGCTGATTTAGCTTATCAGCTAACTCCTCAATGTCTTCTCCATTTACATTGGGTTCATCAAACACCACATGGATAGACTCTTCTGTGACCATAGTCCTCTTGTTCAGCACTCTATAGGCTTTACTTTCAGCAAAGTATCCCAAGAAGATACCTTCATCAACTTTAGCATCAAAAGCCTTTAGATTATCCTTGCCATTGTTGTGGATGAAGCATTTACATCCAAATATTCTAAAGTACCCAACATTTGGCTTTCTCCTGTCCCAAATTTCATAGGAGTCTTTGTCAATCAGTATATTTATCTTGCATCTATTTTGAGTATATCATGCAGTGTTTATAACTTTTCAAATTTCAAAAAATCTTTTTGGCAATCCAAATTTCCAAAACAACATAGTTCTTACAGCTTCCTTGGAGGTTCTATTCCTTCTTTCTGCTACTCCATTCTGCTGTGGAGTCCTTGCAGCAGATACTTCATGAGCAATACCATTTTCAACATAGTACTGAGTTATTACATTGACAAACTCAGTTCCTCTATCATATCTTATCTTTATAATGGTTTGACTCTTCTCATTTTTAACTCTTTCCATCAGTTGGGGTAATTTCGGCAAGGTTTCCTTCTTTTTACACATGAAGATTGTCCATGTATATCTTGAATAATCATCCACCACTACTAGAGTGTATTTCTTTCCACTTATGCTAGCTGGCTCAACTGGACCAAATAGATCCATATGCAACATATGCAATATTCTTGTTGAAGATGGACTTGACTTCTCTTTGAATGATGATTTGATCTGCTTTCCCATCTGGCATGCATCATAAACACTTTCTTTCTTGTACACTAAGTCTGGTAATCCTTCTACAAGATTACTCCTTGCAAGCTTGTTAATTGTCTTGAAATTCAGGTGACTCAGCTTCTTGTGCCATAGCCAACTTGATTCGGCTGTACTCTTTGCTAGCAGACAAGTGCTTAGTGTGGCAGTTGACCAATCTACCACATACATGTTCTTTTGTCTGGATCCTTGCAACACCACTTCATTTGATTCAGTGTCTTTGATTTGGCATACTCCCATATTGAATCCAACATTATAGCCCTTGTCACAGAGTTGACTGATGCTTAACAAGTTGAAATTAAGGCCTTCAACGTATGCAACATCTGTGATTTCAAATCCATTTTTCCTGATGGATCCAGTGCCTCTAATTTCCCCTGGAGCTTCATTTCCTCGAAATATGACTTTTGCGCCTCTAATCTCCTTGAATTTTGACAAATTTTTCTTGTTTCCTATCATGTGTCTGGAACAACCACTATCCATGTACCAGGTTCCTTGGCACTCAACTGTTCCTTGAATCTGCAATCAAGGAAGTCAATTTTTAGGTACCCATAGTTGCCTGGGTCCTGAGGGGTTAGTGCTGTAAGATGATCCAACCAACCTATAGCCAAATGATTTGACTCTAAGGGGTTGCCATGTATCTGTGCCATAATCATAATTTACTTTGGCAAATTGCTTGGGGGCTTTAGGTTCATACAACTGGTCTCTTTTGTCTGTATGCCTGTGTGTGTGTTTTAGCAGTTGCCTTCTTTGGGTGGTTGTGATATCTCTGAGTGTAGTGCTTGGGCGCATATGTGTGCTGATTATAGCTCTTTTGCCTTTGGAATGGCCTTTGCTGAGTTCTAGGCCTTTGCCATTTAGGCATGTATTCCATAGATCTTTGTTGATATTTCATATTGTTCCAATCAACTTGGGTTGGGTAGTTTTTACCATTCCCATCATTTGTGTTTCTTTGATAGATCTTCCGGGGATTTTGGTAGCTCTGTTTCTTCTTCACAGAGTACTTCATGTTTGGAGTTTGCTAAGGAACTCTGCTGGATTTCTTCTCAGATGTCCTTTCAGCATACTCAACTGGCTGTTTTCCTTTCCCTTTATATCCAAGTCCAGTTTGTTTGTGATTGTGCTTTGGAATGAATGTGTGTGCAACATTTGGTGTCTTGGATTTTTGAGATGCTTCATTACTTGAAGATCCTTTTTCCCAGATCACTCTTGGAGTTTGACTGTGCACAAAGGAATTGAATCCTATGCCTGTCTTGTCTCCACATTCTTTTTGGCTCATGATAAGGTCATCCGATGATTTAGATGCCTTTGTGAATGAAGCAATTACATTTTTGAGATCATTTTCTCTCTTTTCTATAGTAGTTATCTCTGCTACTAGTTTAGCATTCTTAGCATTCAGCTCTTTGTTTTCATTAGCTATGTGACTTAGAGTACTCAGCTCCTTAGTCAGCTGTGAGTTTTGGCTTTTGAGCTGGCTGTTTTCCTCATTTAATAGTGAGTGTGAGGATTTAATGTGCTTAAAGTCTTTCATCATTTTACCTAATGAATCATAAAGATCAGTGGGTGATGAAGTGTGTGTGTCACAATCACTATCACTAGAATCTGAATGAGATGAGTTAGAGTGCACCTCATCTTCTTGGTTAGGTTGATCTTGTTCTTTAGCCATTAGAGAGATTAAGGCTTCTTCTTCAGAGCCACTTGAGTAGTCAGCTTCACTACTCTGAAGTCTGCCGCTTTTGACTTAGATGTATCGGCCAGCTCGGCCAACATTGCTCTTTTCTTTTCTTGTCTTCTTTCTCTGAAGACTTTTCTTTCTTCTTCATTCCTGTATTTATTGACTACAGGATATGGACAGTCAATAGCAAAGTGTCCTGGTTGTCTGCAATTCCAACACAGGTTTTCAACTTTTTGATCAACTCTCTCATTTCTTGGATTGTCAGCTCTTTGATATTCGATCTTTTGATACTCAGCTCTCTTTGGTGGCCTTTCTTCCCTTGACTTGGAGGGAGCTGAATGCCTTCTGGAGGATTCACCTTTGTTTCTTTTGTAGTTCTTGTTGAAGAACTTGTTGAATCTTTTAACCATCAAAGAAATTTCCTCCTGGTCAATGATTTCTTTGGTTTAAGCTCTCTTCCCTTCCTTGACTATAAGTGCAGCTGTTTTGGGTACAACTATCTCTTCTTGATCCTTTCTTCTCAGCTCAAACTCATAAGCTTTGAGGTATGAGAATAGTTCATGATTGGATGTCTTTGATAGGTCCATCGAGTGCCTTGGAGCCATGGCCTTCATTTCCCACTCAGCTGGGAGGCTCCTTAGTATCTTCATACACATCTCCTTCTGTGTATATTCTTTCCCAAGTGCTGAGAGCTCATTCGTAATTTCAGTAAATCTAGCATCCAGCTGGTCCATCGTTTCACCTGCAAGCATTTTAAAGTTTTCAAATTTTTGAACAACAACAGATAATTTGTTTTCCTTGATTTGCTCAGATCCTTCACAAATTAAGGTTAATTTATCCCAGATTTCTTTGGTTGTCTTGCAAGATTTGACTTTGTTGAACATGGCTTTGTCCAAAGTCTTATAAAGTATATCCTTGGCTACATTGTCCAAGTTGTATCTTTTTCTGTCATCATTTGTCCATCAGCTCTTGGTTTTTCAACCATAGCTGGTCTAGGAGGAGCAACCTCCTCTTCTTCAGCTGCAGCAGCTCTCCTTGCAGCTGTGTTCACCTTCATTATTTGCAGTGGCCCATCCTCTATCACTATCCACATCTCATCATGTAAAGCTGATAGATGAGCCTGCATACGTATTTTCCAGTCATCAAATTCTTCAAAGGTGAACATAGGAATGCGTGTCAAATTTGCTTCCATAATTATAACTTTGCTGTTAATAAAAATGGCTTTTGAAAGAACAAGTGTTAAAAAAAATTCTTTGAACGATTGGAGATCTAGTTCAGTAACCAGTGCAGAAGGTTCAATGAACCAACCGCTCTGATACCACTTATAGGTCCCAAGGGGTATGAGTAAGGTTTAGAAGGGGGGTTGAATAAACCTTACCAACTTTTAGATTTTAGTCCTTTTAAAATTAGTTCAGAGTTAATATCATGTAAGTCCAACCGGCTACGATAATCTAGAGGGGGGTGAATAGATTATCTCAATCTTTTCGATTTCGCCCTCTTTTTTGAACAAAACAATCTAAGACAATATAAAAGGTGCGGAATGTAAAAAACACACGTCGATTTATAGAGATTCACCCCACCTAGGGACTACGTGCTCTACCACCCCAGTGTATCCGGGATGGGTTTCGAAAAAGAAAAAGAATTTTATTAATTACCATAATTAATACAAATTCAACTTACAACACCTTGAAGAGCACCACACTCTTCTTCAACACCACCTTTGGAGATTACCACAATCTCCCTTTGAAGATTACCACAATCTTCCTTCAACGGCACCTTTGAAGATCACCACAATCTTCAATCTTGAAGAATACCAAATTCTTCAAACACCTCAAGAGCACCACACTCTTGAAACACCTATCACTTAGATCACACAAGTGTATTCTTTCCACAAGAATACTCACAAGGATGTCTTGTGTTGAATGATAACTCAAAAATTCAAGAGTACAACTCGATAATGAATTATACGATTGAGTGCAAGTGTAATCAATAATAGCCTAGACCTCAAGAATGTGAAAGTGATAAGCTAGGCAAATTACAACAAGAATAATGACAATATAAGACCAAGTGTTTGCTTGAGTATTTGTTGTTGTGTTGTATTGTTCTCTCTTTTTGCTGTGCTTCAAATCTTTCTCTATTTATAGGAGATGATTGATCATTGATAGGATCCTCTTGGAATCTGATATCTACAAAAAAATTGCAATTAAAATCAAGATTATAGCTGTTAGAAATCAATCCCACAATTTAAGGAAAAGCTGTCTGCAAACTCAACGGATAGTTTGTTGATAAAAGAGGGGTGCGACCGGTCGCGCAGAGATAGGATTGAAATGAGTTTGCTGCAATTTTTACACAGGGGGACCGGTCGAAGGAGGGTCCGACCGGTCACCCTAGGGTCCAACCGATTGCCCTTTTCAAAAAACCAATACAGAGAAGTTTGCGAATTTGAACCAACCTTCAGTGCAGGCCGCCTATAGGATCGGTCGTGTCTGCAGATGCCGCCCTATAGGGTGACGGTCACCCTATAGGGTGACCGGTCACCCTCACCATTTTCTACAAACATTAAGTTTTCTATTTTGCTCAACTTTCAGGTACGGGTTGCCCTATAGGGAGACCGATTGATCTCAAAATAGAGGAGTTGTCCAATTTGTGTCGAAAATGAACTTCAAGAAATACTCCGAAAAAATAGTGAAAACATTTTACACCGATCGGAAGTATAAGGACAACATTTAGAAACATTGTTTTGATGTAAAAACACATTAACACAAAATCATTAAAAGTGTTGTCCAATTATATCTAAAATAGAACTTGAAGAAATACTCCGGAAAATATTAAAACCATTTTAAAACATTTAGGAGTATTTGGACAACCTTTAAAACCATTGTTTTGGTATAAAAACAAAATCATCAAAATCATGATAAAACCATTTATCAAACAATCTCCCCCTTTTTGATGATTACAAACCAAAACAATTTAACAAGGTCGATTTTGAAACCAAAACAATTTTACCGGTTAAAAAAGAACTATCCGTTGTGAGCGACAACATTCCACGCAACATAAACACAAGGATGGGGGTAAAGATTTTCAAAAAACATTTTTGCAAAAGCTCCCCCTATCAACATGCACAACAAGAGTAAAGTAGAAGCAATTAACCAAAAGCTAAAAGCTCAGCTATTACATATTGAGCTTAAGTAACAAGAGCTTATAAGCTCCCCCTGTCAACAAAACATTATTTACATGAATATGAGTCCATAATACATCAAATGGACTAAGTATAATCCACAACTTATGGCCTTTAATAGCCACAACTTATAGCTTCTTTCTCGAGCTTATTTTAGCTTCTTTGAGCTAATAAGCTTATAACCTGTTTCTCTCCCTTTGGAATTATCAAAAAAAATGTTAGCACGATAAAAACATCATATATCCATATCAAAGTGCGCAATGTAACCAATTTATTGAGCTATTTGAACATTGAAACTTATAGACCAAATAGGTGGGAAAAGTCAATCATACGACTTGTAGAAGCTTGTAAAAACTCATTTCATTTGCAAAACATGATCTCTTATACATATACAAGACTTTTGAAATCAAGAGAATCATGTAGGTGATGAATTTTTTATTGAAACATTTTATCGAACACTTGGCGGGCGTCAAAAATAGAAGAAATTATATATAGCCCTTGTTAATATAATCAAACCAAGTTTTTCATCACCAAAAGCAATTTTACAAATATCATTCATCAACAATCATCATATACAACATATTAATACAAAAATTTCATCAAACTAGCAATAGACAAGAACATTCTCAAGGGTTCAACCCAAATGAGATTAAAAAGAGAAATTCTTACCATTCAATCGGTAAAGACGAGTAATGATGATGATAATCGAGAAACATAATCCTCAAAATGTGTAATTTATGCAATAAAACACATTTGAAGTGAATTGTGTGTAAAAATGTCAAAGGGGACGAAGATAGAGTAAAATGAGCCAAAATGGCAGAACATAAGAACATAGACGATTTTAATCAAAAATCTGCAGTGGGCGACCGGTCCAGGCTTAGGGCGACCGGTCGAGCAGGTGGGCGACCGGTCGGTCCAAGCCATGGCAGCCCACTGTTTCAGTTTGTTTGCAAAAGTCCGAAATTTGATCCAAAAATCCGATTTTTCGCCCCTAAGTTTTAAAAACGTGCAAAATGCAAACGTAGACCTCATTCAATATACATTGTGTCATAATCAAGCTCGAAATGGAGTAAAATACTCGGCGGTGAACGATTAAAAAGTCCGCGAGTTATCCTTGAGACGGAATTAAACACATCTCAAGTTTTTGTTAAACATGCAATCCCTTAGAAAAAGATATCGAATCTCAATATGTTTAGTTCGATTATGACGAACCGTATTTTGAAAAATTATTATCACCGGACTTGTTATCCCGAAAATAAGAACGTTTTAAGACTTTGGATACAACAAGTCATAAGGAAAAGTACCTTTCAAATATTTGAAAATTTCTTTTAACAACACTTTAATGAGATTCGTTGGGATAATTTTTTTTTGAAGTCGAGCATATAGACGTAAGACATATGAAATGTCGAGTCTATGGGAGTAATAAAAGTGAATGAACATACCTCGAATTTGTTTGTCGACCGATATGCCTTTTTCAACCTTTGTCAATCTTTACATGGTAGTCATGGAGGTTGAGATGGTTCTTTCTTCTTCAATGCCTAACTTCTTCTTTTGTATACTTTGATTGTGAATTATAATCACCTTCTTGGCATTGTTTAACTTGAAGTTCAATGAAGAAATTTTAGCTTCCCCATCATGATCATCTTAAGTTCACCTTGCATCAACTTAGAAAATAACTTGCACAATAATTCATTAGTAGCACCATAAATGATATCATAAATTTGTACAAGTAGACAATCTTGCCCTTTTTCAAAAACAAAGAGAGTAGTATAAACTTTACCTCTTGTAAAACCATTTAGCAAAAATAGCTAAGTCTATCATACCATACACGGGGTACTTGATTTAAACCATACAAGGTCTTTTATAAAAATCATTTGGCTTAGAAAAATTTTAAACCCCGGAGGTTTTACATAGACTTCTTCTTGAGTAAAACTATTTAGAAAAGTGGATTTAACATCTATTTGGTAAAACTTGAAATTTTCTTAAAACAAGAATAGGCAAGCAAAATGTGAAAAACCACGGAAGCAAATGTATCATCAAAAACAATACCTTCTTCTTGATAATACCTTAGAGCTACTAACCTTGCCTTGATCATCAAGCTTGTTCCAAAATACCAAAAATTTCTGCAAAATCTTAAAAAGATATCTTGCACAAGAGCATAGTAATATCGAAAAATAGAGACATAATAACAAGTAACACATATTATGCTTTCAAACAAATTATCAAGAGTTTCATAAAATATGTAAGTTCAAATAAGCTTATAGGAAGCTATATAAGGTCTCTTTTTTCAAAAAAAAATTTAAAACCACAAATATATATTGAAGACCTTAATTTTAAAATTATGAAAACTCATTTTGCAATTTAGTCACAAATAAAAACATGCATAAAAAATAAAATGCATATTTAAATAGAGAGATACGGTTTACCAATTTCGCCATTTCCATGGGTTGTGTCGTTCCCATTGTTGATGATATCTTCCCCTTTGAAAATCATCTTATTGATGATGGCTTCTCCAATTGCTCCATCTCCAAGGATTATATCCTTCCCTTTGTTGATAATATTTCCTTCTTGGAAATTCATTTTGGTGGTGTCTTCTTCTTTGATCAAATGAGATGGTCATTTGATGTCTTCTAGGCGGTATGAATTTTCCTTGATTATTGTTCCGCCGGGTACCTAATATGACTTTGTTTTGTGGTACCATCAAGTGTTTGGGTCCTTTGGGATTAGTCTTGAGACTTTTAGGTCTCCAAAAATAATTAGAGCTATTTCTAGCTCGACAAGTATTTACCGTATGACCCTTTTTACCGCAATAAAAATAAGTAAACATTTAGGAGCATAATGACCAACATACATAGGTACTTGATTTCTTTTCACATAATTATCAATACTAGGCTTATGATCAAGTCATTGTTTCAATTTCTCACAACTATCAACAATATTGGTCATTTTATCGGTACTCAAGTTGAATTTTGATAAATCCTTTTTCATGCAATTAATATCCTCAACAAGAGTACTATTTTCTTTTCAAGGTTTCTAACCTTATCAAGTGTGGTGGTGTGAGCACATGATAGTGATTCATAGGAATTAAATAAACTATCCTTATTATTTTTCAAAACATTGAATTCCTTTTTCAAAATTTTGTACTTAACAAGTAAACTTTGGAATTCATTTTGAAGGTCATCAAAATCATTTTGCAAATCACTATAATCATTTTGTATAACAATATCATAGGAAGTAGAGGGTTTAAGACATACCTCGTTTTCTTCTTCGATTCCCATAAAACATTGTTCAACTACTTCATAGTTGGATGTTGTAAAAGGCTTGTTCCTTAGATTTGACCTTGTATCCCTTTGAGAAGTAGATGCTTTTGAGTTGCTCCTATCATTTTCATATACTTCATGAATGGCTACTAATTTTTGCCATACTTCATGAGCCGATCGAATTCCTACAATAAGATCATATTCCAAATTGGTAAGTGAACAATATAAAATATTAAGAGCTTTACCATTTAAGGAGATGATTTTCTTTTCTTCATCATTGAGCTCCTTGAGAGCTTTGGAGGTGTATGATGTGTCTTTCATCAGAATGGATTCTCCATTGATGACGATGTTCCAAATATCGAACCCGCAACCTTGTAAATAGCATTCCATTCTTTCTTTCCAAAAATTAAAATTTTTGGAATCAAATCGAGGTGGCTAGGTGGTGGAGGTGCCGGAAAGGTGAGCTTCATTCGTAGCCGACGATCGTTCCTCTTCACTCGCAATGTGAAATGAGCTTGCCAAAGAGTTTGGCTTTGATACCACTTGTAAGTCCAAGCGGCTACGATAATCTAGAGGGGGGGTGAATAGATTATCTCCATCTTTTCGGTTTCGCCCTCTTTTTTGAACAAAACAATCCAAGACAATATAAAAGGTGCGAAATATAAACAACACACGTCGATTTATAGAGCTTCACCCCACCTAGGGACTACGTGCTCTACCACCCCAGTGTATTCGGGATGGGTTTCGAAAAAGAAAAAGAATTTTATTAATTACCACAATTAATACAAATTCAACTTACAACACCTTGAAGAGCACCACACTCTTCTTCAACACCACCTTTGGAGATTACCACAATCTCCCTTTGAAGATTACCACAATCTTCCTTCAACGACACCTTTGAAGATCACCACAATCTTCAATCTTGAAGAATACCAAATTCTTCAAACACCTCAAGAGCACCACACTCTTGAAACACCTATCACCTAGATCACCCAAGTGTATTCTTTCCACAAGAATACTCACAAGGATGTCTTGTGTTGAATGATAACTCAAAATTCAAGATTACAACTCAATAATGAATTACACAATTGAGTGCAAGTGTAATCAAGAATAGCCTAGACCTCAAGAATGTGAAAGTGATAAGCTAGGCAAATTACAACAAGAATAATGACAATATAAGACCAAGTGTTTGCTTGAGTATTTCTTGTTGTGTTGTATTGTTCTCTATTTTTGTTGTGCTTCAAATCTTTCTCTATTTATAGGAGATGATTGATCATTGATAGGCTCCTCTTGGAATCTGATATCTACAAAACATTTGCAATTAAAATCAAGATTATAGCTATTAGAAATCAATCCCACAATTTAAGGAAAAACTGTCTGCAAACTCAACAGATAGTTTGCTAATAAAAAAGGGGTGTGGCCGGTCGCGCAAAGATAAGTTTGAAATGAGTTTGCTGCAATTTTTACACAGGGGGACCGGTCGAAGGAGGGTTAGACTGGTCACCCTAGGGTCCAACCGGTTGCCCTCTTCAAAAAACCAATACAGAGAAGTTTGCGAATTTGAACCAACCTTCAGGTACCGGTCGCCCTATAGGTCGACCGGTCGACGGTACCGGTCGCCCTACCATTTTCTGCAAACTTGAAGTTTTCTATTTTGCTCAACTTTTAGGTACGGGTTGCCCTATAGGGCGACCTGTTGACCTCAAAATAGAGTAGTTGTCCAATTTGTGTCGAAAATGAACTTCAAGAAATACTCCGAAATATAGTGAAAACATTTTAGACCGATCGGATGTATTAGGACAAAATTTAGAAATATTGTTTTGATGTAAAAACACATTAACACAAAATCATTAAAAGTGTTGTCCAATTATATCTAAAATAGAACTTGAAGAAATACTCTGGAAAATATTAAAACCATTTTAAAACATTAAGGAGTATTTGGACAACCTTTAAAACCATTGTTTTGGTATAAAAACAAAATCATCAAAATCATGATAAAACCATTTATCAAACAAATACCACATCTATGTCCTAGATGGACAGCTAAGTTAGTTAGCCAGCAGAGTTAGCCACTCAACAGACTCGACTGAGCTGTTGGTAGAATAACTCAGCTGTTTAGTCTAATACTTAACTTGACTGAGATGAAATTTTCAGCGGAAGACTTAACACCCTTGAATTTGGTTTAAGTTTGTTTTAACACTTGGTTTTAGCACTTTGTTAAATATCAATTGGATAGCAAATTATCAGCAGATATAGAATGATATGCAGAAAGTAAATGCTGAAATGTAAATGACACAATAATTTTTATAGAGGTTCGAAGATGGGGTAATTCTTCTAATCCTATCTTCTCCAACTCCTGGAGGAATTCACTAAGTATTGATCGAGTACAAAGTGGTTATCGACCCGGATGCAAGTCTTGATCACACAAACCGACTTGATCCTTTGGGACTCGATCTGAGATGCCTTGGTCACACAAACCGGCTTCTCGTCCGACTCGGCTTCTTCACAGGCATACCGCCTTGCTACTTGACTCACTTGCTAAAGCTTCTTGGATTTGATCACGGAGACCTCCAATAACTTGAGACTGGTTCGACCTTGAACCTTTTTACAATCCTCCTTGGAATGTAAATCCCTTTTGATTCTTCAAAAGTTTCCTCTTCAACAGTTGGAAGTTGTCTTTCCTTCACATCTTGGTGTTGGATTGATTTCCTTCAAAATTTAGGCTTGAGGATTTGCTTGAATAACTTGAGAATATTTTGCAGGTAACAGTTCGAATAATAGGTTGAATGCTCAGGTATACAAGGTCACCTCTTCTCAAAGTGATTCCTCTACCTTTTATAGTGAATTTTAAAAATCTGCCCGTTGAAGAGATAGGTTGATTTTCAAAAACTCACTTGTGTTCGTTGGCTTGTCTTGTTGCAGTCCTTGAAATTGACATTTCCTCGTATTAAATAAACCTTCAGCTTTTCAGAGTCTGACATAGGTGCAGAGCTTCCCATTGGTTTATTCCTTTTGCACACTTTTGGGACTGAGCACTTTAAGACATTGCAGCATGGAAGTATTACTTATTTAAGTAACCTTCTTGACTTCTGTGCAACGGATTCTTTTTAGTTGTCTTGACTTGACTGCAGTTTCTTAACTTCCCCAGGTGACTTCGAGTCAGCTCCCAATCATTGGATGACTCATCTGTCACTTCAACTTGAGACTAGGCTGTCTTGAGTTGACTTGACTGACACTTCACACAGCTGTATCCCAGCTGATACTCCTTCAGTCGAGTTCTTGACTTCTTTTCCTAGCCACACTCAGCTGCTTCACAGCGGAGTCTTCATTCTAGTCTTCAGTTGACTTCTTGTGTATCCAGGCATAGCTGACTTAACTCAGCTCGTACAACCCTATCTATTACAATGTAAATTACAAGGAAAATGGGGTGCCAACTTTCTAGCCTAAGTTTTACATGGCATTCATCAAAATCTAAACAATAAATTTCCTAACAATTATAATGAAAATCACATACATAACAATAATCCAAACCTAAACCTACGTGAAACCTAAAGAGATTACTTTCCTGTTTAACTTAGCGGTAGTGAAATCCTTTACAGGCCTCTTTCGAATCAACCGCGTTGGGGAAATCACTTTTCTTTCTCTCTTTTCTCTCTTCTCTCTTGGCTGACTTTCTCTCTGCGTTCTCTCTTTAATCGTGTGTTTTTGTGTTCTCCGTATGTGTTTTACGTGTCTTATATCTGTGTTTTAACCTACTCCCAATTGGGCTAGGTTTTGGATTCATGGGCTTATTACTATCTCACTAACAATATGGGCCTGATTTAAAACTCCAAACTAATTGAATGTCCATTTATTCATATAAGGCCCAAATAAAGTAAATCACAGTCCAATTAAAAAGTCTTTTTTATTATCTGTAATTTAACAAATTAACTATCTCGTAAAATCATTAATAATTTTCTGATTCTCCATTATTATTCCATAAAATAAACAAATAGCCTGATTAATAAAGTTCTTATTAAGGTATAAAAATTCGGGTCGTTACATTCTCCCCACCTTTAAAAACGTTTCGTCCTCGAAACTTGTTAAATATAAGAAACATAATATGTTAAAGCGTGAAAACGACTTTTATATTCAATGGAGCATAAGCATTAAAGGCACCCTTAAATACACAATTAAATCAGTAACAATCAAATAATCAATACCATCTCAAGCACATTCATATTTGCAGTTTTAAAGCCAGAGCATAAACACAAAATGATACGAGCATAATCATATTGAATGGTTAGCTTACCATATTGCGGAGGGAGATGCTTGAAGCGCGACTCAGAACCCATGACTAGTTGACCATAAACTTGTCATAAATTAAATCATTTTAAAGTCTACAGAACCAATTTTAAAAAGCCTGGACTCTGATACCACTAAATGTAGCGCCATTTCTAGCTTACTTTAATTTTAATGCAAAAATAACAAATAAATAAAAATAACTTGAAGAATGCTTAAAATTACAGAATAGTAAAAACTTTTACTTCGTTCGAAAAGTTTACAGCGGAATAAATACTAATAATTACTAGTCCAAAACATTCGTGCTGAAAATTAAATGGTATTCGACATTTAATAAATTAAAAAGTCAAAACTTTGAAAATAAAAACTATTGAAGGACATGGGTTCCCCGAGTCACTGCGCACGACCATCTCCTTCCTCTTCTGCATTCTTATCTGAAAAATATTCAACATTCATGGAATGAGCTTAAAGAAGCTCAACAAGTAATCTCATGCATGAATGCATGCCTAATGCATATTAGCTTACATTTAACTTAAAAAACTTTACGTTTTCATTGCTTAAAACTTTCTTTCGCATAAGACTTTTCCTTTCGTTGCATGAAACATTCTTAAGACGCGAGCTCACTTGGTAACAAATTGTTCTAATTAGGGTCGCAGTGGGCCTTGTTATTTGGAACCCGTGATTTTGCCCGAAGGCCCGTTTCTATTCGTTTTGCCCGAAGGCCATTTTCCTTGAACATTAACATTACATGGTCGGAACGCCGGTCCCCCGCGCCCATTTCCCACTCACTCCAGCATCATAGAACAATGTGCACCCATTTCTTTTTGAAAAACATTATTAATACTTGACTTTACTTAATATGAGATGCTCGTGAAAAACTATGAACACACATTAACATGATGCATGAACCTAAGTGATGCAACTTTTCATTAAATACGAGGATAAACATAAACACATAGCATAATAATTAAATCACATCAGGTCAAATAATCACGTAGAAAGTAAATTAATGCCTGTCCCAAATTATACAAAAGCTCAGATAACCAATATTCTAAAAAGTAACTTGAGGAATGTCTTAGGAAGATATATAAAATATCATATAATCTTGCTAGTAGAAAATTCTATTGAAGTATGTCTTTTGTTGGGGTGGTAACCCATAAGGAAAAATATTACATTCAATTAATTAGTGAGCATTTACATTCAATGATTCACAGTTATTTAAGGAAATGTTTATGTTCAGTTAATTCCAGAGAAACCCTATATTCAATAAATCAAAACAATTTAGGGGAAATCCTTACATTCAGTTAGTTGAAGGAAAGCCATATATTCAATTAGTTAAGTTAGGAGAAAATCCTACATTCAATTAATAAGGGATAAATCCCATGTTCAACTAATTCAGGAAAATCAAACATTCAATTGGAGATAAACCTTATGTTCAACTAGTTAGTGAAAACCATACGTTTTCACTTAGTTAGGGGAATACCCTACATTCATTTATTTAACGAAAAATCTATATTCAATTAGTAAGGGAAAACCAATTAGGAAACAACCCTATATCCTATCAGTTATGAGAAACACTACATTCAGTTAGTTAAGGCCAAACCCCACATTCGATTAATATAGGGATAATCCATATGTTCAACTAATTAGGAAAAAACATACACTTTATGAGAAACACTACATTCAGTTAGTTAAGGCCAAACCCTACATTCGATTAATATAGGGATAAACCCTATGTTCAATTAATTAGGAAAAAACATACACTCAAATCATACATAGTTGGCAGCAAACCCAATACATGAAATTTTATAACAAACATGATAAGACAACATGCCTTGAGATTAACATAATAATACACATACATAACATAGTCAAACATGGTAAGGGGACAAACATTGAAATCAATATAATGAAAATCACATACATAATGTCACGCCCCAAAAGTGACGCGACAACGATCAATCACTTAAGCAGAAATAAATCAACAGTCTAAACCAAAGATACGAAACTCCAAGTGAAATAGAGTCTAATGCAGCGGAATTAAAATAAACACGAGTACAAATTGTATCTTAAAGTATGGCGGTATCCGAATACAACCCAAACGATTATCTGAATTAACTTACAGTCCAAACATAAATAAAATGAAGGAGCCCAACAACAAATAAAAGGAAAAGGAAATGTCGCTCCACATCACTGATAGGGATTCAATCAGTAGGTTCGATGTCTTGGCAAACTCTTCATCTAAAGGTTAGAAAACGAGGAGGGAATGAGACAAAATCTCGGTGGATGGGTGATCGTGTGACGTGGGCGATATATGAAGTTAATGCGAGAAAACGGTTGTATGAAAACGCGTGAGGTATGATGCATGTGTTCACACATAGTCCACAAGCGTCGTGACAAATATATTAAGTAATATACTTATACAGTTTGAGAAAACAGTTCGTGGTCACGCAAGCACTATGGTTCAAGCAAGACATGGGGATTGCGTACTGATGTGTAGCGCCAATCCTATGCAAGACAATTAGTGGTTGCGTCCTGATATGTAGCACCAACCCGTTCATTACAAATAATGGTTGCGTACTGATATGTAGCGCCAACCCATTCCGTTCAACTCCTAATCGTGTGGATCGGGGCAATGATTTCTTTGTTCTTTCTTGTAACTCCCCGTTCATGATGGTCAAATACCTGTCACCTTATCGCTCCGTAGGCAAAGACAAAATCCACGTTGGAGCTAGCAAGGCTCGGATTCGTCATAATCATGATTATACCTCAAGTACTACGACCCGCTTCCCTCGGACAAACTCCGTCCCTCGCCATTGGGGATTAGGGCGATGGGGCCGAGAGAGTGGAATAGCAGCCGAGCTGCCTTGTTCCATCCCCGACGTATCCATTCCGATCGTGAGCTCGACACACCAAGTTGACTCGGCAGAAATTAAGTACACGTTCGGGTAGTCAACCGGCAATGAGTATTATTGATTCGGGAAGCGAGTTCATGAAAAGTTCTCAAAAATTTGCACATGATGGTTATGGCGTTGGTGGAGTTATTGGGATGAAGATAATTATCGGGAGGATAAATAGTCTTCGATATCTTAAGGATTAGGAGGAACATAAGTCCCGTTATAAATTCGAAATCGCGAGACGAGGAAGTCGCCCCGCGATCGAGTATTAATCGGTCAAGACGATCCGATAAGTCAAGGGATTTTTTAAGAAAATAAAATATTTTAATTAAATATTAAAGTCAGAGGGTCCAGGACTATTTCTTTAAAAGAAAATAATTTGAGTTAGGTCCTTATAAAAATAAAATTTACGATTAGCCCCGTTTTGTCAAAACCAATACTTTTAAATAAATGTCCCGACCTTGAAAAATTATGAGGTCAGTTCCTAAATTCTCTAAATTGTTCAGAGATTCAGGTTTTTAAAGTTTTGAGGTCGCGTTTTTATAAAATTCTCACATTGGCCCAAAATTTGTTAAAATTGTCATTTCGGGCCCTAAGTTTAAAATAATCGGAACTCACAAACCGGAAGGGCTTCTAATGTGATTCCAGTTGAAAAATATCACTAAGGTTAGTGGGACATTGGGACAAAAACAGTTTTAAAACGTCATAAGTATAGGTCCCTTAACTTTTGAAAATCTCATTTTTGTCCCATTTTGAAATAATTGCCTTTAAGGCTTTTAGGGGTCCAATTGTTATGAAATTTGAACCTTGGGTCCAAAATATAATTATGTAATAGGTAAATTAGTATTTCCAGGTACATGGTCTGTATAAGTCCTGGAAATATCATTTGGGTCCTCAAGTTTAATCTTTTACAATTTGGTCCCTCAAGTTTTATAAAATTACTTTCCAAGCTCCAAACGATTGGATTTTTGGAATACACTTAAAATATGTTATTTCCAGTCCCTTAAGAGTTAAAATTTCAAATTTTAAAATTAGGGTCTGGTACAGTTTCGAAATTTGCAAAATAGCCCTTAAACTTCTCAAATTTTACAATCTAGTCCTTGGGCTTTTAAGGGTTGATTTTATTTATCTAAAAACTCTTAAAACCTTATTAAAATGTCAAAACATTATTTTTGAACCTGAGTACAGTCCCAAAAATTGAAATTTACAGAGAGGTCCCTTAAGTTTTATTTTTTTGCAATTAAGTCCACCAACTTTCCATTTTTGCATTTTAAGTCCAAAAATCGAAACTTAATCAATTATGCTCGACTTGTCCAAGTTATAAATCATTCAAAACATAGATTCCAAGAGTCATAAACATACATATCCATTTCGTGCAAGCATTCATCAAATACAACAATAAAGTGTACATGTATGTCCTATTTTTCGATAAATTGCATTTTGAGTAACACTTGAGAAATTTTTCAACTTGATACAAGAAAATAGCATGCAATACATAATATATATCTCAAATTATCAATAACAAAATACTACATGCATTTTTATGAATTAAAACACCTAGGAGTTGAAAGGATTTTTCCACCCACCTCAAAGTTCGGTTTGTTGGGAGAAAATGAAATAAATCTCTCTCGATGAAGGAGTGACTTAGGTCAGCCCCTAAGTCAAGGAATATCAAAAAAATATAGGAGTTAGAAGAATGTGGTTAAAATTTAAGGGGAAGAAGAAGATAGTGAGAAAATTGGAATTACTACACTTACCTTGTGTAGTGAATAAAGTGTGACTAGTAATGGCTTCCAAGAGCAAGATTTTGGTCACCCTTAATGTTAACCTCCAAAGTCAGCCCCTAAAACTCCAAAAATGAAAATGGAGTGTCAAAGTTTGGAAAATAAAAAGAGAAGAAGAAAAGGTACCAAAAATTCCATTTCTTACCTTATAGTGCAACTTCTTCACAATTTTCTTCAAGATGACAAGTCTCTTAACAACTTCAAAGGTCTTCTAGGTATACCTCAAAATCAAAAATCAAACTTAAATTAGAAGGTGAAAGAGATGAATTAGGTGATATAAAAAATGGATTGAAAAAGACATTTTCCTTACCTTGGTAGTGATGGTTCGAATTTTATGATTTAAGTGGGAAGAATGTTTGTTTTTGTTTAGTTGTTTGAAGAAAAAAGAAGTGTTTGATGATATGAAGTAGATGTTCTTGAAGTTGTGAAGGATGTTTGAAGATGTGAAGGAATTGTGTTTGAAGATTTGAAGATATGAAGATATGTTGTTTGAAGGTTTGAAGATGTGAAGGAATGGTATTTGAAGATTTGAAGATATGGTGTTTGAAGATTTGAAGATGTGAAGGAATGGTGTTTGAAGCTTTGAAGATATGGTGTTTGAAGATTTGAAGATATGAAGAAGTGTTCTTGAAGATATGAAGGAGTGGATGAAGATATACTTAGAGAGATGTTGGAGATTTTAGAGAGAAGTTGGAGAAAATGTTTGAATTATGAATGTGTTGGATGAAAATGATATTTTGATCAAATATTTTTGATCCTCAAGGTGTTATGGACGAAAATTGAGGTGGAGAGGGGGAGGAGATAAATTTTTTGATCAAATTCTATGTCTTCCAACTTGTCTCTAGCATGGGGACAAAGGCCTTGGTCA
The DNA here is from genome assembly GCA_016081115.2 of Rehmannia glutinosa. Classification (NCBI taxonomy): domain Eukaryota; kingdom Viridiplantae; phylum Streptophyta; class Magnoliopsida; order Lamiales; family Orobanchaceae; genus Rehmannia; species Rehmannia glutinosa. The sequence continues at coordinate 73,626 of JABTTQ020000542.1, read as the reverse complement.
AAGTGTGGTCTTGCATGGGAGATGAAATTGAAGGGATTGAGGAGGATGTTGGCATGGAATGTTGGGAAGCCTCCAACATGTTGGGTAAGTTTATAATAAAGAATTGGTGTATAAGGTATTGTGTATAAGATTTGAATTAATGGTGTATTAATACACAAGATGAATACACAAGGTATGTGTACAAGAGTTGAGAGATATTTCTACACTAAAAATACCCATCATGGCCGTCCCTTAAGGGGTATTTGTGGCATTAACATATTTTATTTTTATGTCCCAAAATTGATGATAATAGGTGAATAATATCAATCTCCAAAATAATTAGTGATTTCCTTGATCACTTATAAGTCTCATGATCACTTAATCTAAATCAAATTCTTAATTGCATAAGGTATAAATCTCTAAAATAAATAGTCTCCAAAAATTCTAAGGTGACTAATGAGTACACAAATATTAATAATGATGATCGATCGAGTGATCATTAATGCGTAGTAGAAGTAATAAATGCTTATGATCACAAGTAACAAATAAAAAGAAAAGAAATTAAATGCGAAATATATTTATCATTAATATTCACCCATCGAAGTGACGCGGTAAAATAGTCAAAAAATACAAGGACGATACGTGAAACAAATACATTATTGAACAAAAATCGAGGGCTTCACATTCTTCCCTCCTTAAAAGAATTTGGTCCTCAAATTCTCTTCAGAACAACTCTGGATATTGATTCCTCATGTCTTCTTCCATTTCCCATGCTGCGTCTTCGTCTCGGTCGTGGTTCCGCCATACAACTTTAACCATTGGAATCTCTCTATTACGCAATTGACGTACCTGCTGGTCAATGATTCTGATTGGTTCCTCGGTGTAAGATAAATTTTCCATTAGAGGAGGAGCATCACGAGTGATGATGTGCTCAGGACTTGGTTGATACTTTTTTAATCTCGATACATGGAATACATCGTGCATTCCTGCATATTGTGCCGGTAACTCTAGTTGGTAGGCCAACTTTTCGATCCTTTGCAAAATCTTTTAAGGTCCAATATATCTCGGACTTAATTTACCTCCTTTCTTTGGATTGATCAATCCTTTTCGTGGCAAGAGTCTAAGAAATACTTCATCTCCGGATTCAAATTCCAAGTCTTTTCTCCTCTTGTCCGCGTAACTCTTTTGGCGGCTCTGAGCTGTACGGATCCGTTCCTTGATCAACTTGACCTTCTCCATAGCTTCCCGAACTAAGTCGACCTTTGGAATCGAGGTGACTTCCATTTTTCCTTCGAGTCCATTGGTCATCAATCTCCCGAAGTGTAGAGGGGATCTACACTTTCGTCCATACAAGACTTCGTAGGGTGCCATCCCAATCGTGGCCTAATAACTGTTATTATAAGCGAACTTGGCCAATGGTAAGTGCGAATCCCAACTTCCTTGGAAATCTAATGTGCAGGCTCGCAACATGTCTTCCAGGGTTTGAATTGTTCGTTGCTCGGCCATCGGTTTGGGATGTCTTTGGTGTCTTTGAAACTTAGCGAGGTACCCAATTCCTCATGTAAGCATTTCCAGAATCTAGAGACAAACCTCGGGTCTCTCGTCGACACTATGTCGACCGGCACTCCATGCGGTCGAATGATCTCTGGATGTAAATTTGCGCAAGTTTACGCAAGCTATTGGTTTTCTTCATGGGTAAGAAGTGTGCGATTTCGTGAGTCGGTCTCACGACTACCCATATAGCATCATTGCCTCGTCTAGTCCTCGGTAGATCCGTCACGAAGTCCATCGTTATATGTTCCCATTTCCACTGGGAATTCTCGGCGGTTGTAATAAACCGGATGGTCGTTGGTGTTCGCTTTTATTCGTTGACAAGTCAAACATCTCGCAACGAACTCGCTTACTTGGTTCTTCATGTTCACCCACCGAAATGTCGTTCCAAGTCCTTATACATCTTGTTTCCTCCAGGGTGTATAGTGTATTTCGAACAAAGTGTGCTTCGCTAGAATTCTACTCCTAATCTGCTTGTCACTCGGTACACAAAACTCGATTCCAAAATCTGATGATCCCATCTTCATGTACCGAGAATTCTAATCCTTCTCTTTTAAGTATCTTCTCTTTCGCCTTTGAAGTTGCACATCCGTCTCTTGTCTTTGCTTTGATCTCGTTCGATGAGTCGGGTTTAACCGAAATATTAGCACACAAAATTTGAGTATTGGTTCTTGTCGATTCCAAGTGCTCAACTCTTCTAATGATTTCCCCTCTCGAATCATTAGTCTAGCTAAACTCGCTTTTCGCTCAAGCGTCGCTACTACTTAGCTTTCCCGGGATGGTATTGAATGTCAAAGTGATAGTCCTCTATTAGCTCCATCCATCTCCGTTGCCTCAAATTGAGATCCTTCGAGAGAATAGATACTTTAGGCTCTTATGATCTGTGTAAACCGTGAATGTTGCTCTGTAGAGATAGTGCCTCCATTTCTTTAACGCCAACACTATTGCTGCCAATTCCAAGTCATGCGTTGGGTAATTGGCTTCATACGGCTTGAGTTTCCGTGATGCATAAGCAATGACCTTTCCTTCCTACATGAGCACTGCTCTTAGTCCTTCCTTTGATGCATCACTGTAGACGACAAAGTTTTCTGTTCCCTTTGGAAGGGCTAATAATGGAGTTGTAGTAAGTCGTTTCTTTAGTTCTTGGAAACTAGTCTCACACTTGTCATTCCACTCAAACTTGACTTGCTTCTGGGTTAGCCGAGTGAGTGGTCCGGCTATCTTGGAGAAATCCTGGATAAATCTTCGATAATATCCAGCTAGTCCTAAGAAACTTCTGATCTCCGTTCTGAGACTCGGGTTGTTTCCATTCAATAACCTGTCCTGTACCTTCAAAGGATCTACGGCGATTCCAAAGGATACTATGTGTCCCAAGAATGCGACTTCACTAAGCCAAAATTCGCACTTGCCGAATTTGGCATACGGCTTGTGCTCCCGTAGTGTCTCCAAAACAATTTTTCGATGACGTTCATGCTCTTCTCTAGACTTAGAGTATACACGAGTATGTCATCAATGAATATCATTACGAATTGATCCAAATAAGGTTGAAAACTCGATGCCTCGGATCCATAAAGTCAGCTGGTGCGTTTGTCGACCGAAAGGAATCACTACAAACTCGTAGTGTCCATATCGATGCGAAATGCCGTTTTGGAAACGCTTCTTCACGGATCTTGATTGATAATATCCTTGTTGTAAATCAAATTTCGAGTACACCGTCGCTCCTTGAAGTTGATCAAACAGTTCGTCTATCCTTGGGAGGGGATATTTAGTGGTAACATCTAGTCGAGATCGTATAATAGTCACATCCTTAATGTATCTTATCCGTGATACCTAAACCACAAGTCAAATTCCTTACTTAAGCTTGTGCGGTACTTGAGAATGAATAACACAAGGGTATTATCATTGATCAATATACTTAGTGATTTCCCTACTATCATTTTCCCAAAGTAATATCATTAGGTGTCTAGATCCCATAATATATCACATTCAAATCATATACTTCTCAAGAGATATACTCATTTTCTTCGAGTCTCACCATATCGGGCATTATAATCTCTAAATCACGATTTTCTAAATCACCTAACGTCCAAATAGAGGAATATCCGGATATCTTAACACTATAACTCAAAAAGAGTTCAAATATTCATCCAAGATTCAACTTAGGTCACCTAGTAGTGGTACCCAATCCAAGCGGAGAAACCTATCCTGGTCAAACAAAACTAAGGCGGATTAGGCGAATGTAAGGAAAAGATAAGGAAGAACAAGAAAAGAATGACTAAGGAAAGTCGACCAAGAGTCAACTAAGTCAAATCAAGTATGACTATGTATTCTCCAAGTATAAATTCTGACTTAACATAAACATCAATAATACGGTTCTATGCCATTATTGAAATCAATTTCACACTTAATTAGTCAAGTCGCGGTACTACCCAAGACAATCCGAGGGTCCTATCCTGGGTCAGCTCGGTGTAAGTTTCCATATTACAAGCCGAGCTCTGATACCATAACTGTCACACCCCAAACGTGATGCGACAACGATGAATCACTTAAGCAGAAATAAATCAACAATCTAAACCAAAGATACGAAACTCCAAGTGAAATAGAGTCTAATGCAGCGGAATTAAAATAAACACGAGTACAAATTATATCTTAAAGTATGGCGGTATCCGAATACAACCCAAAAGATTATCTGAATTAACTTACAGTCCAAACATAAATAAAATGAAGGAGCCCAACAACAAATAAAAGGAAAAGGAAATGTCGCTCCACATCACTGATAGGGATTCAATCTGCAGTAGGTTCGATGTCTTCAGCGAACTCTTCATCTAAAGGTTAGAAAACAGGAGGGAATGAGACAGAAATCTCAGTGGATGGGTGATCGTGTGTGAGTGTGGCGATATATGAAGTTAATGCGAGAAAACGGTTGTATGAAAACGCGTGGTATGATGCATGTGTTCACACATAGTCCACAAGCGTCGTGATAAATATATTAAGTAATATACTTATACAAAGGTGAGAAAAACAGATTCGTGGTCACGCAAGCACTATGGTTCAAGCAAGACATGGGGATTGCGTGCGATGTGTAGCGCCAATCCTATGCAAGACAATTAGTGGTTTGCGTCGATATGTAGCGCCAACCCGTTCATTACAAATAGTGGTTGCGTCGATATGTAGTGCCAACCCGTTCATTACAAATAGTGGTTGCGTACTGATATGTAGCGCCAACCCGTTCCGTTCAACTCCGGAATCGTGTGGATCAGACATCGATTCCTTTGTTCTTCCTTGTAACTCCCCGTTCATGATTGTCAAAGACCTGTCACCTTATCGCTCCGTAGGCAAAGACAAAATCCACGTTGGAGCTAGCAAGGCTCGGATTCGTCATAATCATGATTATACCTCAAGTACTACGACCCGCTTCCCTTGGACAAACTCCGTCCCTCAGTTGCGGGATTAGGACGATGGGGCCGGAGAGTGGAAAAGCAGCCGAGCTGCTCGGTTCCATCCCCGACGTATCCATTCCGACTGTGAGCTCGACACACCAAGTTGACTCAGGCAGGAAATTAAGTACACGTTCAGGTAGTCAACCAGGCAGTCGAGTATTATTGATTCGGGAAGCAGTTCATAAAAAGTTCTAAAAAATTTGCACATGATGGTTATGGCGTTGGTGGAGTTATTGGGATGAAGATAATTATCGGGAGGATAAATAGTCTTCGATATCTTAAGGATTAGGAGGAACATAAGTCCCGTTATAGATTCGAAATCGCGAGACGAGAAAGTCGCCCCACGATCGGGTATTAATCGATCAAGACGATCCGATAAGTCAAGGGATTTTTTAAGAAAATAAAATATTTTAATTAAATATTAAAGTCAGAGGGTCCAGGGCTGTTTCTTTAAAAGAAAATAATTTGAGTTAGGTCCTTATAAAAATAAAATTTACAATTAGCCCCGTTTGTCAAAACCAATACTTTTGGGGTTAAAAGTTAAATAAATAAATGTCCCGACCATGAAAAATTATGAGGTCAGTTCCTAAATTCTCTAAATTGTTCAGAGATTCAGGTTTTTAAAGTTTTGAGGTCGAGTTTTTATAAAATTCTCACATTGGCCCAAAATTTGTTAAAATTGTCATTTCGGGCCATAAGTTTAAAATAATCGGAACTCACAAACCGGAAGGGCTTCTAATGTGATTCCAGTTGGAAAATATCACTAAGTTTAGTGGGATATTGGGACAAAAACAGTTTTAAAACGTCATAAGTATAGGTCCCTGAACTTTTGAAAATCTCATTTTTGTCCCATTTTGAAATAATTGCCTTTAAGGCTTTTATGGGTCCAATTGTTATGAAATTTGAACCTTGGGTCCAAAATATAATTATGTTATAGGTAAATTAGTATTTCCAGGTACATGGGCTGTATAAGTCCTGGAAATTTGATTTGGGTCCTCAAGTTTAATCTTTTACAATTTGGTCCCTCAAGTTTTATAAAATTACTTTCCAAGCTCCAAACGCTTGGATTTTTGGAATACACTTAAAATATGTTATTTACAGTCCCTCGAGAGTTAAAATTTCAAATTTTAAAATTAGGGTCTGGTACAGTTTCGAAATTTGCAAAATAGCCCTTAAACTTCTCAAATTTTACAATCTAGTCCTTGGGCTTTTAAGGGTTGATTTTATTTATCTAAAAACTCTTAAAACTTTATTAAAATGTCAAAACATTATTTTTGAACCTGAGTACAGTCCCAAAAATTAAAATTTACAGAGAGGTCCCTTAAGTTTTATTTTTTTGCAATTAAGTCCACCAACTTTCCATTTTTGCATTTTAAGTCCAAAAATCGAAACTTAATCAATTATGCTCGACTTGTCCAAGTTATAAATCATTCAAAACATAGATTCCAAGAGTCATAAACATACATATCCATTTCGTGCAAGCATTCATCAAATACAACAATAAAGTGTACATGTATGTCCTATTTTTCGATAAATCGCATTTTGAGCAACACTTGAGAAAATTTTCAACTTGATACAAGAAAATAGCATGAAATACATAATATATATCTCAAATTATCAATAACAAAATACTACATGCATTTTTATGAATTAAAACACCTAGGAGTTGAACGGATTTTTCCACCCACCTTAAAGTTCGGTTTGTTGGGAAAAAATGAAATAAATCTCTCTCGATGAAGGAGTGACTTAGGTCAGCCCCTAAGTCAAGGAATATCAAAAAAATATAGGAGTTAGAAGAATGTGGTTAAAATTTAAGGGGAAGAAGAAGATAGTGAGAAAATTGGAATTACTACACTTACCTTGTGTAGTGAATAAAGTGTGACTAGTAATGGCTTCCAAGTGCAAGATTTTGGTCACCCTTAATGTTAACCTCCAAAGTCAGCCCCTAAAACTCCAAAAATGAAAATGGAGTGTCAAAGTTTGGAAAATAAAAAGAGAAGAAGAAAAGGTACCAAAAATTCCATTTCTTACCTTATAGTCCAACTTCTTCACAATTTTCTTCAAGATGACAAGTCTCTTAACAACTTCAAAGGTCTTCTAGGTATACCTCAAAATCAAAAATCAAACTTAAATTAGAAGGTGAAAGAGATGAATTAGGTGATATGAAAAATGGATTGAAAAAGACATTTTCCTTACCTTGGTAGTGATGGTTCGAATTTTATGATTTAAGCAGGAAGAATGTTTGTTTTTGTTTAGTTGTTTGAAGAGAGAAGAAGTGTTTGATGATATGAAGTAGATGTTCTTGAAGTTGTGAAGGATGTTTGAAGATGTGAAGGAATTGTGTTTGAAGATTTGAAGATATGAATATATGTTGTTTGAAGGTTTGAAGATGTGAAGGAATGGTGTTTGAAGATTTGAAGATATGGTGTTTGAAGATTTGAAGATGTGAAGGAATGGTGTTTGAAGCTTTGAAGATATGGTGTTTGAAGATTTGAAGATATGATGTAACACCCCCCTCCCTAGGGATGTTAATTAACTTATTATTTAATGACTAGTGAAATTGTTATCAAGTCATCTGATAAAGCATTCGAGTTAAAAAGGAAAAGATAGAATAACTTTTTTTTTAAAACTAAAATGAGTTAATGCTAGAAATCCCATAACCTCTAATAAATAAATACTAAGAAGTCATCAAGAGTTCTTATCCGAAGAAACGTCTACGCAAACTGCAACTGAAATACTTCAATTAAGTCTAAACTCGATATAATTAAAATACTAGCGGAAACTAATTTCCGAGATTCCGTCGCCACTATCGCCCTGCACCACCCTGCTATCCTCCGTGTCTATAGTAAACCCTTGCCTTTATCTGCAATATGAGAAAATAAAACTATAAGCAACAGCTTAGTAAGTAACATCATGTCTCACAAAACAATCAAAAAGAGTTATATGAACATGCACAAGATATATCTATTTTCTACTAAATGCACATACTTACATAAATATTTAACTGATAAGGGCCCAGGCATGGTACCAATGCGTGCAACTACAATGGTACCCGGGGTAGCTAGCCACCGAATCCCATTGGAGCGAAATAACTAATAAGGGCGGACTAAGAGCCCTTAGGGACGGACTAGGTGCCCCAAACTAAATCGTGGCGATCTAGAGCCACGATACCCGACCTAAAATATAATTCTTTTGAAAACTATGTATATATATACTATTACTCGTGTAATCTAGTATTCAATATGCCATAAGGTATGCTCAAAGCCAATATGTAACACATAATCTAAACATAGCTCATATACAATAAATGGCACAAACATAAAATAGACTATTCATATTGCAGGTGAGAGATGCACTTACCTGAACTCTGGTAATCAATATCTGAACTTTCAATTTACCTCCACAAAATGAATCTTAATCTAAAATTGTAAAATAAATACTAATCAGTCTAATAGATTTAAAAATAACCTATATTAATACAAGACATGTCCAACACTGTTGGTGTCTACAATCATATCTATAACTATTGGTTTTAAATACAACTACTCGCATAGTCAATTTATCTCCCATGACTAATTAACTTATATCCAAAGTTCTTCTATTTTGCTTCTCTCAAAAAAAGTTCTTCTATTTTCCACAAGGCCAAATAAAATGGTCTCAACTAAAGACAGTAAAATAATACAAATGTCTAAAAGGTATAAATAATTTACTAATCAAGATTTTAGTATTAACTGATCTAATTAATTAATATATTCATCAAACCAAGAATTTCCAACACCCTGTGTTAATTGTACACAATTCTAAATTAGAAATTGAAATCTTAGTAAATAAACCAATTGTCGCGAAGCGTAATTAAAGTGGTGGACTAATCACTGTAATACATAAACATATATGTGAAGTGAATGACTTTTCAACATTTACAAGATTATTCCAGTAGAATTAGTTACTTGTTTTCAAATTTAGCCAAACTATACCCTTATCTCTACACATGGAAATCTAACATCTGTTTACACAAATTAAAATAATTTAATAGTTAAAAGAAGTGGATTGAAATGATTACCTAGTTCCACTAGTTAAGGCACTAAGTTTTTCCTTTGATGATTACGTATACAATCATCCAATTCAAATATTCACATGCAACTCTAGTTTGTGGATTGCAATACATCATGTATGATTAAAATAATCAAACGAGTTATGAAGAATAGGCTTACGAGTGAATATTCGGTTGTGGAAGCCGTAGCCGCTTCTTTTTCCTCTACTTCTCTAATTGTTTTGAAAGATTAGGTTACGCGACTAATTAATAGGGTAGAAGTTTAGGGTTACTAGATAACCTTTTTCTCTCTCTCTCTTTTTTTTTTGTACTTATCTTGAGGCCTCACCATTTCCTTATCTATTTAACCACGTCAGTTATTTATTATAGAAACTTTAATACCCTTATTTATTATTAATACAGATTCACACATTATAAACATTTACTAATCCTTTCAACTAATCGCTAGCTCCATATTAGCATAATCATACTAAGTTAAATAAAATCCTAATAACTCAATAATTATCAAAAAAAAATATATCTAATTGATTTAAATAATTGGCATAAGCTCATTATTCTAAACAAAATAAATGGGGCGTTACAATCTCATATACCTTATAAAAGTTTCGTCCTCGAAACTTAAAATAACTCAGGGTACTTTTGTCTCATATCTTCTTCACGCTCACAAGTAGCTTCCTCCACTCTATGATTCCTCCAGATAACTTTGACCAACGGATTTTCTTTATTTCGGAGCTTCTTAACTTCTTGATCAACGATTTCAACGGGGTTTTCTTCGTAACTCAAATCTCCTCTAATTTGTACTGTCTGTGGCTGGATAACATGGCTCGGATCTGGTACGTACTTTTTCAACATGGACACGTGAAAGACATTATGGATAGCAGACATCTCCCCGGGTAGATCTAATTCATAGGCTACCTTACCAATCCTCTTAGTGATTACGTAAGGTCCTACATAACGCGGACTAAGTTTTCCTTTCTTACCAAATCTCATCACTCCCTTCATTGCAGCTACCTTTATGAACACTGAATCACCTACTTCAAACTCAAGTGGTCTTCTTCGTACATCCGCATAGTTCTTTTGCCGGCTTTGAGCCGTCCCAATCCTTTGACGAATAATTCTTATGGCCTCAGTTGTTTCTTCTATGAAGTCAGTGTTTCCTTTCTCCCATAAAGTGCCTCATAAGGTGCCATTTTAAGTGTTGTCTGGTAGCTATTGTTGTAAGCAAACTCTGCCAAACAAAGATATTTGCACCAACTCCCTTTAAAATCCAATGCACATGCTCGGAGCATATCTTCTAAAGTCTGATTTAATCGCTCTGTCTGCCCATCCGTTTGAGGGTGAAAAGCTGTACTAAATCGCAACTTAGTTCCCATGGTCGTTTGAGCACACTCCCAAAAATGAGATGTGAATCGACTATCTCTATCAGAAATAATTGTCTTAGGGACTCCATGAAGTCTAACAATCTCTTTAACATACAACTGAGCTAGTTGTTCCATTGAATATGTCATCCTGACTGCAAGAAAATGTTGCAGACTTAGTCAACCTGTCAATGATAACCCAAATCGCATCATAACCATTCGTCGTTCTGGTAATCCAACTATAAAGTCCATAGCTATGTCCTCCCATTTCCATTCTGGAATCTGAATAGGTTGTAAAACTCCTCCGGGTCTCTGATGTTCAACTTTTACTCTTTGACAAGTTAAGCAAGCGGTGACATACTTTGCCACATCTCTCTTCATTCCAAACCACCAAAACTTATCTCTCAAGTCGTGGTACATCTTGGTGGAACCAGGATGCATCGAATAAGGTGTATTATGGGCTTCTTCCAATATTTGTTTTCTCAGTTCTTCATTTTTAGGTACACATAAACGGTCACCAAAGAAAAGTGTCCCATCAGTAGATATTCGAAACCCTACACCTCTTCCTTCTTGTACCTCATGTTTAATCTTTTGAATATCTGGATCTTCTTCTTGCTTCTTTTGAATATCGTCAAGTAATGTTTGTGCCAAGGTCAAAGCAGAGAGTTGTCCAGAAATTATTTCAATTCCAAAGTCCAACACTTCTTTCCTTAAGGGTTGAGATAGTCCAGATAATGACATCAATGTTGCAGAGGACTTTCTACTCAGGGCATCAGCTACTTTGTTTGTTTTCCAGGGTGGTACAAAATCTCACAATCATAGTCCTTAACCAATTCGAGCCATCTCCGTTGTCTCATATTTAAGTCCTTCTGGGTGAAGAAATATTTCAGACTCTGATGATCCGTGTAAAGCTTGCACTGGACCCCATACAAATAGTGTCTCCAAGTCTTAAGAGCAAAAACAACTACTGCCAACTCCAAATCGTGTGTAGGGTAGTTCTTCTCGTAATCTTTAAGTTGTCTCGAAGCATATGCAACGACTTTTCCTTTCTGCATAAGTACCGCCCCGAGGCCAATCTTTGATGCATCACTATAAATATCAAAACATTCAACTCCTTCTGGGATGGTAAGAATTGGTGCACTTGTCAATCTTTTTTTCAGTTCGAGGAAGCTTTTCTCGCACTCGTCATTCCATTCGTACTTCTTTCCCTTTCGAGTAAGAGTTGTTAAAGGAGAGGCAATCTTGGAAAAGCCCTCAACAAACTTCCTATAATATCCTGCTAACCCCAAAAAACTTCTAATCTCACTAGCATTCTTTGGCCGACTCCAATTGCTTACAGCCTCTATCTTTGCAGGGTCCACCATTACCCCATCCTTAGAAATCACATGGCCTAAGAAAGCCACTCGATCAAGCCAAAATTCACATTTTGAGAACTTGGCATACAACTGATGGTTTTTAAGCGTTTGCAACACGGTCTTTAGATGTTCACTATGCTCCTCTTGGGACTTTGAGTAAATAAGAATATAATCAATAAATACAATAACAAACTTATCGAGGAATTCCTTAAAAACTCGGTTCATCAAATCCATGAAAGCTGCAAGAGCATTCGTTAATCCAAATGGCATAACAACAAACTCGTAATGCCCATACCTTGTCCGAAAAGCAGCTTTGGGTACATCACTCTCTCTAATTCTTAATTGGTGATAACCTGACCGCAAGTCAATCTTGGAGAAGATTGTTTTTCCTTTTAACTGATCAAACAAGTCATCAATTCTTGGTAAAGGATATCTATTTTTGATAGTTACCTTATTCAACTCTCGATAATCTATACACATTCTCATAGATCCATCTTTCTTCTTTACAAATAATACTGGGGCTCCCCATGGTGAGTGACTTGGTCGAATGAATCCTTTGTCAAGGAGTTCTTGAAATTGTACTTGCAGTTCCTTCAGTTCTGCCGGAGCCATACGATAAGGTGATTTTGATATGGGGCCAGTACCGGGAATAAGATCAATCTCGAATTCAATCTCTCTGCTTGGTGGTAATCCTGGTAACTCATCGGGAAACACTTCTGGGTAGTTGCAAACTATTGCTACTCCTTCAATCTTTTGTTTTTCTTCTTTATTCATATTCACCAAATTCGCTAAGAAACCGGTGCATCCATTTCTCAACATCTTTTGCGCCTTTATAGCTGATAAAAATTTTTTGGTCTTTTGCTTCGGTTCACTGATGAACTCAAATTGAGAATTGGCCTCAAGTTCAAATACTACTTTTCGTTTGCAACATTCAATGGATGCAATATACTTACTTAAGAAATCCATTCCTAAAATCACATCATAGTCATACATATCTAGCACTATCAAGTCACTATAGAGTTCCCTTTTTGCAATAGTCATTGGTACCGCATATAAAAAGTGTGTAGATATCATCACCTCCCCAGAAGGTAGTGTTGTCAAGAATTTATGATCTAAGTTATCATGTGGTCTATCTAAATTCTTTGAGAAAGAATCAGATATAAAAGAATGCGTTGCTCCAGTATAAAATAATACATTAGCAATATGATTGAAGATGAGTATTTGACCTGTGACAACGGTAGAGGCCTCAGCCGCTTCTTCCTTGGCAAGGGAGAAAACACGAGCATTGGTAGTGGCTGATTGGGCCTCAAATCTTGGGGCTAGTGGGGCTTCAAGTCTCCCCTGATTAATATGAGGTCCCTCAATTGCTGCCTGCATCTGGTGGAGTCGAGCAGAATTATTCTGGTACTGACTACGTTGTTGTTGTAGTTGATTGGACTTTGAAGGGCAAAACTTGGCTATATGTCCCTCCTGAGCACACACATAACACCCGCTCGTGCCCTGACGACACTCACCTAGATGAAGTTTTCCACATTTAGAACATTGTGGATATTTGACTTGTTTGTTTGGTGGTCCTCCTCCTCCTGGTTTGTTTCCTACAGGTTTCTGGTCCCAATATTTCCTTTTGTTGTTGTTTCCTTTCCAGTTCTGATTACCGCTTTGAGATTTCTGGGCCCCACAATTAATACGATTCTGACTCTCCTTTGATGGTTGCCTCTGTTGTGAGTTGTGAACCTTCATGTTATTCAAGTAATGTTCAGCAATCAAGGCACTGCTGAGACACTCCTCAGCAGTTTGTGGTCGATTAACTCCACTTGTTACATTGAGAGCTATCTCAGGCCGAAACATCTTCAGCATCAATCTAACCCTTTCCTTTTCTTCCCTAACTAACTCTGGGCATAAACGAGCTAGCCTGTTAAAATTTCTTACAACCTCCTCAACAGATAAGTCTCCTTGGCGGAACTCAGTGAATTCGTCATAATGTCTATTAGTAACCTTCAAGTGAAAGAACTCCTCAAGGAACTCGGTCTCAAAGTCAACCCATGTCATATTGTTCACTTGGTTTTATACCATTGATTTGGGCTTCCGATACTAGAGTTCTGTGTTGTTTTTGAGTATTTTGAGTCGTTTTTGTTATATCTCATAGGTTAGGCATTGATTTCCATTGTTTCGAGTCATTTGAGGGGTCAAGCCATGTTGAGAGCCAATTATATCGAGTATATAGTCATATTAATGAATCGTGTATCAAACAACGAGAGATTGATTTGAAGAAAAGTCCAAATGCGTCTGGAATTTCTAGCACTGGCAGGGTTTTGTATTTTGGTCATAACTCTCTCTACAAAATTGATATTGAGCTGATTCAAGTGGCTATAGAAAGCTAAGAGATAGGGCTACAACTTTGATGAAGGATGGAAAACCAAATTCGGACGTTTGGGTGGCGCTACAGCGCCAAAAAGACGCGCTGCAGCGCACAGCGGAAATCCGAACAGCGGCCGGGGCGCTGCAGCGCCCGGAACAGAAAAAAATATCGAGTTGGGCGCTGCAGCGCCCAATGCCCGGCGCTGCAGCGCCCGGGCGACAATCTTGCAACGTTGTGCTGCCGCGCAGCGCCAGCCCGGCTCGGCCCGCAGCGCCCGGGCGGAAAATCCTATGTTTAGCTACCCCCTTCTTGGACTTTTGTGTACTATAAATACCATCCTTGGGGCTTGAAATTGGGGCAGCTTGGAACCCTTGGGAAGGCAATAAAAACAGCTACAAGACAAGGAAGAAGAATTTGAGCATTTTGAGAAGAATTTGGAGAAGAAGATTGGAGGCTTCTATCATCTAGAAATAGAGAAGATCCTCAACTCTTGTTCTTATTTTGTTGCTTTCTTCATATCTTGTAAGATGTATTGTTGTATTTTCATGGATTCATTTTCTTTAATCATGAGCTAAACACTATAATTCTAGAGGATTGATGTAATTTATGTTTGAACTTATGTTTTGAGATTGTGGTTTGTCAATCTAGATCTATCAATTTATTTGTGCTATTTGGATCTATTGCTTCTAAATTACTTGATCAATAATTTAGATTGTTTGGTGTATTTGATTTGACACTTGAGAGAGGTAATTGAATACATGACCATGGAATAGCATAACCTAGGATTTCATAGAATTGAGAGATTTATGAATCCTTTGAAGTCATTTATCAAGATTCATAGCTTTTATTGAGATTTTAATTGGTGATTTTTATAGAGATATTGATTTCCCAATTGAATCTAAAATCATTTAGCATTTGAGGGAGGGAATGATTATTGTAGAAATCTTGACTTATAAATTGATAATTGATGATTGATAAACCATATTGACAACATAAGGGATAACTAGATTCATCATACCTCTAGAATTCATTTAATCATTTGGATAAACTCATTGATATTTTCATATTCTTGATTTATTTTTAGTATTTTTAGTATAATCAACTCCATCATATATTGAATTTCTAAATAAAGTTAGACTACTATATTATAGTACTTAGCAATAATTCGATAATTATTCCCTGTGGATTCGACAACCTTACTTCTCTATATTAAAACTTGACACCGTAGACTTGCGGTTAGAAAAATCTCTAACACATATCGTTAATATTCCTTTTCATCTTAATTCTTTCCCACCACATTCTAGCGTCTCCAACTAAACAGAAGGACGCACACTTTACCTTTTCATTTTCTGGCCAATCCAACAATTCTAGTATGCTCTCAAGAGTTTTGAACCATGCTTGAGCGTCCCATGGTTCTTTTGTCCCAGAGAAATTCTCTGGTTTCAGTTTCTGCCATTGAAGCAAATAAGGTTCCTGTCGAACTACTAACCGAACTACTAATGCAGGAGCTGCCGGTGGAGGAGGTGGAGCATGAGGAGCAGCAGGAGGAGCATGAAGAGCCTACTGATTAGCTCGCAGAGCATCGATAGTCCGTTGTTGTTCTGCAAGCTGACGCTGAAGTTGAGCTACAATATCTAGCAAATTCTGTTCTAGTGGAGGTTGATTCTCGTTTCGTTCATGACCCTGGTTCCTAAAAACTTGTTCCCTAATTTGATTGAGACTGACGTTATCCTCCTGGTCATGAGTAGTTGGAACATGTCTTCTCGCCATTTTCTGCTATAACCTTTATACATAATATTATTCGTATAAGTTAAATACAATATGCTTAATATTTATGAGGTAATAATATACTTCTCGCAATCGATGTGTCAAACTTTACAAGAGAAACAATAAACAAAACACATTCTTACTTGGAAGATGGCAGAGTCAATGCTTGGCGATAGCGTAACGGAATGTCGGAAACCCGCTCTGATACCATTAATTGTAACACCCCCCTCCCTAGGGATGTTAATTAACTTATTATTTAATGACTAGTGAAATTGTTATTAAGTCATCTGATAAAGCATTCGAGTTAAAAAGGAAAAGATAGAATAACTTTTTTTTTTAAACTAAAATGAGTTAATGCTAGAAATCCCATAACCTCTAATAAATAAATACTAAGAAGTCATCAAGAGTTCTTATCCAAAGAACGTCTACGCAAACTGCAACTGAAATACTTCAATTAAGTCTAAACTCGATATAATTAAAATACTAGCGGAAACTAATTTCCGAGATTCCGTCGCCACTATCGCCCTGCACCACCCTGCTATCCTCCGTGTCTATAGTAAACCCTTGCCTTTATCTGTAATATGAGAAAATAAAACTATAAGCAACAGCTTAGTAAGTAACATCATGTCTCACAAAACAATCAAAAAGAGTTATATAAACATGCACAAGATATATCTATTTTCTACTAAATGCACATACTTACATAAATATTTAACTCGATAAGGGCCTGGCATGGTACCAATGCGGCGCAACCCAATGGTACCCGGGGTAGCTAGCCACCGAATCCCACTGGAGCGAAATAACTAATAAGGGCGGACTAAGAGCCCTTAGGGACGGACTAGGTGCCCCAAACTAAACTGTGGGCGGTCTAGGAGCCCTGATACCAGCCTCTAAAATATAATTCATTTGAAAACTATGTATATATATACTATTACTCGTGTAATCTAGTATGCAATATGCCATAAGGTATGCTCAAAGCCAATATGTAACACATAATCTAAACATAGCTCATATACAATAAATGGTACAAACATAAAATAGACTATTCATATTGCAGGTGAGAGATGCACTTACCTGAACTCTGGTAATCAATATCTGAACTTTCAATTTACCTCCACAAAATTAATCTTAATCTAAAATTGTAAAATAAATACTAATCAGTCTAATAGATTTAAAAATAACCTATATTAATACAAGACATGTCCAACACTGTTGGTGTCTACAATCATATCTATAACTATTAGTTTTAAATACAACTATTCGCATAGTCAATTTATCTCCCATGACTAATTAACTTATATCCAAAGTTCTTCTATTTTCCTTCCCTCAAAAAAAGTTCTTCTATTTTCCACAAGGCCAAATAAAATGGTCTCAACTAAAGACAGTAAAATAATACAAATGTCTAAAAGGTATAAATAATTTACTAATCTACAGTATTTAGTATTAACTGATCTAATTAATTAATATATTCATCAAACCAAGAATTTCCAACACCCTGTGTTAATTGTACACAATTCTAAATTAGAAATTAAAATCTTAGTAAATAAACCAATTGTCGCGAAGCGTAATTAAAGTGGTGGACTAATCACTGTAATACATAAACATATATGTGAAGTGAATGACTTTTCAACATTTACAAGATTATTCCAAAGAGAATTAGTTACTTGTTTTCAAATTTAGCCAAACTATACCCTTATCTCTACACATGGAAATCTAACATCTGTTTACACAAATTAAAATAATTTAATAGTTAAAAGAAGTGGATTGAAATGATTACCTAGTTCCACTAGTTAAGGCACTAAGTTTTTCCTTTGATGATTACGTATACAATCATCCAATTCAAATATTCACATGCAACTCTAGTTTGTGGATTGCAATACACCATGAATGATTAAAATAATCAAACGAGTTATGAAGAGTAGGCTTACAGAGTGAATATTCGGTTGTGGAAGCCAGCACCACGCTTTTCCTCTACTTCTCTAATTGTTTTGAAAGACTAGGTTACGCGACTAATTAATAGGGTAGAAGTTTAGGGTTACTAGATAACCTTTTTCTCTCTCTCTTTTTTTTTTTTGTACTTATCTTGAGGCCTCACCATTTCCTTATCTATTTAACCACGTCAGTTATTTATAATAGAAACTTTAATACCCTTATTTATTATTAATACAGATTCACACATTATAAACATTTACTAATCCTTTCAACTAATCGCTAGCTCCATATTAGCATAATCATACTAAGTTAAATAAAATCCTAATAACTCAATAATTATCAAAAAAAAATATATCTAATTGATTTAAATAATTGGCATAAGCTCATTATTCTAAACAAAATAAATGGGGTGTTACATATGAAGAAGTGTTCTTGAAGATATGAAGGAGTGGATGAAGATATACTTAGAGAGATGTTGGAGATTTTAGAGAGAAGTTGGAGAAAATGTTTGAATTATGAATGTGTTGGATGAAAATGATATTTTGATCAAATATTTTTGATCCTCAAGGTGTTATGGACGAAAATTGAGGTGGAGAGGGGGAGGAGACAAATTTTTTGATCAAATTCTATGTCTTCCAACTTGTCTCTAGCATGGGGACAAAGGCCTTGGTCAAAGTGTGGTCTTGCATGGGAGGATGAAATTGAAGGGATTGAGGAGGATGTTGGCATGGAATGTTGGGAAGCCTCCAACATGTTGGGTAAGTTTATAATAAAGAATTGGTGTATAAGGTATTGTGTATAAGATTTGAATTAATGGTGTATTAATACACAAGATGAAATACACAAGGTATGTGTACAAGAGTTGGGAGATATTTCTACACTAAAAATACCCATCATGGCCGTCCCTTAAGGGGTATTTGTGGCATTTACATATTTTGTTTTTATGTCCCAAAATTGATGATAATAGGTGAATAATATCAATCTCCAAAATAATTAGTGATTTCCTTGATCACTTATAAGTCTCATGATCACTTAATCTAAATCAAATTCTTAATTGCATAAGGTATAAATCTCTAAAATAAATAGTCTCCAAAAATTCTAAGGTGACTAATGAGTACACAAATATTAATAATGATGATCGATCGAGTGATCATTAATGCGTAGTAGAAGTAATAAATGCTTATGATCACAAGTAACAAATAAAAAGAAAAGAAATTAAATGCGAAATATATTTATCATTAATATTCACCCATCGAAGTGACGCGGTAAAATAGTCAAAAAAATACAAGGACGATACGTGAAACAAATACATTATTGAACAAAAATCGAGGGCTTCACACATAACAAAAATCCAAACCTAAATCTAGAAACCTAAAGAGATTACTTGCATGTTCAACTTAGGGGTAGTGAAATCCTTTACAGGCCTCTTTCGAATCAATCGCGTTGGGGAAATTACTTTTCTTTCTCTCTTTTCTCTCTTCTCTCTTGGCCGGCTCTCTCTCTGCGTTCTCTCTTTAATCGTGTGTTTTTGTGTTCTCCGTATGTGTTTTACGTGTCTTATATCTGTGTTTTAACCTACTCAATTGGGCTAGATTTTGGATACATGGGCTTATTACTAACTTACTAACAATATGGGCCTGATTTAAAACTCGGGGAAATTACACAAAATACCCTTATTTTTGACTGAATCCCCAAATTACCAACACATCCCATTTATACCTTTTTTGTTACTCTTTTACGGTCTTTTTTAATTTTTCCCCTAAAATACGTTGTCGTCTCTTTTTCGTCTCCCGACCATCATTTTTTTTCTCTCTGTCTCTTCACCTCGACTCTCGAGTTCCTTCCCGCACTGCATGTCCGCCATTTTTGGTGAGCTTGGTTTTGGATTTCTGCAACTGCTTCTTTAACTTCTCTGTGATTCGTCTGAAAGTGGATAAAAAGGCTCAGGATGGTTCAATAGTTTTGAGGAGTGGGTCAAAATCTGAAGCCCTAGTTCCTGTATCTTCTAAAAAAAGGAAAATGAAACACGGCGATGATGTTGGAAAACAAGTTGTCAAGGCTAAATCTCCCAAAAAGAAGGTTGTTGGGTTTAGAGGACTGGACGTTGCTGAGGTATGTTGTTTTCATCTTTATTTTAATGGTTATATTTTTGTTATTTCTTGTTTGTACAATTTTTGTTTCTTTTTTGTTTCTGTGTTGTTTCTTGTATGTTTCTATGCTATTGATCTGTTGTATTTTTTCACTTTTTAAATTTTATGTACAAGATTGTTGGGAAATTATTTTGTAGATTTTGATGAATGCCATGCAAAACTTAGAATAGGAAGTTGGCACCCCATTTTTTGTTGTAAATTGCATTGTAATAGATAGAGTGGTCAAGTGAGTTAAATCGATTATGCCTAAACATGCAAGAAGACAACCGGAGACTAGAAGGAAGACTCGCCGAGAGGCACTGAGTATGGCAAAGAAGAGAAGACGGAACTCGATCAAGGTGCAAGATACACTGAGTGAAGTATCGATCAAGTCAACTCAAGACAGCCAAGTCTCAAGGTTGAAGTGACAAGAGTCATCAAATGATTGGAAGTCGACTCAAGTCACTTGGGGAAGTTAAGAAAATGCGATCAAGTCAAGACAATCGAAAGAGATCCGTTGCCGCAAATCAAGAGAATTACTTAAACAAGTAATACCTCCATACTTTGCGCTTTCTATAAGTGCTCGATTCTGAAGCGTGCAAGAGGAATAAACCAATGGGAAGCACCGCACCATGTCGAACTCGAAAAGTCAAGAATCATTCATACGAGGAAATGGAAATTCCAAGGATCGCAACAAGACAAGCCAACGACCACAAGTGACTTTCAAAAATAAGCCTATCTCTTCAACGGCGATTTTTGAAAGATCACTATAAAAGGCTGAGGAATAACTCTGAGAGAATGTTACCCGAACCACGAACATTCAAGCAAACATTTGAACTATAACCTAATATATTCTCAAATCATTCAAGATCAATCCTCAAGCCTACATTACGAAGGAAATCAATCCAACACTCACCGTGAAGGAAAGATAACTTCAATCGTTGAAGAGGAAGTTTTTGATGAATCAAGGGGTCTACATTCCACGGAGGATTGTAGGAAGGTTCAAGGTCGAACCAGTCTCAAGTTTTTGGAGGGCTTCACGATCAAATCCAAGAAGCTTGAGCAAGTGGGTCAGTAGTAGCAAAGGCAAAATGCCCGCCTGAAAGAAGCCGAGTCGTCAGAAGCCGCCTACGTGACCAAGGCATATCTAGACGAGTCCCAAAGGATCAAGTCACCAGTTGTGTGATCAAGACTTGTATTCGGGATCGTTAACCACTCGTATATTGATCAATACTTAGTGGATTCCTCCAGGAGTTGGAGAAGAGAGGAGTAGAAGAATTACCCCATCTTCGAACCTCTATAAAAACTTATTGTGTCATTTACATTTCAAAGACTTTAATTTACGCATCTTATTTTATCTCTGGCGATAAATTTGCTATCCAATTGATAATCAATCGAGTGCTAAAACCAAGTATTAAAACAAACTTAACTTTATTCAAGGGTGTTAAGTCTTCCATGAAAATAAATCACAAAGAGAGTTAAGTCTTTAGTCAAAACAATTGAGTTATTCTATCAACAAATAATCGGTCAGTCTGGAGTGACTAACTCTGGCGATTAACTAACTTAGTCCCATCAAGGACACAACTGTGAAGTATTAACTCAATTTTTAAAAAGGACTAATTTGAAAAGTTGGTAAGGTTTATTCAACCCCCTTCTAAACCTTACACTCACACCCTTGGACCTACAAGTGGTATCGGCGGTTGGTTCATTGAGCCTTCCGCACTGTTCTTGAACTAGATCTCCAAATTTTTCAAGTCCTGTTTTTAGTACTTGATCTTTCAAAAAAAAAATTTCAAAGAAAAGTTATCATCATGGAAGCAAATTTGACACGCATCCTTATGTTCACAATTGAAGAATTTGATGATTGGAAAATTCGTATGCAGGCTCATCTATCAGCATTACACGATGAGATGTGGATAGTAGTAGAGGATGGGCCACCGCAAATTTTAAAAGTGAACACAGCTGTAAGAAGAGCCGCAGCTGAAGGTGAAGAGGATGTTGCTCCCGGACCAGTCATGGTTGAAAAACCAAGAGCTGAGTACTCTAAGTCAAATAGCTGATGAGAATGAAAGTCTAAAGGCCGGAAATGCTAAGCTAATAAGCGAGAGATAGTGCTATAGAAAAGAGGGAAAATAACCTCAAAAATGTGATTGCCTCATTCACTAAGGAATCTAAATCATTGGATGATCTTATTATGAGTCAAAGAGAATGTGGAGACAAGATCAGGTTAGGATTTAATTCCTCTGTGCTATGTCAAGCTCCAAAAGTGATTTTGGAAAAAGGATCTTCAAGTAATGAAGTATCTCAAAAATCCAAAACTCCAAATGGTGCACACATTTATTCCAAAGCACAATCACAAGCAAACGGCCTTGGTTATAGAGGAAAAGGAAAATACCGATTGAGTGTCTTTGAGAGGACAACCGAGAAGAAATCCACCAAGTTCCTCAAAGAAACTCCAAACAGGAGATACTCTGTAAAGAAGAAACAGAACTACCAAAAACCCCAGAAGTGTTATAAAAGAAACACATATGAAGGGAATGGTAGAAAGTACCCAAGCCAAGCTGATTGGAATAATGTGAACTATCAGCAAAGACCTATAGAATATAATGTTTGATACATGTTTTTATCTTAATTTTGATGATTTTATTTTATCACCAAAACAATGTTTTTAAAGGTTGTCCAAATACTCCTAAATGATTTAAAATGGTTTTAATATTTTCCGGAGTATTTCCTCAAGTTTATTTTTGTTAATAATGAACAACACTTTTATCAATAAGTTTTTACTCCTATAACAGGTTCCTAAATGTTGTCTAAATACTCTCGATCGGTTTAAAACATTTTTACTAAATTTTCGGAGTATTTTTTGAGTTTTATTTTCGACAAAAATTGGACAACATTTCTGTCTCGTGGTCGACCGGTCGCCCTATAGGGCAACCCGTACCTGAAGATGTTTTTAGAAACAGAAAATGAGACGGAATTAAAAACAAGCAGTCGACCGGTCGCTTCGGCATCGACCGTCCGTCGGCCGGCCGTCGCCAATGGTCGACCGTACTGCAAGTTTGCAATTGAAACAGAACAAAACCTCTTCGTTTTTTTGATTAGGGGGACCGGTTGAGACAGGGGTCGACCAGTCGAAGCCTACGTCGACCAGTCGCCCTGTTGTAATTTTCAAAGTGTTCTTGTTTTCTCTTATTTCTGTGCGACCGGTCGCCCTATGTATTGACAACAAAAATATGACCGTTTGACAGCAGACACATTTCCTTAAATTGTGGGATTGATTTCTAACAGCTATATTCTTGATTTAATTGTATTTTTCTGTAGATTTTCAATCCCCAAGAGGAGCCTATGCTTGATCAATCATCTCCTATAAATAGAGGAAGTTTTGGAGCAACCAAAAAAAAAATTTGAGATACAACACAACAAGATACACTTCAAGCAAATACTTGGTCTTTCATTGTTATTATTCTTGTTGTAAATTTGCCTAGCTTATCACTTTCACATCCTTGAGGTCTAGGCTATTCTTGATTACACCTTGCACTCAAATTGTATTATTCATTATTGAGTTGTAATCTTGATTTTTGGTTATCATTCAAACACAAGATATCCTTGTGAGTGTTCTTGTGGTAAGAACACACTTGGATGATCTAGGTGATAGGTGGAGAAGATTGTGGTGATCTTCTTATTGAGGTGTTGAAGAATTTGGTATTCTTCAAGGTTGAAGATTGTGGTAATCTTCACAAGGTGCCGTTGAAGGAAGATTGTGGTAATCTTCAAAGGGAGATTGTGGTAATCTCCAAAGGTGGTGTTGAAGAAGAGTGTGGTGCTCTTCAAGGTGTTGTAAGTTGAATTTGTATTAATTTTGGTAATTAATAAAATTCTTTTTCTTATCGAAATCCATCCCGGATATACTGGGGTGGTAGAGGATTAGGCCCTAGGTGGGTTGAACCTCTTTAAATCGACGTGTGTTGTTTACATTCCGCACCTTTATTATTTTGTTTGAGCATTCGATTGTAAAAAGAGGGCAAAATCGAAAAGATGGAGATAATCTATTCACCCCCCCTCTAGATTATCGTAGCCGCTTGGACTTACAAGTGGTATCAAAGCCAAACTCTTTGGCAAGCTCGTTTCACATCGTGAGTGAAGAGAAACGATCGTCGGCTACGAACGAAGCTCATCTATCCGGCACGTCCACCACCAAGCCACCACTATTTGATTCCAAAAATTTTGATTTTTGGAAAGAAAGAATGGAATGCTACTTACAAGGTTGCGGGTTCGACATTTGGAACACCGTCATAAACGGAGAATCCATTCCAACGAAATATACACCACACACCTCAAAAGGCTTCAAAAAGCTCAATGATGAAGAAAAGAAAATCATCTCCTTAAACGGTAAGGCTTTAAATATTTTGTATTGTTCATTTACTAATTTAGAATATGAACATATTGTAGGAATAAAGTCGGCACATGAAGTATGGCAAAAATTAGAAGCCATCTATGGAGTATTTGCAAATGAAAGGAGTCAAACAAAAGCATCTACTTCTCAAGATCATACAAGCTCAAATCTAAGGAACAAGCCTCCTACAACTTCCAATTATGAAGAAGTTGAATATTGTTTTATGGGCATCAATGAAGAAAATGAGGTATGTCTTAAATCCTCTACTTCCTATGATATTGCCATTCAAAATGATTATAGTGATTTGCAAAATGATTATGATGAACTTCAAAATGAATTCCAAAGCTTACTTGTTAGATACAAAAATTTGAAAAAGGAATTCAATATTTTGAAAAATGATAAGGATAGTTTATTCACTTCCTATGAATCACTATCATGTGCTCACACCACCACTCTTGACAAGGTTAGAAACCTTGAAAAAGAAAATAGTACTCTTGTTGAGAATATTGATTGCATGAAAAAGGATTTATTAAAATCCAACTTGAGTACCAATAAAATGTCCAATAGTGTTGATATTCATAATTGTGATAAAGGACTTGATCATAAGCCTAATGATGTCAATCATATGAAAAAGGATTAAGTCACTATGCATATTGGTCATTATGCTCCTAGAATTATTACTTGTTTTTATTGTGGCAAAAAGGGTCATACGGCTAATTCTTGTCAGGCTAGAAATAGCTCTAATTATTGTTGGAGACCTAAAAGTCTCAAAGCTAATCCTAAAGGACCCAAACACATGAGGGTACCACAAAATAATGTGTTATTAGGTACCCGGCAAAGCAATAATCGGAGAAAATTCATGCCACCAAGAAAACATGAAATGAACGTTTCATTTTATCAAAGAAGGAGAAACTACTCTCAACAAAGCCAATTTCCAAGAAGAGCGAATAATCAAAAATGGGAAGAACACAATCCTTGGAAATGACAAAGACATCATCAACAAGATGATTTTCAAAGAAGAAGAAACCACCAACAATGGGAAGGTAACCAACCTTGGAAATGGAGTAATCAAAGAAGTCATCATCAACAAAGTGACTTCTCAATGGGAAGATATCATCAAGAATGGGAAAGACACAACCCATGGAAACGGCGCAATTGGTAAACCGTATCTCTCCATTTATATATGCATTTTATTTTTATTGCAAAATGAATTTTCAAATTTTTTTAAAAGGTCTTTAATATATATTTGTGCTTTTAAAATTTTTTTGAAAAAGAAGACCTTATATGATGTTTTTAAAACTCTTGTGCATTTTTAAACTAAAGTGTGTTATCATCTTCTATGGATTTTTATGGCATGAGCTTACTTGTGATATCTCTTAGCCTACACTCTTATCATTATGATTTGTGCTAGATATATTGTCTAAGAGTTGTGTAGGATACATATGTTATACTCATTGGCTATTACGTCATCAAGTTTCTTAAACTATCGAGGTATGTCTACTCGTATTTTTCTTTAAACTCGATATTATGCTTATGCACATATCTTTCAAGATATTTCATTTTAACCCCTTAAGTGCCCCTAAATGATTTTTTCAAATATTTTCTTTAAAAAGGGCACTACTTGTTAAGTCTCGATTTTCTCGTATATATGTTTTCCCGAAACCCATATTTGTTGGATATAGTCCAAAATTATCTTTTTGCAAAGTTTTAAAACTTTTGGGGTGAAAAATCGAATTTTGGAAAACTTTGGGAAAAAGAAAAATCACCTGGGACGGTCAAAGCAGGGGCGACCGGTCGCCCTGCACATCGACCGGTCGCCCCCTACCTCGACCGGTCGCCCAGGCCTTTTTTACACATATAATCGATTCTGTCTTCTTTGTAAAACTGACGCAAGTTTTTCCCTAAAACCCTATAACAGCGTTCTTCATCCCCTTCCCTTAAAAATCTTCAATTCTTCATCATTTTTCACGATTCTTGTTGCTAATCTTCTTATTTTCACAAGTTTCTTACACATATGGCACCTCCAAGAAATTCTACCGAACGAAATCCTCAAAAGAGGAGAAGGAGGCAAAGGGGAGAATCTTCTTCCAATCCCCAACAAGATGATATTCTACAAAGAGACCATCAAAATCGAAACTACGGAAGAGGAGATTGTCGAATTAAGAGCCGGGGTTTCAAAATCGAGCATTCATTGGGACTCTAGTAAGTTATCACTCCTCTACGATCCTCCCTCTAGAGCTAATAGATTTCGATTTTTAAATAAACTTGCGGAGGAACATTATGAGAATATTGGATTGAATGATAAGAAAATTGCTTGCACTCGTATGGTTCGTTTTCAAGCATTTCATGATGAATTTCCGGATATTAGAGCTTATTTTGAAATTCAAGGATGGGTTTCACTTTGGGATAATCCGTGTTTGCACTATGATGACGAGCTTATAAAACTTTTCTATGCAAATATGTGGATTGTTGATGCTACGGTAGATAATCCTTTGGAACTTCACACATTTGTTAATGGTAGGCATTTTCATGGACATTGGCGATATTTGTAATCACTTTAACGTGCAAATGATGGAGTGGTCAATGTGGATTGCGCTCATTGGGATGATAACATTTTCGGTGTTTCACTAGATGATGTGAAAACCTTTTTAGGAGTATATCCCGAAGTGACATACTCGGCAATGCCGCCAAACTATCGGATTATATCTATCATTTGCTCCTATTGTGTTTGTGGAAAGGAAATAAAACTTCCGAGTAATCTCGAACTCTTTCTCACCTATAAGATTGTTCGAGGAGAAAGAGTAAATTATGGGGCAATTTTTGTATATTGCTTATTGGAATCTAGAAAGCTTACCAAGAAGAAATATACCTTGGGAAATTTGATTTGCCGACTCTTATACTTATCGGGATACCCGGAAAATGAAATGAATACCAACATTCTACAAATGGTAAGAATGCGACGACATTTACCACGGGTTCCTACCAAAGCCGCTAGGGGACGTGCCCGACATCAACAACAACCTCGGGATGATTTCTTTAATGACAATGAGGTTGAAAATATTGGAAGAGGTGAGTTTGACGAACAAAGAGACGATGAAGAGGAAAATGAAGAAGAAAATATGGGAAATGAACAAGAAATAAGGGAGGAAGAAAATGAGGAAGGAGATGAAGACGAGTTGGATGTTGAAGATCTAAATCTCAAAGAGAGAATGGCCAAAGTGGAAAGAGAAATATTTAGAGATGTGGCTTCTCTTAGAAAAGAGCTCCGGGGTGTGAAAAAGGAAAATTCTAGTTTGAAAAAATCAATTGGCAAATTGAAGAAATTCATCAAGGACCTTATTCCCGGAACTTGCTTCTCCTCGGATGAGGAATGATGTCCCCACCCCCTTTACTTTCTAGCATTTTCATTAATGTTGCTTTGTATTTTGATAAACTTTTGTAAAACTCATTTGTACTAATGATATTTGCTTGTTTTTCTTAAAGGGTTAAAATTGCAAGTTGATAATGACTTGTGAATGATCATGACTTTGATGGAGTATTTGATGGTAAAAATACTCTAAAGCATTGTTTGATAATTGGTATGAAGTACTTGATGGTAAAAGTGCTTCTCTTATTGCTTTGTTCATTATGCTTAGTTGGATATGTTGGGTCATTTGATACATGTATTGTTGTAAGCATGACTTATTACTTGATGGATGCTCTAATTTTTGGCATTTGTAACGCCTTGATCATTTTTAGCTTATCTCAATTGGGTTGAACCCTTGAGAATCTACTTTGAGCTTCTTATTTGATGAACAAATTGTTGCATATGGTGCATATGATCTTTTTGAGTTTTGGAATGAGGTTGATTGATGATATGAAAATTTTTGGCTTGAACCATTTACAAAGGTTATATACAACCTCTTTTATTTTTCACGCACACAAGGTGTTTGTTGAAATGTCGCAATGAAACTTTCTACTTCTACATGATTCTCTCGCTTCAAAATGTCTTAGAATCTTTTTGAAATCACGTTTTATCTAAACTAATGAGCTTATGGATCTCTTATGTTTCAATTCTCCCATTTTCCTTGGATTATTATGCTTTAATTGCTCAAACGGTTATTAAACCGTCCCTTTGGCATGCTTTGATATTATTGTATGGTGTTTCCACCATCCTAACATTCTTTTTGATGATTCCAAAGAGGGAGAAACAGGATATTGGCTCATTAGCTCAAAGAAGCTAATAAAAGCTTGTCATAAAAGCTATAAGCTATGGCTCATAAAAGCCATAAGTTGTGATTTGTTCTTAGTCCAATTGTTGCTTTATGGACTTTATATAATTGTCTAATGATGTTTTGTGACAGGGGGAGCTTATAAGCTCTTGAACAAAATGTAAAAGCTAAAGCTTTTAGCTTATGGAAAATTGCTTTTACATTATTCTTGATATGCTTGTTGATAGGGGGAGCTTGTGCTTACTATTGAAAATATTTACTCCCTACTTGGTTGTTTTAATATTTTTGGAAATTTTGGTTGCTTCCAAACGGTCAAATGTTTTTACCGGAAAATCATTTCTAAAATTGCTCTCTTAGTTGGTGTAAAAAAAATTGTTTTGGTTTGTAATCATCAAAAAGGGGGAGATTGTTTGATACATGTTTTTATCTTAATTTTGATGATTTTATTTTATCACCAAAACAATGTTTTTAAAGGTTGTCCAAATACTGCTAAATGATTTAAAATGGTTTTAATATTTTCCGTAGTATTTCCTAAAGTTTATTTTTGTTAATAATGGACAACACTTTTATCAATAAGTTTTTACTCCTATAACAGGTTCCTAAATGTTGTCTAAATACTCTCGATCAGTTTAAAACGTTTTTACTAAATTTTCGGAGTATTTCTTGAGTTTTATTTTCGACAAAAATTGGACAACATTTCTGTCTCGTGGTCGACCGGTCGCCCTATAGGGCAACCCGTACCTGAAGATAATTTTAGAAACAGAAAATGAGACGGAAGTAAAAACAAGCAGGTCGATCGGTTGCCCTGGGCGTCGACCGGTACCTGCAAGTTTGCAATTGAAACAGAATAAAACCTCTTTGTTTTTTTGATTAGGGGGACCGGTTGAGGCAGTCGGCCGACGTCGCTTCACATCGACCGGTCGCCCTGTTGTAATTTTCAAAGTGTTCTTGTTTTCTCTTATTTCTGTGCGACCGGTCGCCCTATGTATTGACAGCAAAAATATGACCGTTTGACAGCAGACACATTCCTTAAATTGTGGGATTGATTTCTAACACTATATTCTTGATTTTAATTGTATTTTTCTCAGAGATTTTCAATCCCCAAGAGGAGCCTATGCTTGATCAATCATCTCCTATAAATAGAGGAAGTTTTGGAGCAACCAAAAAAAAAATTGAGATACAACACAACAAGATACACTTCAAGCAAATACTTGGTCTTTCATTGTTATTATTCTTGTTGTAAATTTGCCTAGCTTATCACTTTCACATCCTTGAGGTCTAGGCTATTCTTGATTACACCTTGCACTCAAATTGTATTATTCATTATTGAGTTGTAATCTTGATTTTTGGTTATCATTCAAACACAAGATATCCTTGTGAGTGTTCTTGTGGTAAGAACACACTTGGATGATCTAGGTGATAGGTGAAGAAGATTGTGGTGATCTTCTTATTGAGGTGTTGAAGAATTTGGTATTCTTCAAGGTTGAAGATTGTGGTAATCTTCACAAGGTGCCGTTGAAGGAAGATTGTGGTAATCTTCAAAGGGAGATTGTGGTAATCTCCAAAGGTGGTGTTGAAGAAGAGTGTGGTGCTCTTGAAGGTGTTGTAAGTTGAATTTGTATTAATTTGGTAATTAATAAAATTCTTTTTCTTATCGAAATCCATCCCGGATATACTGGGGTGGTAGAGGATTAGGCCCTAGGTGGGTTGAACCTCTTTAAATCGACGTGTGTTGTTTACATTCCGCACCTTTATTATTTTGGTTGAGCATTCGATTGTAAAAAGAGGGCAAAATCGAAAAGATATAGATAATCTATTCACCCCCCTCTAGATTATCGTAGCCGCTTGGACTTACATATAAGCCCAAATGGCAAAGGCCTAGAACTCAGCAAAGGTCATTCCAAAGGCACATGAGCTTTCATCAGCACACATATGCACCTAGGCACTACACTCAGAGATATCACAACTACCCAAATAAGGAAATTGCTAAAACACATACACAGGCATACAGACAAAAGAGACAGCTGTATGAACCTAGAACCCCCAAGCAGTTTGCCAAAATTAATTATGATTATGGCACTGATAGATGGCAACCCCTTAGAGTACTAACCCCTCATGACCCAGGCAAGTATGGGTACCTAAAACTTAATTTCCTTGATGTTAAAGTCGATGAAGGTATCTTCTTGGGATACTCAGCTGAAAGCAAAGCCTACAGAGTACTCAACAAGAGGACCATGGTTACAGAGGAATCCATTCATGTGGTGTTTGATGAGCCAAATGTAAATGGAGAAGACATTGAAGAGTCACCGATAAGTCTGAATCAACCAACCATGCGAGAAGAGTCCCTCTTGTCAAGCTAAAGCCGGAATTATATACCCGGATGAAGATGAGATAGCCGAGTCTCAAAAACAGTTGGAAAATCTGCTGGTAAGTGATGATGAGAGAGAGCTGATCAAAGCAACACACAATAAAGACGATCAATCCGGCTAACTTACTCCAACCTAATGTAAGATGGTGAGAGACCATCCACCAGAACTAGTCATTGGAGATGTAAGAGAAGGTGTCAAAATGAGATCCAGAACTCAACAATAAGCAATGTTCACATGCTTCATCTCACAAATAGAGCCTAAAGATGTGTCACAAGCATTGGATGACACACATTGGATTCAAGCTATGCAAGAAGAGCTGAATCAGTTTGAAAGAAATAAAGTATGGGAATTGGTTCAAAGACCCACCCACCAAAATGTTATTGGCACTAAATGGATGTTCAGAAACAAGATGAACGAGGAAGGTTCTGTGGTAAGAAACAAACCAAAATTGGTAGCCAAAGGATATTGCCAAGAAGAAGGGATAGATTTTGATGAAACTTTTGCTCCTGTAGCAAGATTGGAAGCTATAAGGATGTTTCTTGCCTATGCAGCTCACAAGAACTTTATTGTATATCAAATGGATGTAAAGAGTGCATTCCTTAATGGTTTATTGGAAGAAGAAGTATATGTTGAACAACCTCCAGGATTTGAGCAGAAGACTCGTGGAGATAAGGTATACAAACTCAAGAAAGCTCTACATGGATTGAAACAGGCACCCAGAGCATGGTATGATACATTATCACAATTCCTGACTGAGAATGGATTCACAAAAGGAAAAGTGGATAGAACACTCTTTAGAATTCAAGACGGGAAGAGCATACTGCTTGTTCAAATATATGTGGATGACATCATTTTTGGATCCACAAACAAAGAGTTGTGTGATAAATTTTCAAACCTCATGCAAAGCAAATTCAAAATGAGCATGATGGGAGAGCTGACATTCTTCCTTGGACTCCAAGTGAAACAGCTGAAGGATGGAACCTTCATAATTCAAACAAAATACACCAGAGAATTAATGAAGAAATTCGGTATGGAAGAGAAGTCTTACAGAAAAATACCAATGAATACATCAGTCAAAATGGACATGGATGCGGATGGCAAGCTCAGATCAAACAAGATACTGAGCACTTATTGGATCATTGCTCTATCTTATAGCAAGCAGGCCGTAAAATCACCTTTCTTTGTAGGTGTATGTGCAAGATTTCAATCTGCTCCAAAAGAAAGCCACATGACTGCAGCCAAGAGGATCTTGAGATATTTGAAAGGAAGCCAAGAAGTTGGATTATGGTATCCAAAGGAAGGTGGATTCAAGCACCTCGGCACATGTCAAATGCTTGAAATAGGCTAATTTCTGGTTTAGCAAAAAGCAAAATTCAATAGCCACCCCCACAATCGAAGCGAATACATAGGCTGGCTGGCAAACAAGTTGTGCCCAAGTCCTATGGATGAGACATCACCGAGAGACTATGAAATTGAAGAAAAGGAAATTCCAATCATGTGTGATAACACAAGTGCAATTGCAATCACTCAAAATCCTGTGTTGCACTCAAGAACAAAGCATATCGATGTCAGATATCACTTCATAAGAGATCATGTTGAAAAGAAGGACATCACCTTGGAATATATTTCAACTGATAAGCAATTGGCTGACATATTCACAAAACCATTATGTGAGTGAAGATTTGAAGAACTCAAGCACGAGTTAGGATTAATTGAGCTGAGTTGACACTCAGAAGACTCAAAGAAAGAAATGAAACACGAAAAGAGGAAAAAGAGCTGAACTCTTAAATCAGCTAAGTGAATCAGCCGTATCGGAAAGACAGCTGTACCGAGTTAGCTGACAGCTGAGTATTTACATGCGAGGAGAGAATAGTTAAATTAGCTAAGGGACAAGCTGAGTCATTTATTAGCAAAGTGACAAAAACGCAGTCATTTTTACTAAGCGGGAATGTTTTTAAGAATGACGTCAGCATAATTATGACGTGTACAGGCAAAAGCTGCACACCAAGCTTATGATTGGATATAAATGCTGCCGCATTAAATACGAGACATTAAATGCAAATCGGCGTGCAAGATCTAAGCCGTTGATTTTGATCACATTTCAAAAACCACCCGCACGTCATTTCATGAACCATACTTAAACCATTTTCGTCCGTTTCTCTCACACTTTACCAAACACTGTTCATCTCTCTCTCGAAAGCAAAAGCAAATATTCTCTCTCAAAACCCTTTCAATCCTCAGATCATTTTCTAAATTTCATTCGGTAAAATACTATGGATTTCGATGGTATGGTGAAACAGGTCCGACGACACCCTAGTGAAGAAGATTCTTTGAGAAATTGGAAACGCCTGGGTGAAAACCGTTTCGACGTTGGAGTTTCCGATGACCTATGTGGACGAGGTCGCACAGTTCTACGTAAACGCTGAGGTTCACGATGAGGGCATCAAGTCCTCTATTCATGGAAAGGAGTTCATCATTACTGCCAAGGATTTGGCAGAACAATGCTTGTTACCGGCGGAAGGAGTGTCGGAAATTAATGAAGCTGATGTTGACCGATTCTTCGCTTGAAGGAAGTAGCCAAGTCCGACTATCTTTGAGAAAATAGTCTACGCTAATAAGAGGTCAAAGGAGGACTACCACAAATTGCTGGACATCGTTGCCAAATGCATAGATATCAAATTTGGCAGCTTTGACCAGTTGTCCAAAGCAAAGTTGATCGTAATGGCTGCGATCATTGAAGAACAGAAAGTGAACTGGGCTGAGTTTGTCTATAGCAGACTCTGCCAGAACGTTGGGAACAAATCCTTCAAGAAGGATGGAACGTTTGGAGGTTCCCTAGGATACGGCCTGGTGATTGGCCGGCTGATGGAGGCAAAAGGAGTCCCTCTTCGACATGGAAAGGCATTCCATGTAAATAAGAGGATGTTCAGATCAAACCTCTCAGGCGCACAAAAGAGAGCCAACGCTAAGAGAGCTGATACGAGTGAGGGGGAATCAGCTGACCCTGAAGATACAACTGTCTCCTCTCCTCCAAAGAAAAAGGCTGCTCCTGCAGCTGCTAAGAAGACTGCTGCCCCTGCAGCAAAGAAAAAGAAATCTGCTCCTGCCCCTGCAGCCGAGTCACCTGCCCCCGCAGCCGTGTCTCCTGCCCCTGCAGCCGCAGCAGAGAAGGAATCTCAAATACCTTCTCCGATCGTCAAGAAAAGGAGAACTGATAAGCCAAGACGGCCAGCTCCTCAGAAGAAGACAATAGCACCGGCCCCCGCCGCCCAGATTCGAAGAAACCTTATCCGAACCAAATCCCTGCGGTACAAACAAAAAGAAGGAGAAGAATTTTCAAGCGTTCCGAGCTTGAGAAACCGGGCCGAGTCACCACTCACCGAGAAGATACCCGAGACTACTAGAGAAGTAGAGTCTCCAGGCGTGATCGATGAAATGACCAAGTCTCACGAGGACAATCAGAGGCAACTCAAGACCAGTGAAGACGAACAATGAGGAACAAGGAATAGCCGAGACAACCGAATCACCAAGGACAGGGGTTGTTTCTCCACACCGTAATGAGGCTACTCAAGATGTCGAGCAAATGCGAAGTCTCTACCCTTAATCCCTGGAAACGAGGGCGGCAAGAGACTCGATGAAGACGATGTAATCATGTACTCTCCATTGTATCCGGACATCCAAAATCGTCTGCCGAGAGTGGATAAAATGGAAGCTGAGCCTATCCAGTGCGGTTTGAAAATCCGAGTTCATTCTTTGAGGAAGAAGAACTCTTCAGTTTCTTGAGGTGGACACAAAGGTCTTTGCAAGCCCTTGATGAGGATAATTGCATCAATATACTGCAGATTCGAAAAGAAAACAAACGGGCTAAAGCGGTGAGAGACGCAAAAGCACGTGAGAAGGCCAACATCCGCCTCTCACCGCACCACCGATCATACACACTCTCACTTTGACGTCCTCTCGAGAAAGTGATGAGGATCTGGACCTCGTTCTTTGCCCACGGAAGAGTTGCAAATGCAGCAAGCAATGCAAGAGTCTAGAATCCTACATGAGCAAAGAATGATGGAGGGACCAGGAGAGTCCTCCAAATCACACCGAAATAGACCCAATGGGAGTGGTGCAAAGATATTGCCATCACATCCGCCACCACTTCCCACTCATTCGAGGAAGATGTTAAAGAATCTGGCGATGAAACGGGATAGTGGGGACCCCAAATCGAGCCAACCCCTAATAAAGGTGTCTTACCACCGCCCCCCACGCGTGAGAAATACTCGGTGGGAATAGCCGAGTCGGAGACGAGTGACCCCATTCCAAGTCACTCAACCGGTGTGCCGGTGAGGGGGAAACTCCTCCATCGTAGCAAGGTCGGAGGATGCGGTAGCCGACTCCACAATGAATTTAGGAGGCGAAGTGGAGAAGGAACAATCACAGAATCCACAAAGAAGTTGTCATCGACGAGGCTCGAGCTTGTGATCTGTCTCACTGAAGTGCCAATCGCTCTCCGCAGCAATGACGCCGCGATGCGATCGAGGCACGAGGAAGGAACGCCCGGGAGTTAACACTGGGCGATGAAAGTGCAATACATGGAGTTGAGACTCCAATGGATGCCACCGCAGAGAAGACCCCAAGACAATCGACACTTTGTCGAAAGGGATGTCCAAGGCCTCGCTATGCAGTTGAGACTACGAGGAGGTAATGAAGGCCAACGAGAGGTTGAGACTTCCCGGGTAGAGAAATCAAGCCGTAACATCCCTCCCCGCTATCATTGATCCATCGAGAAAAGGAGATAAATGCTCGTCACGATTCCCAGGATAATCTGATGTAACCTTTCTAGGATCGGAAGGAGACGGTGAAGGCCGAGTCATCCCCCTGGATCGATCCCAAAGACTCAACTGAGGATGTTCCAACCACGAGTAAGTCTGACCTCAAGACTACTCGCCAATCATTCAACTTTGATGATGAGCCACCCATGGAAATCTCATCATCGTCCGATGACGCTTCTGATAAGGCCGAGGACCAGTCAACTCATTTGGAAAAACCAAATGAGACCGACAGCCGTTGAGACAACGAGGCTCAAAAGCTGGGTCGACTTCACAACAGACCACAACTGAAATAGAGTCCACTACGCAGGCTCCCCAAGCTGCAGCAAGTTCGACTCCTCAAGGGACTTCACAAGCACCGCTTATCATTGAACATATTCCAGTTGCCCGTGATGATCCTTTCGTAGAATCATTTCCCTTCTCCTTGGAGGTACCTGACCTCCTTGAAGAATCAGACAAAGATCGCGAGCGCTTCCACGGACCTGATCCTGTCATTCCATCACACACCATTGTTCCAAACTAACTATGACTTTGACGCTGGGCGTCGGTCACCAAACAGAGGAAGCAAATTGAAGTTCGGGAGGTGTTCAAAGCCCTATTTGAGATTGAACGGATGGAGAGGCACCGAGCCTCACCGGACATGAGGTTGGATAACGGGGGCGCCAACCTCATCTGGGCCGATTTGAGAGGCAACAAGAAACAATGCATGTGGAACAAGCTCGATATTTCAGGACATTGTTCAACAAGTTGTTAGTCTCAAGCGAGTGAGAATGCGATGCAAAGACAAAATTGCAACAAAGACATTGAACAAATGCATGAATCTCATACCACAAAGATAAAGTCTGCTGCGTGAACATAATAAGAACGAGCTCCTGCGTGTGGAAGAGAATATGGATCGAAAATTCAGTCTTCTCATGACCGAGATGAAGTTGGTAGCAAATGAAATCCAACGCCACCCGCTCCGAGTTTCAGTGCGGCTTACTCCGCAGCCAGATTCGAGAACTCAACTATCGCAGACTAGACTTCCCCGCTTGCTAGCTTGTTTCCCAGGGGTTCCTCTCTCCTTTGATGATGCCAAAAAGGGGAAGAGGAATACCTAAAGTCCTCAAAGGTGCTAAAGAGATCTGAAGCTGAGAAGGAGAAAGCAGCTGTGAAGGGAAAGACAGCTGAGGAAGTAATAAGAGAGAAGAAAGGGAAGTCTGTTGAGGGGGAAGGTTCGAAAGATGTGACCTTGATGATTGCTAAAACCCCCAACAAGGTCTTGTCACAGCTGATATTATGAGCAAACTCCCAAAGGACTCTGTCACTCCAACACTCTGTTGTACCAATGGCTGAAAAGAGAAAGACAGTTGAAGCAGGGATGGAGGAAGTGGAAGGAAGGATGAATGCCCGAGTTATGGATATTCTGAAACAACATGGAGGCATTCCAATAGACAAAGATACCTATGCCATTTTAGATGCCGGGATCGAGCGAAGATCTCGTTGATGAATTCAAGACGCCGCATCCCAAGGTTACTTCGCAAACATGTCCATGGCTCAAGCCGGGATTTGTATCTTTGGGAAAAAGGTCTCACACTATGTGAAGAAGGCGACAGCAAGAAACCACCGGTAGTCACTCCGATGGTCACTCTTTGGGAAAAAGAAGGCCCCGATACAATACACACCCGTGAGGCGAAGGAAAAGCAAAGTGGAGGAAGAGGTTTCGAGACCTTGATCTTTGCCCAAAAACACCGAGTACATAGATGCGAGAAAGAATATTGCACTGCTACATATGGATCTATTTGGTCCAAATTGAACCAACTAGCATAAGTGGGAAGAAATACACCTTAGTGGTAGTAGATGGCTACTCAAGATATACATGGACAATATTCATGTGTAAGAAGAAAGAAACTCTGCGAAACTACCACAAATTGATGAAGAGGATTCAAAATGAGAAAAGTCAAACCATTATCAAAATAAGATCTCGACAGAGAACCGAGTTTGTCAATGGTATAATCACTCAAGATCTTGTATTGAAAATGGTATTGGTCATGAATTATCTGCAGCAAGGACTCCACAACAAAATGGAGTTGCAGAAAGAAGGAACATAACTCTTAAATAAGCAGCAAGGACCATGTTAGCTCAAGCAGGGCTACCTAAAATATTTTGGGCTGAAGCAATAAACACAACATGCTATACTCAAAATAGATGCATGATAAACAGACAGCTGACAAAGACTTCCTATGAGATTTGGATAGGGAGAAAGCCAAATGTTGCATATTTTAGAATATTTGGATGCAAATGCTTCATCCATAACAATGGCAAAGATAATTTAAAGGCTTTTGATGCTAAAGCTGATGAAGGTATCTTCTTGGGATACTCAGCTGAAAGCAAAGCTTACAGAGTACTCAACAAGAGGACCATGGTTACAGAGGAATCCATTCATGTGGTGTTTGATGAGCCAAATGTAAATGGAGAAGACATTGAAGAGTCGGTGATAAAATTTGAATCAACCAACCATGCGAAGAGTCCCTATCTTTGAAGTGAAGCTGGAATTATATACCCGGATGAAGATGAGATAGCCGAGTCTCAAAAATGCAGTTGGAAAATCTGCAGCTAAGTGATGATGAGAGAGCTGATCAAAGCAACACAACCGCAAGACGACAATGAATCCACTAACTTACTCCAACCTCGATGTAAGATGGCTGAGAGACCATCCACCAGAACTAGTCATTGGAGATGTAAGAGAAGGTGTAAAAACGAGATCCAGAACTCAACAAGAAGCAATGTTCACATGCTTCATCTCACAAATAGAGCCTAAAGATGTGTCACAAGCATTGGATGACACACATTGGATTCAAGCTATGCAAGAAGAGCTGAATCAGTTTGAAAGAAATAAAGTATGGGAATTGGTTCAAAGACCCACCCACCAAAATGTTATTTGCACTAAATGGGTGTTCAGAAACAAGATGAACGAGGAAGGTTCTGTGGTAAGAAACAAAGCAAGATTATTAGCCAAAGGATATTAACAAGAAGAAGGGATAGATTTTGATGAAACTTTTGCACCTGTAGCAAGATTGGAAGCTATAAGGATGTTTCTTGCCTATGCAGCTCACAAGAACTTTATTGTATATCAAATGGATGTAAAGAGTGCATTCCTTAATGGTTTATTGGAAGAAGAAGTATATGTTGAACAACCTCCAGGATTTGAGCAGAAGACTCTTGGAGATAAGGCATACAAACTCAAGAAAGCTCTATATCGATTGAAACAGGCACCCAGAGCATGGTATGATACATTATCACAATTCCTGACTCAGAATGGATTCACAAAAGGAAAAGTGGATATAACACTCTTTAGAATTCAAGACAGGAAGAGCATACTGCTTGTTCAAATATATGTGGATGACATCATTTTTGGATCCACAAACAAAGAGCTGTGTGATAAATTTTCAAACCTCATGCAAAGCAAATTCAAAATGAGCATGATGGGAGAGCTGACATTCTTCCTTGGACTCCAAGTGAAAAAGCTGAAGGATGGAACCTTCATAAGTCAAACAAAATACACCAGAGAATTAATGAAGAAATTTGGTATGGAAGAGAAGTCTTCTGTAAAAATACCAATGAATACATCAGTCAAAATGGACATGGATGCAGATGGCAAGCCTGTAGATCAAACAAGATACAAAGCACTTATTAGATCATTGCTCTATCGCATGCAAGCGGGCGAAAATCACCTTTCTTTGTAGGTGTATGTGCAAGATTTCAATCTGCTCCAAAAGAAAGCCACATGATTGCGGCAGAAGAGGATCTTGAGATATTTGAAAGGAAGCCAAGAAGTTGGCTTATGGTATCCAAAGGAAGGTGGATTCAAGCTAATTGGCTATTCAGACTCTGACTATGCTAGATGTAGAGTTGACAGGAAAAGCACCTCAGGCACATGTCAAATGCTTGGGAATAGGCTAATTTCTGGTTTAGCAAAAAGCAAAATTCAATAGCCACCTCCACAACCGAAAGGAATACATAGTCAAGCCGGCAAACGTGCTCAAGTCCTATGGATGAGACATCAGCTGAGAGACTATGAAATTGAAGAAAAGGAAATTCCAATCATGTGTGATAACACAAGTGCAATTGCAATCACTCAAAATCCTGTGTTGCACTCAAGAACAAAGCATATCGATGTCAGATATCACTTCATAAGAGATCATGTTGAAAAGAAGGACATCTCCTAGGAATATATTTCAACTGATAAGCAGTTGGCTGACATATTCACAAAACCATTATGTGAGTCAAGATTTGAAGAACTCAAGCACGAGTTAGGATTAATTGAGCTGAGTTGACACTCAGAAGACTCAAAGAAAGAAATGAAACACGAAAAGAGGAAAAAGAGCTGAACTCTTAAATCAGCTAAGTGAATCACCAGATCGGAAAGACAATTTATGCATCTTAAAGTTAGGACAAATGAGTATTTACATGCGAGGAGAGAAGAGTTAAATCAGCTAAGGGACAAGCTGAGTCATTTATGAGCAAAGTGACAAAAACGCAGTCGTTTTTACTAAGCGGGAATGTTTTTAAGAATGACGTTGAATAATTATGACGCGTGTCAGGGGTCCGACGACACCCTAGTGAAGAAGATTCTTTGAGAAATTGGAAACGTCTGGGCTGAAACCGTTTCTGACATTGGAGTTTCCAATGACCTATGTGGAAGAGGTCGCACAGTTCTACGTAAACGCTGAGGTTCACGATGAGGGCATCAAGTCCTCTGTTCATGGAAAGGAGTTCATCATTACTTTAAGGATTTGGCGAGAACAATGCTTGTTCTTGGCGGAAGGAGTGTCGGAAATTAATGAAGTGATGTTGACACGATTGCTACTTGGAAGGAAGTAGCCAAGTCCGACTATCTTTGAGAAAGTAATCTACCACTGACTAATAAGAGGTCAAGGAGGACTACCACAAATTGTTGGACATCGTTGCCAAATGCATAGATATCAAATTTGGCGGCTTTGACCAAATTGTATCCCAAAGCAAAGTTGGTCGTAATGGCTGCGATCATTGAAGAAGAAAGTGAATCAATGAGTTTGTCTATAGCGACTCTGCCCGAACATTGGGAACAAATCCTTCAAGAAGGATGAAACGTTTGGAGGTTCCTAGGATACGGCCCGGTGATTGGCCGGTGATGGAGGCAAAAAGAGTCCCTCTTCGACATGGAAAGGCGTTCCATGTAAATAAGAGGATGTTCAGATCAAACCTGCCTGGCGCATAGAAGAGAGCCTACGCTAAGAGAGCTGATACGAGTGAGGGGGAATCATCTGACGCTGAAGATACATCTGTTTCCTCTCCTCCAAAGAAAAAGGCCGCTCTGCAAATGCTAAGAAGATTCTTGCCCCTGCAAAGAAAGAAAAAGAAATCTGCTCCCCTGCAGCCTCACCACTGCCCCGCAGCCGTGTCTCCTGCCCCTCAGTGACCGCAGAGGAGAAGGAATCTCAAATACCTTCTCCGATCGGCAAGAAAAAGGAGAACCGATAAGCCAAGACGGTCGGCTCTCTCAAAAAGACAACAAAGACACCCCACCGCCCAGATTGAAAGAAACCTTATCCGAACCAAATCCCTCCGTACAAACAAAAAGAAGGAGAAGAATTTTCAAGCGTTAGAGCTTGAGAAACCGGGCTGAGTCAACCACTCGGCTAGATAAGATACACGAGACTACTGGAGAAGTAGTGTATCCAGACGTGATCGATGAAACGACCAAGTCTGTTGAGGACAATCAGCGAGAGGCAACTCAAGACCAGTATGAAACAGAACAAGCGAGGAACAATGAATAGCCGAGACAACCGAATCACTGTTGACAGGGTTGTTTCTCCACCGTAATGAGGCTATCAAGATGTCGGCAAATGCGAAGTCTACTACCCTTAATCCCCAGGAAACGAGGTCCAAAGAAGAGACGATGAAGACGGTGTAATCATGTACTCTCCATTGTATCCGGACATCCAAAATCGTCATGCGAGTGGAGAAAATGGAAGCCGAGCCTATCCAGTGCGGTTTGAAAATCCGAGTTCATTGCTTTGAGGAATAAGAACTCTTCAGGTTTCTTGAGGTGGACACAGTGTTGCAAGCCCTTGATGAGGATAATTGCATCAATATACTGCAGATTCGAAAAGAAAACGAACGGGCTAAAGCAGCTGAGGACGCAGAAGCACGTGAGAAGGCCAGCATCTGCCCTCTCACTGGCACCACCGATCATACACACTCTCACTTTGACGTCCTCTCAGAAAGTGATGAGGATCTGGACCCTGTTGCTGCCACAGAAGAGTTGCAAATGCAGCAAGAAATGCAAGAGTCCGAATCCTACATGAGCAAAGAATGATGGAGGGACCAGGAGAGTCCTCCAAATCACAGCTGGAAATAGACCCAATGGTAGTGGTGCAAAGATATTGCCATCAAGTTGTCGCTGCCACCACTTCCCAGCTCATTCGTGAGGAAGGTGTTAAGGAACTGCGATGAAACTGGGATAGTGGGGACCCCGGTTGAGCCAACCCCTAATGAAGGTGTCTTACCCCCGCCCCAACGATCGAATACTCGGTGGGAACAAATGAGTCCGGGAGACGAGTGACCCCATTCCAAGTCACTCACCGGTGGTGTGCCACCGAGGGGAAACTCCCTCTATTGCAAAGGCAAGGTCGAAGGATGCTGCAGCTAACTCCACAATGAATTTAGGAGGCGAAGTGGAGAAGGAACAATCACAGAATCCACAACAAGTTGTCATCGACGAGGCTCGAGCGATTGATGCCTCAGCTAAAGTGCCAATCGCTCTGCAGCTAATGACGCTAGCGATGATGCGATGCCTGAGGCAAGGAACGCCACGGAGTTAACACTGGGCGATGAAAGTGCAATACATGGAGTTGAGACTCAATGGATGCCACCGCAGAAGACCCCAAGACAATCGAATCGACACCGTCGAAAGGGATGTCAAGGCCTCATCGCGAGCTTGAGACTACGGGAGGTAATGAAGGCCAACGAGAGGTTGAGACTTCCCGGGGAGAAATCCTGAAGCCGAGAACATCCCTCCGCTATCATTGATCCATCGTAAAAGGAGATAAATGCTCGTCCACGATTCCCGTGATAATCCCGATGTAACCTTTGTAGGATCGGAAGGAGATGGTGAAGCCGAGTCATCCCCTCGTGATCGATCCCAAAGACTCACCGAGGATGTTCCAACCACGAGTAAGTCGACCTCAAGACTACTCGCCAATCATTCAACTTTGATGATGAGCCACCCATGGAAATCTCATCATCGTCCGATGACGCTCGATAAGGCCGAGGACCATCAACTCATTTGGAAAAACCACCGAGACCAACGAAGGCTTGAGACACCAGGCTCGGCAAGTTCGGGTCGATTTCACAACCACCACAGTGAACAGTCCATCACGCGAGGCTC
Source organism: Rehmannia glutinosa (assembly GCA_016081115.2). Classification (NCBI taxonomy): domain Eukaryota; kingdom Viridiplantae; phylum Streptophyta; class Magnoliopsida; order Lamiales; family Orobanchaceae; genus Rehmannia; species Rehmannia glutinosa. Next base: position 30,504 of record JABTTQ020000542.1, on the reverse strand, counting down.
CCAAGTCGCAGCGGTTCGACTCCTCAAGGACTTCACAAGCACCGCTTATCATTGAATAGATTCCAGATTGCCCGTGATGATCCTTTCGTAGAATCATTTCCCTTCTTCTTAGAGGTACACGACCTCCCCGAAGAATCGAGACAAAGTTCGCGAGCGCTTCCACAGACCTGATCCTGTCATTCCATCAGACACCATTGTTTCAGCTAACTATGACTTTGACGCTGCTTGGCCGTCACCAAACAAGAGGAAGCAAATCAAGTTCGGGAGGTGTTCATAGCCCTATTTGCCGAGATTGAACGGATGGAGAGGCACCGGCCTCACCGGACATGAGGTTGGATAACAGGGACGCCAACCTCACTGCTGATTTGAGAGGCATAATAGTCAGAATCCATGAGTGGTGGCAACAAGCAACAAACAATGCATGTGGAACAAGCTCGATATTTCAGACATTGTACAACAAGTTGTTAGTCTAAGCGGAAATGAGAATGCTTTGATGCAAAGACAAAATTGCAAAAAGACATTGAACAAATGCATGAATCTCATACCACGAGATAAAGTGCTGCGTGAACATAATAAGAACGAGCTCCTGCGTGTGGAAGAGAATATGGATCGAAAATTCATCTTCTCATGGCCGAGATGAAGTTGGTAGCGGCTGAATCCAACGCCACCCGCTCGACTTTCGTGCGGCTTACTTACTCCGCAGCCAGATTCGGCGTAACTCAACTATCGCCAGACTAGACTTCCCGCTTGCTAGCTTGTTTCAAGGGTTCCTCTCTCCTTTGATGATGCCAAAAAGGGGAAGAGGAATACATAAAGTCCTCAAAGGCGAAGAGATCCGAAGGCGAGAAGGAGGAAGCGATGTGAAGGAAAGACAATCGAGGAAGTAATAAGAGAGAAGAAAGGGAAGTCTGTTGAGGGGGAAGGTTCGAAAGATGTGACCTTGATGATTGCTAAAACCCCCAACAAGATCTTGTCACACCTGATATTATCAAAGAAACTCCCGATGATTTCTGCCCTCCAACACTGCACTACCAATGGTCAAAAGAGAAAGACGATTGAAGCGGTATGGAGGAAGTGGAAGGAAGGATGAATGCCTCGAGTTATGGATATTCGAAACAACATGGAGGCATTCCAATAGACGAGATACCTATGCCATTTCAGATGCCGAAACTGAGCCAAGATCTGTTGATGAATTCAAGACGCTCGCATCTGAAGGTTACTTCGCAAACATGTCCATGGCTTAAGCCTGGGATTTGTACTGGGAAAAAGGTCTCACACTATGTGAAGAAGGCGACAGCAAACAAACCATTGGCGATCCTCTGCTCTGCTGTTACTCACCGGGAAAAAGAAGGCCCGAGTACAATACACGCCCGCAGGCGAGAGGAAGAAGCAGTGGTGGAGGAAGAGGTTTCAGACCTAGATCTTTTCCCAAAAACATTGAGTACATAGATCCAGGCAAGAATATTGCACCTGCTACATATGGATCTATTTGGTCCAGTTGAACCAGCTAGCATAAGTGGGAAGAAATACACCTTAGTGGTAGTAGATGACTACTCAAGATATACATGGACAATATTCATGTGTAAGAAGAAAGAAACTTCTGCGAAAACTACCACGGTGATGAAGAGGATTCAAAATGAGAAAACTCAAACCATTATCAAAATAACATCGTGATGAAAGAACCGAGTTTGTCAATGGTATAATCACTCGATCTTGTATTGAAAATGGTATTGGTCATGAATTATCTGCAGCAAGGACTCCACAACAAAATGGAGTTGCAGAAAGAAGGAACATAACTCTTAAAGAAGCAGCAAGGACCATGTTAGCTCAAGTAGGGATACCTAAAAGATTTTGGGTTGAAGCAATAAACACAGCATGCTATACTCAAAATAGATGCATGATAAACAGACAGCTGACAAAGACTTCCTATGAGATTTGGACAGGGAGAAAGCCAAATGTTGCATATTTTAGAATATTTGGATGCAAATGCTTCATCCATAACAATGGCAAAGATAATTTAAAGGCTTTTGATGCTAAAGCCGATGAAGGTATCTTCTTGGAATACTCAGCTGAAAGCAAAGCCTACAGAGTACTCAACAAGAGGACCATGGTTACAGAGGAATCCATTCATGTGGTGTTTGATGAGCCAAATGTAAATGGAGAAGACATTGAAGAGTCACCGATAAGTGAATCAAGCAACCATGCGAAAGAGTCCCTATCTTTGCCGAAGTGAATTATATACCCGCATGAAGATGAGATAGCCGAGTCTCAAAAACAGTTGGAAAATCTGCAGGCTAAGTGATGATGAGAGAGGCTGATCAAAGCAACACAAATACCGCAAGACGATCGAATCCAAATAACTTACTCCAACCTGATGTAAGATGACCGAGAGACCATCCACCAGAACTAGTCATTGGAGATGTAAGAGAAGGTGTCAAAACGAGATCCAGAACTCAACAAGAAACAATGTTCACATGCTTCATCTCACAAATAGAGCCTAAAGATGTGTCACAAGCATTGGATGACACACATTGGATTCAAGCTATGCAAAGAAGAGTCAATCGGTTTGAAAGAAATAAAGTATGGGAATTGGTTCAAAGACCCACCCACCAAAATGTTATTGGCACTAAATGGGTGTTCAGAAACAAGATGAACGAGGAAGGTTCTGTGGTAAGAAACAAAGCAAGATTGGTAGCCAAAGGATATTGCCAAGAAGAATGGATAGATTTTGATGAAACTTTTGCTCCTGTAGCAAGATTGGAAGCTATAAGGATGTTTCTTGCCTATGCATCTCACAAGAACTTTATTGTATATCAAATGGATGTAAAGAGTGCATTCCTTAATGGTTTATTGGAAGAAGAAGTATGTTGAACAACCTTCAGGATTTGAGCAGAAGACTCTTGGAGATAAGGTATACAAACTCAAGAAAGCTCTATATGGATTGAAAAAAGCACCCAGAGCATGGTATGATACATTATCACAATTCCTGACTGAGAATGGATTCACAAAAGGAAAAGTGGATACTGCTTGTACAAATATATGTGGATGACATCATTTTTGGATCCACAAACAATGAGTTGTGTGATAAATTTTCAAACCTCATGCAAAGCAAATTCAAAATGAGCATGATGGGAGAGCTGACATTCTTCCTTGGACTCCAAGTGAAACAAAAAGGATGGAACCTTCATAAGTCAAACAAAATACACGAGAGAATTAATGAAGAAATTTGGTATGGAAGAGAAGTCTTCGTAAAAATACCAATGAATACATCACCAAAAATGGACATGGATGCAGATGGCAAGCTCCGTAGATCAAACAAGATACATAGCACTTATTGGATCATTGCTCTATCTTACAAAGAAGGCCGGACATCACCTTTGTTGTAGGTGTATGTGCAAGATTTCAATCTGCTCCAAAAGAAAGCCACATGACTGCAGCCAAGAGGATCTTGAAATATTTGAAAGGAAGCCAAGAAGTTGGCTTATGATATCCAAAGGAAGGTGGATTTAAGCTAATTGGCTATTCGGACTCGACTATCTTTGGATGTAGAGTTAACAGAAAAGCACCTCGAGGCACATGTCAAATACTTGGAAATAGGCTAATTTCTGGTTTAGCAAAAAGCAAAATTCAATAGCCACCTCCACAAATGAAGCGAGAATACATAGTCTGGCCGGCACTGTTTTGCCCAAGTCCTATGGATGAGACAAAGAACAGAGACTATGAAATTGAAGAAAAGGAAATTCCAATCACGTGTGATAACACAAGTGCAATTGCAATCACTCAAAATCCTGTGTTGCACTCAAGAACAAAGCATATCGATGTCAGATATCACTTCATAAGAGATCATGTTGAAAAGAAGGACATCACCGTGGAATATATTTCAACTGATAAGCAGTTGGCTGACATATTCACAAACCCATTATGTGAGTCAAGATTTGAAGAACTCAAGCACGAGTTAGGATTAATTGAGCTGATTTAAACACTCAGAAGCCTCAAAGAAAGAAATGAAACACGAAAAGAGGAAAAAGAGCTGACTCTTAAATTAGCTAAGTGAATCAGCCGTATCGGAAAGACAGTTGTACCGAGTTAGCTGACAGCTGAGTATTTACATGCGAGGAGAGAAGAGTTAAATCAGCTAAGGGACAAGCTGAGTCATTTATGAGCGAAGTGACAAAAACGCAGTCATTTTTACTAAGCGGGAATGTTTTTAAGAATGACGTCAGCATAATTATGATGTGTACAGGCAAAAGCTGCACACCGAGCTTATGTTTGGATATAAATGCTGCCGCATTAAATACGAGACATTAAATGCAAATCGGTGTGCAAGATCTAAGCCGTTGATTTTGATCACATTTCAAAAACCACCCGCACGTCATTTCATGAACCATACTTAAACCATTTTCGTCCGTTTCTCTCACACTTTACCAAAAAACTGTTCATCTCTCTCTCGAAAGCAAAAGCAAATATTCTCTCTCAAAACCCTTTTAATCCTCAGATCATTTTCTAAATTTCGTTCGGTAAAATACTGAGAAATGGCATCCACTCATGATTTTGTCAAGCTAGGAAAGCAAATCCACATCGGGTCTCTTGTGGATTTCGATGGTATGGTGAAACAGGGGTCCGACGACACCCTAGTGAAGAAGATTCTTGAGAAATTGGAAACGCCCGAAGGGCTTAAACGTTTACGACGTTGGAGTTTCCGATGACCTATGTGGAAGAGGTCGCACGCTTCTACATAAACGCGAGGTTCACGATGAGGGCATCAAGTCCTCTGTTCATGGAAAGGAGTTCATCATTCTTGCGAGGATTTGGCGAAACAATGCTTGTTCTGCGTGGAAGGAGTGTCGGAAATTAATAAAGCTAATGTTGACCGATTCTTTGCTTGGAAGGAAGTAGCCAAGTCCGACTATCTTTGAGAAAGTAGTCTACCACTAATAAGAAGAGTCAGCTGAAGGAGAATACCACAAATTCTTTGGACATCGTTGCCAAATGCATAGATATCAAATTTGGCGGCTTTGACCCGATTGTCCAAAGCAAAGTTGATCGTAATGGCTGCGATCATTGAAGAACGAGAAAGTGAATGGGCTGAGTTTGTCTATAGCGACTGCGAGCGTTGGGAACAAATCCTTCAAGAAGGATGGAACGTTTGGAGGTTCCCTAGGATACGGCCCGGTGATTGGCGGTGATGGAGGCAAAGGAGTCCCTCTTCGACATGGAAAGGCGTTCCATGTAAATAAGAGGATGTTCGAGATCAAACCTCTGCAGCGCACGAAGAGAGCCTCCGCTAAGAGAGGCGTCACAGTGAGGGGGAATCACCACTGAAGATCTGTTGTCTCCTCTCCTCCAAAGAAAAAGGCTATTCTGCAATTTGCTAAGAAGACTCACTACCCCTGCGACAAAGAAAAAAAAGAAATGCACTCTTGCCCCTGCAAAATAGAGTCACCCGCCCCCATGTCCGTGTGTCTCCCCCCTGCGCCGCAACGGAGAAGGAATCTCAAATACCTTCTCCGATCGTCAAAAAAAGGAGAAGTGATAAGCCAAGACGGCCAGCTCCTCGAGAAGAAGACAACAACACCGACCCCGCCGCCCAGGATTCGAAGAAACCTTATCCGAACCAGAAATCCCTCCGGTACAAACAAAAAAAGAAAGAGAAGAATTTTCAAGCGTTAGAGCTTGAGAAACCGGGCCGAGTCGCCCACTCACCGGAGAAGATACCCGAGACTACTTTGGAGAAGTAGAGTCTCCGGAGGCGTGATCGATGAAATGACCAAGTCTCATCGAGGACAATCGCCAGAGGCAACTCGAAGACCCGATTGTAGACAACAAGCGAGAACAAGGAATAGCCGAGACAACTGATCATCACTGTTGTGGTTGTTTCTCCACCGTAAGAGGCTACGAAGATGTTGAGCGGCCATGAAGTTCCTACCCTTAATCCACAGGAAACGAGGGCGGCAAGAGAGAGACTGATGAAGACGATGTAATCATGTACTCTCCATTTTATCCGGACATCCAAAATCGCCTGCGAGAGTGGAGAAAATGGAAGGCGAGCCTATCCAGTGCGATTTGAAAATCCGAGTTCATTGATGAGGAAGAAGAACTCTTGAGGTTTCTTGAGGTGGACCGCATCTTTGCAAATTGCAAGCCCTTGATGAGATAATTGCATCAATATCTGCCAGATTCGAAAAAACGATCGGGCTAAAGCGGTGAGGACGCGAGACGTGAGAAGGCCAAGATCTGCCCTCTCACTGGCACCACCGATCATACACACTCTCACTTTGACGCCTCTCTCGAGAAAGTGATGAGGATCCGGACCTGTTGCTGCCACGAAGAGTTGCAAATGCGGCAAGCAATGCAAGAGTCTAGAATCCTACATGAGCAAAGAATGATGGAGGGACCAGGAGAGTCCTCCAAATCACAAACTGAAATAGACCCAATGGGAGTGGTGCGACATATTGCCACTGTTGTCGCGCCACCACTTCCCAGCTCATTCGAGAGGAAGGTGTTAAGGAAGCTGGCGATGAAATCGGGATAGTGGGAACCCCAGTCCAGCCAACCCCTAATGAAGGTGTCTTACCACCTGCCCCAACGGTGAATACTCGGTGGGAACAGTAGGGTCCTGCGGAGACGAGTGACCCCATTCCAAGTCACTCGGTGGTGTGCCACCGGTGGGAAACTCCTCCACAGCTGCGGCAAGGTCGAAGGATGCTGCAGCTAACTCCTGAATCACGAGAATCCACAAAGACAAGTTGTCAGCGGCGAGGCTCGAGGCGATTGTGATTGTCTCAAATGAAGTGCCAACCGCTCTGCGAGGCTAATGACGCTAGCGATGCGATCGAGGCACGAAAAGGAACGCCCGGGAGTTAACACTGGGCGATGAAAGTGCAATCCATGGAGTTGAGACTCCAATGGATGCCACCGCATGAAGACCCCAAGACAGCCGAAATCTGTCGAAAGGGATGTCCAGCCTCACTGCGGTTGAGACTGCGGGAGGAAATGAAGGACAACGGGAGGTTGAGACTTCCCGGGGAGAAACTGAAGCCGAGAACATCCCTCCCGCTATCATTGACCCATTAGAAAAGGAGATAAATGCTCGTCCACGATTCCCGGATAATCCTGATGTAACCTTTCTAGGATCGGAAGGAGACGGTGGTGAGTCATCCCCGTGATCCCCCCAAAGACTCGGTGAGGATGTTCCAACCACGAGTAAGTCTGACCTCAAGACTACTCGCCAATCATTCAACTTTGATGATGAGCCACCCATGGAAATTTCATCATCGTCCCATGACGCTTCTGATAAGGTCGAGGACCAGTCAACTCATTTGGAAAAACCAGTGAGACCGAAGGCTGTTGAGACAAATTGAGGCTCGGCAAGGCTGGGTCGACTTCCAACAGACCACGCCTGAAACAGTCCAGCTGCGCGAGCTCCCCAAGCTGCGCGGTTCGACTCCTCAAGGACTTCACAAGCACCGCTTATCATTGAAACAATTCCGGTTGCCCGTGATGATCCTTTCGTAGAATCAGACAAAGATCGCGAGCACTTCCAAAGACCTGATCCTGTCATTCCATCAGACACCATTGTTCCAGCTAACTATGACTTTGACGCTGCTTGGCCGTCACCAAAACAGATGAAGCGATTGAGTTCGGGAGGTGTTCAAAGCCCTATTTGCTTGAGATTGAACGGATGGAGAGGCACCGAGCCTCACCGGACATGAGGTTGGATAACGGGGATGCCAACCTCACTGCTGATTTGAGAGGCATAATAGTCAGAATCCATGAGTGGCAACAACAACAAACAATGCATGTGGAACAAGCTCGATATTTGGACATTGTTCAACAAGTTGTTAGTCCGGCCCGGGGCGAGAATGCTTGATGCAAAGACAAAATTGCAAGAGCACATTGAACAAATGCATGAATCTCATACCACGAGAGATAAAGGCACTCGTGAACATAATAAGAACGAGCTTTTGCGTGCGGAAGAGAATATGGATCGAAAATTCAGTCTTCTCATGGATGAGATGAAGTTGGTAGCGGTGAATCCAACGCCACCACGCTACGAGTTTCGTGCGGCTTACTCCAGGTCCAGATTGACGAACTCAACTATCGGCAGACTAGACTTCCCCTGCTAGCTTGTTTCGGGGGTTCCTCTCTCCTTTGATGGTGCCAAAAAGGGGAAGAGGAATACCTAAAGTCCTCAAAGGCGCTGAAGAGATCTGAAGGCGAGAAGGAGGAAGCGATTGTGAAGGGAAAGACAACCGAGGAAGTAATAAGAGAGAAGAAAAAGGGAAGTCTTTGAGGGGAAGGTTCGAAAGATGTGACCTTGATGATTGCTAAAACCCCCAACAAGGTCTTGTCACAATCGATATTATCGGCAAACTCCCGATGACTCTGCCACTCCAACACTCTGTTGTACCAATGGTGAAAAGAGAAAGCGATTGAAGCGAGGGATGGAGGAAGTGGAAGGAAGGATGAATGCCCGAGTTATGGATATTCGAAACAACATGGAGGCATTCCAATAGACGGAGATACCTATGCCATTTCAAATGCCGGCCGAGCCAAAATCATTGATGAATTCAAGACGCTCATCCGAAGGTTACTTCGCAAACATGTCCATGGCTCAAGCCGGGATTTATCTTGGGAAAAAGGTCTCACACTATGTGAAGAAGGACAGTCGCAAACCACTGCGATCCTCTGTGTCACTCTGCTTTGGTCACTCACTGGGAAAAAGAAGGTCCCAAAGATGCAATACACGCCCGAGAGCGAGAGGAAGAAGCGATGGTGGAGGAAGAGGTTTGAATCTAGATCTTTGCCCAAAAACATTGAGTACATAGATCCGAGGCAAGAAAGGAGGGATCTTTTTGCTGGATTTGACGAAGTAGCCAACCTTCTGTAAGTCCAAGCGGCTACGATAATCTAGAGGGGGGGTGAATAGATTATCTCCATCTTTTCGATATCGCCCTCTTTTTCGAAACAATTACGTCAAGACAATAATAAAGGTGCAGAAAGTAAACAACACGCGTCGATTTAAAGAGGTTCAACCCACCTAGGGCCTAATCCTCTACCACCCCAAAGATATCCAGGATGGATTTCAAAAAGAAAAAGAATTTTATTAATTACCACAATTAATACAAATTCAACTTACAACACCTTGAAGAGCACCACACTCTTCTTCAACACCACCTTTGGAGATTACCACAATCTCCCTTTGAAGATTACCACAATCTTCCCTCAACGGCACCTTGTGAAGATTACCACAATCTTCAACCTTGAAAAATACCAAATTCTTCAACACCTCAATAAGAAGATCACCACAATCTTCTTGCACCTATCACCTAGATCATCCAAGTGTGTTCTTACCACAAGAACACTCACAAGGATATCTTGTGTTTGAATGATAACCAAAAATCAAGATTACAACTCAATAATGAATATTACAATTTGAGTGCAAGTCTAATCAATAAATAAAGCCTAGACCTCAAGATGTGAAAGTGAAATACTTGAAATTTATAAATACAACAAGAGTGTTGAATATGAAAGCTTGGAAATTTGCAGATTTCTTGTTGTGTATTTGCTTGTGTTGTTGTTTTTGTGTCTTCAATTCATCCTCTATTTATAGAGAAGCTTCACCAACATAGGCTCCCAACATAGGCTCCTCTATCTTCACTTTTGTCTACAAAAAGAAGATCACAAGATGTAGAAATATTGTACAAAATAGAAAAGCAAATCTTGTTGTCAATGTGTTCAACGGTACAAATTTTCTTTGTCAAAAAGATTACACAATAGCGACCGGTTGCCTGTTGAAGATTTCGACCGTTTAAAAAAAAAATAGTCGCGATCCGAGGTAGGGGTTGCGGGGGTGCGACCGGTCGAGGTGGGGTGCGGCCAGTGTCCTAAGTGCGACCGGTCGACCTCACCCTTGACCGGTCCCCCTCCTCTTTTTTCAAGACACAGTAAGTTACTGTTTGATTTTCTAATCTTCGTGTATCGGTCGACCACTTTGGCGGACCCGGTCGACCCCCCTTTGAAATGTTGTCCGATTTTTTCAAAAATAAACTTCAAGAAATACTCCAAAAATTAGTAAAAATATTTTAAATCATTTGGGAGTATTTAGACAACATTTATAAACATAGTTTTGGAGTAAAAACCAATTTAAACAAAAACATCAAAAGTGTTGTCCAATTTTTATCAAATTAAAAACTCTAAGAAATACTCCAAAAATTAGTAAAAACATTTTAAATCATTTAGGAGTATTTGGACAACATATAAAAACATTGTTTTGGTATAAAATCTTATTAAAACAAAATCATCAAAATCTTGATAAAAATATTTATCTAACACCTGCAAGTGGCTAAGAACAATGCTGAGTATGTGAAGAGAATTGAAGAAGAAAATAAAAGACAAACTCAGCTATGGGAGGAAAGACAAGAAAGACGAGAAGAGATGAAGGCGCCCGGAGCGTATGAGAAAAAGAAGGCGGTGAAGATGAGAAAAAAAAAGGAAGAGGTCGAAGATGACAGAGTGAAGAAGATAAAAGAAGGAGGCGAAGGAGATGAAGTGTTCTTTGTCCACCCTTCATGTATTTCACTATGTAAATACACTTTATGTAAATCTTATGTACGTTGAATAAAATTATGCAATTTCTATACGTGAGTAGATATAGAAACAACATGGTTAGTCTAAGCCTTGTTTAAACTTTGATACATTTTTTTTAGGCTTAAAATCGATACACTCTGTAAACAACTATGTAAAGAACAAGAATGTTATGATCAATAAAAGATCGATTCTAAACATACATTACAGTAGTTACGCATTTGTCTGTATGTATCTTTCTTTGTTAAATGATTGTATGAATGTTTTAAGTTTTGGCATCATCAAAAGGGCGAAATTGTTGGGAAATTATTTTGTAGATTTTGATGAATGCCATGTAAAACTTAGAATAGGAAGTTGGCACCCCATTTTTGTTGTAAATTGCATTTTAATAGATAGAGTGGTCAAGTGAGTTAAGTCGAATATGCCTAAACATGCAAGAAGACAATGGAGACTAGAAGGAAGACTCACCGAGAGGCGGTGAGTATGGCAAAGAAGAGAAGACGGGAACTCGATGAAGGTGCGGTGAGATACTGGTGAGTGAAGTATCGATCAAGTCAACTCAAGACAACCAAGTCTCAAGGTTGAAGTGACAAGAAGTCATCAAATGATTGGAAGGCTGACTCGAAGTCATCCGGGAAGTTAAGAAAATACGATCAAGTCAAGACAAGCTCGAAAGAGATCCGTTGCACAAAAATCAAGAGAATTACTTAAACAAGTAATACCTCCATCTTGCCTTTCTTGAAGTGCTCGGTTCTAGAAGCGTGCAAGAGGAATAAACCAATGGGAAACACTTGCACCATGTCGAAACTCACGAAAAGTCAAGAATCATTCATACGAGGAAATGGAAATTCCAAGGATCATGCAACAAGACAAGCCAACGACCACAAGTGACTTTAAAAAATAAGCTATCTCTTCAACGGCGATTTTTGAAAGATCACTATAAAAGGCGAGGAATAACTCGAGAGAAGGTTACAGAACCCACGAACATTCAAGCAAACATTTGAACTGTAACCTAATATATTCTCAAATCATTCAAGATCAATCCTCAAGCCTACATTCACGAAGGAAATCAATCCAACACTCACTGTGAAGGAAAGATAACTTCAATCGGTTGAAGAGGAAATTTTGAAGAATCAAAGGGTCTACATTCCATGGAGGATTGTAGAAAGGTTCAAGGTCGAACCGTCTCAAGGTTTTGGAGGGCTTCGTGATCAAATCCAAGAAGCTTGAGCAAGTGGGCTATAGTAGCAAAGCGGTTTGCCACTGTGAAGAAGGTGAGTCGTCACGGAAGCCAGCTGCGTGACCAAGGCATCTCGATCGAGTCCCAAAGGATCAAGTCATTTGTGTGATCAAGACTTGTATCTCGGGTATTAACCACTCTGTATATTGATCAATACTTAGTGGATTCCTCCAGGGAGTTGGAGAAGAGAGGAGTAGAAGAATTACCCCATCTTCGAACCTCTATAAAAACTTATTGTGTCATTTACATTTCAACACTTTAATTTACGCATCTTATTTTATCTGTTTGATAAATTTGCTATCAATAGATAATCAAGCGAGTTCTAAAACCAAGTATTAAAACAAACTTAACTTTATTCAAGGGTGTTAAGTCTTCCAATGAAAACAAATCACGGTAGAGTTAAGTCTTTAGTCAAAAGCAGTGAGTTATTCTATCAACGGCTCGAGTCAGTCGGTGAGTGAATAACTCTATTTGATCTAACTTAGCTGTCCATCAAGGACACATCTGTGAAGTATTAACTCTGAATTTTTAAAAAGGACTAATTTGAAAAGTTGGTAAGGTTTATTCAACCCCACCCTTCTAAACCTTACACTCACACCCCTTGGGACCTACAAAGATGTGTTGTTTATTTCTTGTTTCTTTGTTTCTTTCTTGTTTATAGGGTTATGAGTATTTGATTGATCCGGAGGACTGGTACACTGCTAGGATAAGCACTGGGTTTTCTTTTGAAGTTATTAAAAATTTGAAGGAGAAGTTATCGCAGCCGCAATTTGATGCGTTTAGGCGCACCTGTTTTGGTTATTTTCTAGACATGCATGAAGTTGATTTCCAAAATCAACTAGTGCGTTTATTCTTGAAGAAAAGAGCAGTTGTCCATTCGCGGAAGGATGAGATTCTCGTGTCGGTTTGTGGTAAAATTATGAGGTTTGGTATTGGGTAGTTTGCCCTGTGATGGGGCTAAAGTGTCTTTGGAAAAGGCCCATTGTTCGTGGGGATGGTATTACTTTTGAGTTCTATCAAGTATTTTTAAACTCAATGAAATTCTCTAGGCAGTCTATTGAGGAGTGTTTTAGATTACAAGTTTGGGGGGAATGATGATGATGCCTTGAAGATGGCTTTGTTGTATTTTTTGCATTTTTTTCTATTTTCTTCTAGTGGGACTTACATTAACATGTAATTTTTGATTTAGTTGATAGTGAAGATTTTAACTCCTATCTCAGGGAAGGGATTTGTTTGAACTTACAACCGAGAACCGAGGAACAAGTGCTCCGAGGAAGCGACCTCGGGATGAGGACTTGAAGCCGTCGCTATTAAACGCACCAAATTTTACAGAATTAAAGGCTTTCCACTCGCTTTCCAGATATGGTTCTACGAATGTTGTTCAGAAGTGAACAATAAAATTTGCAACCGTATTGGGCACAGTATCCCTCGCATTCTGAATTGGGGTTGTCCGTTGTCGGATAGAGATAAGAATTTGAGATCAGATGATCTCGATATGATGATTTTCATCTGTTCTGCAGAACAGGTAATACATTTTAGTTTTTTTTTTGTTTCTCTTTTGTTTCGTAACCGTTTCATATATGTGTATGTGTTGTTTCTGACCTTTTTTTTTGTTTGTTTCCCTTTTTGTTTTAGTTGAAATTGATGAATATTTGGCCATCAGATGAAGAGAGGTTGCAACTGGATATTGGAACCTTTTTTGATGTGTCCAAGTACTCATTTGATTCTGTTGATGGGGATTATGTTATTGGTAATCAGAAGAGGAAGGAGCCGGATATCGAGTTGGGATCGAAGTACACGTGGGAGGATGTTGTTTGGAGGCAGGATAAGTTGGCTAAGGAGTTGAAGGTTTTCAAGAACTCCGTTAATAAAATCTTGGAAGAGTAGTTTAAAACTATTACATGCGAGTTATCTGCGATCAAGGGAAAACTTGAGTAATCTTACTTGTGTTTGTCTACCTTGTGTTTCATTGTTTTTCTTTGTGTTTGTTGCTTATTTATTTTGATCTATAATGCTTTTCAATTTTGCTTTTTAGGGCTGGTGATGGGTTGGATCAAGGCGACAAGGTTGTTGGGGCGGAAGATGATAAAATGTCATCGTCGGGCTTGAGTTCGAGAAAGAGTCTATGGAAGTGGAGGTGCAACGTGTTAAAACTCATGTTGTACCATTTTCCAAGGATGTGTTGACCCTGTTTTGGAAAGGACCGAGATAACCGTAGTCCCTTGTCGGCGGGGACGAGTTGAAAAAAAAAAAATCGAGAGGCTTTTGAAGGTGGCAACATTGGTGGTGTTATCGGGGTTGAGTCTATTCTTTGAAGGAAAGGTAAATCGGGAGTGAGGGAATTGGTGTTGGTGGGGAAGGTGATTTGTTGATGGATAAAGGTGATGGTAACGATGATGAGGGCTTGTTGTGATCGGTTTGATGGAGTTTGCAGAAAATACCGAGAATATTCCGTTTGATACAAGTAATGTTCCAGAAGAGGTTGGGGTTGAATATAAGGGCGTGAATGTTCATGCTAAACATGGATTTACTGGCTCTCAAGAATTTGATAATCTCACCCAATCTCGGTTTGATTCCATTGTTAATGCAAGACTCAAAAATTTATTCTTTGGAATGGTTGGTTCCTAATATTTTTGCCTCTAGTTTGTTTCTTGACATTGAATTTGTCATTTATTTGGTTTATTATAGTTGTGTATCTTTTTTTATTGCAGGCTGGTGTCAAGGGGTCGGATGCATCACCTGTCAAAACCCCTGAATCCCCTATTGCTAAGAGGGTTTCAAAGCCCTCTGTTCTTTGTCAAGTCCTTTCACCACTTTGTCTTTGAATCGTAAATGGTGATTTGGTGGGAAACTAGTTGTGGGTTTTTCGGTTGGGGACATTGATTTGGAATCGACCCCTCGGAGAAAGATGCGCCCTGGGATGATGGCAAGAAGTAGCATGTAGTGTTGGTTAAAGGAAGGTGTCCATTGGATGATAGCACTTGGTGAAGGCTATGATGGTTTGGAAGATTTTAATGGTGGTCCGGTGGTGGCTTTGAGAATGTTTTGTTTCTCAAGGGTAAGATTTTTCTATTATGTTTTTGCATGATTACGAAATATTATTGTAATTTTTAAATTATTTTTGTTTTAGGCGAAACGTTACTCGAAAGAGGATGACAAGATTGATCCCTCATTGAAGCTTGGCGTATGCGAGGTCAAGCAAAAATCATGGTTTCATAGCCTGTACTATGTGGATGAGTACCTGTCTTCTTCAAGTAGTTATTATTTTATAAGTTTATGTTTTTGTATTTTTGTTTCTGTGTTCTTACTCTTTGTTTTGGTTGATTTTCAGCATATGGGCGTGTTGTTACGTACACGGAAGAAGTATTTATGCGGGCATTGTCTTTGTGAAATTTACTACCCACAACACGATCTTTGATAGATGTATCCACAGCCGGTTCACCTATGTCAACAAGAGAAAGAATAAAATTTTTGACACTTCCATGATTCACTTGAATACTTCTGTGGTTGACTATATTATGGGTTTTGATATTGGCTGTGGAAGACCGTGGTCTGAGGTTGATCATGTCTTGTTTCTGATTCACTGCGTCGGCATGGTACACTGGATCCTGGGGAGGCTGAGCTTTCAAGAGAGGGGTTATTTATATGTATAATTCCCTGTGGACTCAGGACTGTTAAAATAGCTAGAAAGCTATTGAAGCTCTACAACGTCTTTGTTGCCCCATTTTCTTTCAATGGTTGCATTCTCGAAGAGCGCCAGAACATTGCTCTTGGTTCTGGCCCTTACTCTGGTGACATTAACGGTCCATTCAAAGTTTTGGTTGTTAGGGAAATTCCTGTTCAACTGAAAAAGTAATATTCTTGTCTCTGTCCTATTTTCTTTATGTTTTATTTTTTTATTTGTTTTTATATTATGTTTTTAACTGTCCCCCCACCCCTTTTTGTTAGTGATTGCGGAGTATTCGTAGCTTGCTATCGAGTATTTCATCTCTCTGGGAAGAAATGCGGTGGAAGACTTCGACATTCAAAGAGAGCAGATGAGGTATAATCATTTGCTATACAATCACGGAAGGCTTAAGTAGCAGTGTTGGGAAATCATTTTTAGATCTTGATGAATGCCATGTAAAACTTAGAATAGAAAGTTGGCACCCCGCTTTTGTTGTAAATTGCATTGTAATAGATAGGGGTCGTCAGTGAGTTAAATCGGCTATGCCAAGATATGCAAGAAATCAACTGGAGACTAGAAGGAAGACTCCGCTGTGAGGCAACTGAGTGTGGCAAAGAAGAGAAGGCAGGAACTCGATTGAAGGTGCAACTGAGATGCAGCTGAGTGAAGTGTAAGTCAAGTCAACTCAAGACAACCAAGTCTCAATTGGAAGCTGACTTGAAGTCATATGGGGAAGTCAAGGAAATGCAGTCAAGTCGAGATAACTGAAAGAGATCCATTGCACAGAAGTCAAGAGAATTTCTATAACAAGTAATACTTCCATACTCCCTTTCTTGAAGTGCTAAGTCCCAGAAGGGTGCAAAAGGAATAAACCAATAGGTAGCACTACACCTGTGTCAGAACTCTAAAAAGCTAAATACTCATTAATACGAGGAAATGTCAATTTCAAGGACTGCAACAAGACAACCAACAACCACAAGTGTCTTTTGAAAATTAGCCTATCTCTTCAACGGGAAAATTTTTCAAAATAACACTATAAAAGGCTGAGTAATCTATTTGAGAGAAGTTGGTTACCTTGACAATCAGAAAACAAACACGAACAAGAAAAACAATATATGTAACCAAAAATATTCTCATATCATTCAAGTTCAATCCTCAAGCCTACACTACGAAGGAAATCAATCCAACACTCACCTGTGAAGTAAAGACAACTTCAATCAGTTGAAGAGGAAACATTTGAAGAATCAAGGGGTCTACACTCCACGGAGGATTGTAGAAAGGTTCAAAGATGAACCAGTCTCAACCTTTTGGAGGGCTTTGTGATCAAATCCAAGAAGCTTGAGCAAGTGGGCTGTAGTAGCAAAGCAAAATGCCACCTGTGAAGAAAGGTAGTCGTGACGAGAAGCCATTTGTGTGATAAAGCATCTCGGGCCGAGTCCCAAAAAGATCAAGTCACCGTGTGATCAAGACTTGCATCCGGACTGGATTAACCACTTTGTATATTGATCAATACTTAGTGGATTCCTCAAGGAGTTGGAGAAGAGAGGAGTAGAAGAATTACCCCATCTTGAACCTCTATAAAAACTTATTGTGTCATTTACATTTCAACACTTTAATTTCTCCACATTACTTTAATATTTGCTGATAAATTTGCTATCAATTGATAATCAACAAAGTGCTAAAACCAAGCATTAAAACATATTTAACCAAAATTCAACGGTGTTAAGTCTTCCACCTGAAAACATATCACGCGTCGAGTTAAGTCTTTAGTCAAAACAACTTAGTTATTCTATCAACATTTCGATCGAGTCATTGAGTGACTAACTCTGTTGATTAACTAACTTAGCTTGTCCACCAAGGACTCAACTGAAGTATTAACTCGAATGTTTTAAAAGAACTAAATCGAAAAGTTGGTATGGTTTATTCAACCCCCTTCTAAACCTTACACCCACACCCCCTTAGGACCTACAAGTTGTATCGAGCGATTGGTTCATTAAGCCTTCCGCACCAGTTCTTGAACTAGATCTCAAAATTTTTCAAAGCTTGCTTTAACACTTGATCTTTCAAAACTCTTTTATTCAACAAAATTATTATCATGGAAGCAAATCAGACACGCATCCCTATGTTCACAATTGAGGAATTTGATGATTGGAAAATTCGTATGCAGGCTCATCTATCAGCATTACACGATGAAATGTGGATAGTAATAGAAGATGGGCCACTGCAAATCTTAAAAGTGAACACATCTGTAAGAGAGGATTCTTTGCTGGGTAGGAGAAGAGGATCTTTGCTCCCGGACCAGCGATGGTTGAAAAACCAAGAGGCTGAATGGACAAATGATGACATGAAAAGATATAACTTGGACAATGTGGCTACGGACATTCTTTACAAAACTATGGACAAAGCCATGTTCAACAAAGTCAAATCATGCAAAACGGCAAAAGAAATTTGGGACAAGCTAACCTTGATTTGTGAAGGCTCAGAGCAAATCAAAGAAAATAAACTATCTGTTGTTGTACAAAAATTTGAAAACTTTAAGATGCTTTGCGGAGAAACCTTGGATCACCGGGATGTTCGGTTCACGAAATTACCAATGAACTATCTGCACTTAGAAAAAGAATATACACGAGAAGAAATGTGCATGAAGATTCTAAGAAGTCTCCCAACCGGGAGTGGGATATGAAAGTCATGGCCATGAGACACTCCATGGACCTATCAAAGACATCCAACCATGAGCTATTCTCATATCTCAAAGCCTATGAATTTGGTGAGAAGAAAAGACCAAGATGAGACAGTTGTGCCCAAAACAATTTGCTTTAATAGTTAAGGATGGTAAAAGAGTGAGGTAAAAGTCATTGACCAGAGAGATAGCCCTGATGGTTAAAAGGTTTAATAAGTTCTTCAACAAGAATTACAAGAGAGGCAAAGGTGAATCCTCTGAAGACACTCGGCTCCTCCAAGTCAAGGAAGATAAGGCCAACCAAGAGAGCGAGTATCAAAAGGCCGAGTATCAAAGAGTGACAACCCAAGAATGGAAAGAAGCTGAACAAAAAGTTGAAAATCTATCTTTGGAACCGCAGCAACCTGGTCACTATGCCATTGATTTCCCATATCCTGTAGTCAACAAATACGGAATGAAGAGAAAAAAAAGTCTTGAGAGAAAGAAAACAAAAAAAAAAGCAATGTTGGCAATGCCGCGAGAGGCTGGCAGCCGAGACAGCCAAGTCAAAAGACCACGGTGACTCGGAGAGTAGTGAAGCAAACTACTCAAGTGACTCACGAAGAAGAAAAGCCTTGATCTGTCTAATGGCCAAAGAAGCGAAACCATCGACCAAGAAGATGAGGTACACTCTAACTCATCACACTCGGATCTAGTGATAGTGATTGTGACACACATACTTCATCACCCACTGATCTTTATGATTCATTAGGCAAAATGATGAAAGACTTTGAACACATTAAATACTCACACCTCTTTGCTACGAGAATCTTCCGTCTTGCTCTCAGCCTGGTGTCAGTCAATCAAGATTCCCCATCAAGAGTGTCCATCTCCTGCTTTGGACAAAGACAAAGTCACTACTAAATGAGGAAGACAACCTACTCAAAAGCCAAAACTCACAGCTGACTAAGGAGCTGAGTACTCTAAGTCAAATAGCTGATGAGAATAAAAGTTTAAAGCTAAGTTAATAGCGGAGATAGCTGCTATAGAAAAGAGGGAGAATGACCTCAAAAATGTGATTGCCTCATTCACTAAGGCATCTAAATCCTTGGATGATCTCATTATAAGTCAGCGAGAATGTGGAGATAAGACAGGCTTAGGATTTAATTCCTCTGTGCTATGTCAAGCTCCAAAAGTGATTTTGGAAAAAGGATCTTCAAGTAATGAAGCATCTCAAAAATCCAAAACTCCAAATGGTGCACACACATTTATTCCAAAGCACAATCACAAGCAAACTGGCCTTGGTAATAAAGGAAAAGGAAAACAACTAGTTGAGTGTGCTGAGAGGACAGCTGAGAAGAAATCCAGTCGAGTTTCTCAGCAAACTCCAAACAGGAAGTACTCTGTAAGAAAGAAACAGAGCTACCAAAAGCCCCAGAAATTCTATAAAAGGAATACATATGATGGGAATGGTAGAAATTATCCAAGCCAAGCTGATTGGAATAATGTGAACTATCAGCAAAGATCAATGGAATATAAGCCTAAATGGCAAAGGCCTAAGACTCAGCAAAGGCCATTCCAAAGGCAAAAGAGCTATCATCAGCACACATATGCACTCAGGCACTATAATCAAAGATATCACAACTACCCAAACAAAGAAATTGCTAAAACACATACACAGGCATACGAGACAAAAGAAACGATTGTATGAACCTAAAATCCCCAAGCAATTTGCTAAAATTAATTATGATTATGGCATAGATGGCAACCTCTTAGAGTCAAATCATTTGGCTATGGGTTGGTTGGATCATCTTACAAAACTAACCCCTCAGGACCCGGACAAATATGGGTACCTAAAACCTAATTTCCTTGATTCGAGTTCAAGGAAGCGGTGAGTGCCAAGGAACCTGGTACATGGATAGTGGTACATTCCCGGACACATGACGAGAAACAAGAAACATCTGTCAAAATTCAAGGAGGTTAGAGGTGCAAAAGTCATATTTGGAGGAAATGAAGCTCGGGAGAAATAAAGGCATTGGATCCATCAAGAAAAATGGATTAGAAATTACAAATGTTGCATACGTTGAAGGCCTCAATTTCAACTTACTAAGCATAAGTCAACTCGGTGACAAGGGCTATAATGTTGGATTTAATATGGGAGTGTGCCAAATCAAGAAAACTGAATCTAATGAAGTAGTGTTGCAAGGATGCAGACAAAAGAACATGTATGTGGTAGATTGGTCAACTGCAACACCAAGCACTTGTCTTCTAGCAAAAAGCACAGCTGAATCAAGTGGGCTGTGGAACAAGAAGCTGAGTCACCTGAACTTCAAAACAATTAACAAGGTTGCAAGGAGCAATCTCGTGGAAGGACTTCGGACTCGGTATACAAGAAGAAAAGTGTATGTGATGCATGCCGGATGGGAAAGCAAATCAAATCATCATTCAAAGAAAAGACATGTCCATCTTCAACAAGAATATTGCACCTGCTACATATGGATCTATTTGGTCCAGTTGAACCAGCTAGCATAAGTGGGAAGAAATACACTTTGGTAGTAGATGACTACGCTAGATATACATGGACAATATTCATGTGTAAGAAGAAAGAAACTCTGCGAAACTACTACGGTGATGAAGAGAGTCCAAAATGAGAAGAGTCAAACCATTATAAAAATAAGATCGTGAGAGGAACTTAGTTTGTCAATGGTATAATAACTTCGATATTGTGTTGAAAATGGTATTGGTCATGAATTATCAACTGCAAGGACTCCACAGCAAAATGGAGTTGCAGAAAGAAGGAACAAAACTCTCAAAGAAGCGGCAAGAACCATGTTAGGTGAAGCGAGTCGCCTAAAAGATTTTGAAATTTGAAGCAATAAACACAACATGCTATACTCAAAATAGATGCATGATAAGCAGACACGGTGACAAAGACTCCCTATGAGATTTGGACGGGGAGAAAGCCAAATGTTGCATATTTTAGAATATTTGGATGCAAATGCTTCATCCATAACAATGGCAAGGACAATTTAAAGGCTTTTGATGCTAAAGGCGATGAAGGTATCTTTTTGGGATACTCACCAAAGCAAAGCCTACAGAGTGCTCAACAAAAGGACAATAGTTCTTGAAGAATCCATTCATGTGGTGTTTGATGAACCCAATGTAAATGGAGAAGACATTGAAGAGTCAGCTGATAAGCTGAATCAACCAACCATGCAGAAGAGTCCCTATGTTGAAGCTGAAGCTAGAATTAAAAACCCAGAAGAAGATGAGATAGCTGAGTCTCAAAGGCAATGGAAAATCTGCGCTAAGTGATGATGAGAGAGGCGATCAAAATAACACAGTACCAAGGCGGTGAATCCGGCTAACTTACTCCAACTTTGATGTAAGATGGCTGAGAGACCATCCAATGGAACTAATCATTGGAGATGTAAGAGAAGGTGTAAAAACTAGATCCAGAACCCAACAAGAAGCTATGTTCACTTGTTTACTCTCACAAATAGAGCCAAAAGATGTGTCACAAGCTTTGGATGACACACATTGGATTCAAGCCATGCAAGAAGAGCTGAATCAGTTTGAAAGAAAAAACAAAGTGTGGGAATTGGTTCAAAGACCTACCCATCAAAATGTTATTGGCACTAAATGGGTGTTCAGAAACAAGATGAATGAGGAAGGTTCTGTGGTAAGAAACAAAGCAAGATTGGTAGCCAAAGGGTATTGCCAAGAAGAAGGGTTAGATTTTGATGAAACATTTGCCCCTGTAGCAAGATTGGAAGCCATAAGGATGTTTCTTGCCTATGCAGCTCACAAGAACTTTATTGTATATCAAATGGATGTAAAGAGTGCATTCCTTAATGGTTTATTGGAAGAAGAAGTGTATGTTGAGCAACCTCCAGGATTTGAGCAGAAGACTCTTGGAGATAAGGTATACAAACTCAAGAAAGCTTTATATGGATTGAAACAGGCACCCAGAGCATGGTATGATACATTATCACAAATCCTGACTAAGAACGGATTCACAAAAGGCAAAGTGGATAGAACACTCTTCAGAATTCAAGATGGGAAGAGTATACTGCTTGTTCAAATATATGTGGATGACATCATCTTTGGATCCACAAACAAAGAGTTGTGTGATAAATTCTCAAATCTTATGCAAAGCAAATTTGAAATGAGCATGATGGGAGAGTGACATTCTTCCTTGGACTCCAAGTAAAGCAAAATGAAGGATGGAACCTTCATAAGTTAGACAAAATACACGGAGAGATTTAATGAAGAAATTTGGTATGGAAGAGAAATCTTACGTGAAAATACCGATGAATACATCAATAAAAATGGATATGGATGCGGATGGCAAGCACTGTGTATCAAACAAGATCTGAGCACTTATTGGATCATTGCTCTATCTTACGGCAAACGGGCGGACATCACCTTTCTTTGTAAGTGTATGTGCAAGATTTCAATCTGCTCCAAAAGAAAGCCACATGACTGCAACCAAGAGAATCTTGAGATATTTGAAAGGAAGCCAAGAAGTTGGCTTATGGTATCCAAAGGAAGGTGGATTCAAGCTAATTGGGTATTAGGGCTCGACTATCTTTGGATGTAGAGATGACAGGAAGAGTACCTCGAGGCACATGTCAAATGCTTGGAAATAGGCTAATTTCTGGTTTAGCAAGAAGCAAAATTCAATAGCTACCTCCACAAACGAGAATACATAGGCATGGGCAAATTGTGGCCCAAGTCTTATGGATGAGGCAGTGAGAGATTATGAAGTTGAAGAAAAGGAAATTCCAATTATGTGTGATAACACAAGTGCAATTTCAATCACTCTAAATCTGTGTTGCACTCAAGAACAAAGCACATTGATGTCGAGATATCATTTCATAAGAGATCATGTTGAAAAGAAGGACATCACCTTGGAATATATCTCAACCGATAAGCGATTAGTGACATATTCACAAAACCATTATGTGAATCAAGATTTGAAGAACTCAAACATGAATTGGGGTTAATTGAGTTGAGTTGACACTCAGAAGGCTCAAAGAAAAGAGATGAAACACGAAAAGATGAAAAAGAGCTGAACTCTTAAATCAATAAGTGAATCACCATATCGGAGAATCACCGTCAAGATAATCGGCGGTGAGTACCTATGTGCAAAGAGAGAAGAGTTAAATCAGCTAAGGAATAAGTTGAGTCATTTATGAGCAAAGTGACAAAAACGCAGTCGTTTTTACTAAGAGGGAATATTTTTAAGAATGAGCGTCGATAATTATGACGTGTCTGATCAAAAAGCTGCACATAAAAACATGATTGGATATAAATCTTGCCGCATTAAATACGAGAAATTAAGTGTTAATCGGCATGCAAAATCTGAGTCGTTGATCTTGATCAAATTTCAAAAACCACCCGCACGTCCTTTCATAACCCATACTTATACTGTTTCGTTCGATTTTCTCACTTTACCAAAATTGTTCATCTCTCTCTCTCGAAGGCAAAGAAAGAAATTGTCTCTCAAAACCCTACAAATCCTCAAGTTCATTTTCAAAGTTTCATTCGGTAAAACATCGAGAAATGGCATCTACTCATGATTTCGTCAGTTGGGAAAGCAAATCCACACTGGGTCTCTTTGTGGATTTTGCCGTCATGATCAAGCGAGTGCGACGACACCCTGCGTGAAGAAGATTGCGAGAGAAAGGCGGAAAAGTCACGGATTAAAATCGTTTTTGGCGATGGAGTTTAGATGACCTACGTGGAAGAGGTCGCACGCGATTCTATGTGAACGCGAAAGTTCACGATGAGGGCATCAAGTCCTCTTCACGGAAAAAGAGTTAACCATCAACGCGAAGGATGCGCGGAACACTTGTTTGTTGCGGTGGAAGGAGTCTTAGGAGATTTATGAAGTGATGTTAACCAGTTGTTTTCTTCTTGGAAGGAAGTAGCCAAGCCCGATCTTTGCGAAGGTTATCTACACAGAAAGAAGGCTGTTGAAGGAAGACTACCACAAACCGCTGGATATTGTTGCCAAGTGCATTGATATCAAATTTGGAAGCTATAATCAATGTCCAAAACTAAGGCGATCGTGATGGCTGCGATCATAGAAGAAAAGAAGGTGAATGAAATGAGTTTGTATACAAAGCAGGACTCGCGAGAATATTGGGAATAAATCCTTCAAGGAGGATGGTATGTTTGGAGGATCCCTGGGTGCGGCCTGGTGATTGGCGGATGATAGAAGTAAAAAGTCCCTCTTCGACATGGAAAAGCATTCCATGTAAACAAAAAGATGTTCGGTCTAATCTCTCCTGAGCACGGAGGAGAGCTTATGCCAAGAGAGGCTGACACGTGAGGAAATCGGTGTCCCGAAGAAACTTGATTGTCTCCTCCTCTCCCCCGAGAAGAAGAAATGCCCTGCGATTGCAAAGAAGATTCTTGCCCCTGCGGAAAAAAAAGAAAACAAAAGATGCCCCTGCCCCTGCAAATGTCTCCCGCTCTGCCCGCCGAGGAGAAGAAACTCAAATACCTTCTCACGGTTGTCAAGAAAATGAGGACGATAAGCCGAGATGGCCAAATCTCCTCGAAAAAAGACAACGGCCTAGACCCCCGCCGCCCAGGACTCGAAGAAACCATATCCGAGGGCAAAATCCCTCTGGTAAGGACTAAAAGAAGAAGAATCTTCAAGCGTTCGAGCTTGAGAAACCGGGAGTTAGCCAATCACCAAAAGATCTGGAGACTCTTTTGGAGAAGTAGAGTCTCTAGAAATCATTGATGAAAGCTTGAAATCTGTTGGCCGTCAGCAGAGCACATTGAAGACACACCGTTGTCGGCCGATGAGAACACTAAAGCGGTGAGAGAGCAAACTCTCCCGTTGTGAGGGTTGTTTCCCCTCCCGCAACAGGAGCGCTGCGAGGTGCGAAACACCAAAGTTTGCTACCTTCAATCCACAAGAACGAGGGACAACGAGGGGAGAAGATGACAAAGATGATGATGATGTGATGATCCTATCCCCACCATATCCGGACATCCAAAATAATCTCACGAGAATGGAAGAAGTGGAAAGCTGAGTCGATCCAGGAAACGATTCAAAGACCGAATTTATTGAAGAAAGAAGACGAACTGTTGAACTTTCTCGGATTGACCAATGTGGTCCAAGCACCTGGATGAAGAAAACGCATAGATATCTTGCATCTTCAAAGACAAGGAGAAGCGAGACTTGCGGGAAGGCGAGGCTCGTGAAAAGGCCATGTTTGTACCTTTACGAACAATCGATCATACACATCCTCCTCTTGACATCCTCTCAGGGAGTGATGTGGATCTGGATCTCTTCTTTGCTATAGCAGTGCGAAAATCGCACAAGCCATGCGGGAATCCGGAACTGCGCATGAGCAACGGTTATTGGAAGGACCGGAGGAGTCTTCCACATCACGGTGGAGATCAATCCGATGGGAGTGGTGCAACATATTTGCCACGATTGTTGATGCCACCACTTCTCTAGCTCACTCGAGAAGAAGGTGTTAAAGGAACCTGCGATGAAAGTGGGATTGTGGGGACCCCATCGAGCCTTAGCCCTAATAAAGGTGTCTTACCACCCGCCCCAACGGTGACTACTCAAAGGAACAACCGAGTCGGAGAGGAGTGACCCCATTCCAAGTCACTCGGTGGTGTGCCAAACAGTGGGAAACTCCCTCCACTGCGGCAAGGTCGGAGGATCTGCGGCGGACTCCTGAATGAATCTTGGAGGCGAAGTGGAGAAGGAACAACAAACGGATACACAACAAGTTGTCATTGGCGAGGCTCGAGATAGATTAAGACCTCTCTCAACTTAAAACTGTCTCAACTAATGACGCTTTGTGCGATCGAGGCACGGAAGGAAGCGCCCGGGAGTTAACACTGGGGCAATAAAAGTGCAATCCATGGAGTTGAGACTCCGGTGGATGCCACCTCGAAAAGACCCCAACACAGTGACACTATCGAAGGGATCGTCGAAGGCCTCCATTGCTATGATTGAGGCTGCGGGGAGGTAGTGAAGGCCAACGGGAGGTTGAGACTTCCGGGGTAAAGAGACGGAAGCACGCAACATCCCTCCTACTATCATTGATCCATATGAAAAGGAGATAAGTTCTCTTCATGATTCCCAAGAAAATCCACGATATAACCTTTCGGGATCACGAAGGTGAAGACGAAGGCGAGTCATCCCCTATTGCCAATCCAAAAGACTCACCGAGGATGTTCTCCCAAGCACGAGTAAGTCCGACCTTAAGGCTACTCGCCAAACCTTTAATTTTGATGATGAGCCACCCTTGGAAATCTCATCATCGTCCGATGACGCTTCGGATATGGCCGAGGACCAGTCAACTCATGTGGAAAAACCAGCTGAGACCGATGAAGGCTGTTAAGGCAGTGAGGTTCAGCAGGTCAGGTCAACTTCACAACAAACCCACAACAAAAGCAGTCAATCGCGGGCTCCCCAAGGCTGCGAGGATCGACTCCACCGGGAACTTCACAAGCACAAGTTGTCATTCAGCTGATTCCCGTTGCCCGTGATGATTCGTTTGAAGAATCATTTCCCTTCTCTCTGGAAGTACCTGACCTTCCTGAAGAATCGCCGAGATCAAGAACGTTTCCATAAACTCCGATCTGTTATTCCAACATACACCATCATCCCAGGCGGACTTTGACTTTGACACTACTTGGCCGCCAACTCGAGGCCAGTACGGTGATGTTCGAGAAGTTTTCAAGGCCATATTTGCAGAGATAGAAAAGATGGAGGGCACCAGGCCTCACTGGACATGAGGTCGGACAACAGACGCAAATCTTCTTGCCGATCCGCAGGAATAATTGTCGATCGGGAATGGTGGCAACAACAAAAAACAATGCGCGTAGAACAAGCTCGATATTTCGGACATTGTTCAATAAATTGCTAGTCCGCAGCGGTGAGAATGCTTGATCACGAAGACAAGAATGCCAGGAGAACATCGATCGAATGCATGAATATCATAGCACAAAGATGCAAATTGTGCGTGAATATAATAAGAAAGAGCTCTTGTCGTGAGGAGAACATGGATAGGAAGTTCACCTCCTCATGGCTGAAATGAAGCTAGTGACAGTGAATCCAACGCCACCAGCTCGAATTTCAGTGCGGATACTCCACAGATTGAAGCATAACTCAAAGCTATCACCGCTTAGACTTCATGATTGCTAGATTGTTTCGAGCGTTCTCTCTCCTTTGATGATGCCAAAAAGGGGAAGAGGAATACCTAAAAAGCGTTGAAAGGATCCGAAAGAAATGGAGGACCTTGTATGAAGGAAAAACAGTTGAGGAACATAGAAAAGGGAATAAAGGAAAATTTGTTGAGGGGAAGGTTCGAAAGATATAACCTTGATGATTGCTAAAACCCCCAACAAGGTCTTGTCACAAGTGATATCATCAAAGAAACTCCCTGTGACTTTGCCGCTCGAACATCTGCAGTACCCATGGTTAAAGAGAAAGATAGTTGAAGCGAGGGATGAAGGAAGTGGAAGGGAAGATGGATGCCCGAGTTGTGGATATTTTGAAACAACATGGCGGCATTCAACGACAAAGACACCTATGCCATTTCGAGATCGGAGGCAAGGCGAAGATCTGTTGGTGAATTCAAGACGCTCGCATCCCAGGTTACTTCGTAAATATGTCATGGCCCATGCTTGGGATTTGTATTGGGAAAAAGGCCTCAAGCTATGTGAAGAAAAGGCTGACGACGAAAGACCTCGCGATCCTCTTGCTAGTCACTCAGTAGGAAAAAGAAGGCCCCAAGACAATACACGCCGAGAAGGAAGAGGAAAAGCGATGGTGGAGGAAGAGGTTTGAGACCTGACCTCTGCCCAAAAACATTGAGTACATAGATCCAGGCAAGAAAGGAGGGATCTATTGGGCCGGATTCGACGAAGTATCCAACTGCAAGTGGCTAAAAACAATCTTGAGTATGTGAAAAGGATTGAAGAAGAAAATAGAAGACAAACTCAACTTGTGGGAGGAAAGACAAGAAAGAAAAATAAGAGATGAAGCTGCGAAAAGACTTATGAGAAAAAGAAGGAGGCTGAAGATGAGAAGAAGAGAAAAATGTCGAGAAGAGATGCCAGTGAAGAAGAGAGGAAAGAAGGAAGCGTGAAAGGAGATGAAGTGTTGTTGTTCACCCTTCATGTATTTTACTATGTAAATACATCTTTATGTAAGTCTTTTGTACATCGAATAAAATTGTATAATTTCTATACTTGCGTAGATATAGAACAACATGGTTACCTTAAGTTACTGTTTTAGCGTTGATACACTCTAAACAAACTAATAAAAGAACAAGAATGTTATGATCAATAAAAGATTGATTCTACGCATACATTACGTGATTCTACATTGTCATGCGTATCTTTCTTTGTTCAATTATTGAATGAATGTTTTAAGTTTTGGCATCATCAAAAGGGGAAATTGTTGGGAAATCATTTTTAGATTTTGATGAATGCCATGTAAAACTTAGAATAGAAAGTTGGCACCCCATTTTTGTTGTAAATTGCATTGTAATAGATAGGGCTTGTCGGTGAGTTAAATCGGCTATGCTAAGATATGCAAAAAAAATCAACTCGGAGACTAGAAAAAAGACTCATTGTGGCGATTGAGTGTGGCAAAGAAGAGAAGATAGGAACCCGGCCCAAGGTCGGTGAGATGCGGTTGAGTGAAGTGTCGATCAAAGTCAACTCAAGATAGCCAAGTCTCAAGTTGAAGTGACATGATGAGTCATCCAATGATTGGAAGGCGACTTGAAGTCACCAGGGGAAATCAAGGAAATGTAGTCAAGTCGAGATAAGCGAAAGAGATCCATTGCAGGTTTCGAAAATTTCTTAAACAAGTAATACTTCCATACTGCCTTTCTTGAAGTGCTCAGTCCCAGAAGCGTGCAAAATGAATACACTAATAGGAAGCACTGCACCTGTGTCAGAACTCTGAAAAGCTGAATACTCATTCATACGAGGAAATGTCAATTTCAAGGACTGCAACAAGACAGCCAACAACCACAAGTGTCTTTTGAAAATTAACTTTATCTCTTCAACGGGCAAATTTTTCAAAAGAACGCTATAAAAGGCTGAGGAATCTATTTGGGAGAAGCCGATTACCTTAACAATCATAAAACAAACACGAACAAGAAAAGCAATATCTGTAACCAAAAATATTCTCAAATCATTCAAGTTCAATCCTCAAGCCTACACTACGAAGGAAATCAATCCAACACTCACTGTGAAGGAAAGACGACTTCAATCGGTTGAAGAGGAAACATTTGAAGAATCAAGGGTCTACACTCCACGGAGGATTGTAGAAAGTTTCAAAAGGCGAACCGGTGTCAACGTTTTGGAGGGCGTGATCAAATCGAAGAGCAGCAAGTGGGTTTTGTAAAAGCGGTTGCCACTGTGAAGAAGTTGAGTCGTCGGCTTAAGCCAAGCGTGTGATCAAGGCATCTCGGCCCGAGTCCCAAAGGATCAAGTCTTTGTGTGATCAAGACTTGCATACGGGTACATTAACACTTTGTATATTGATCAATCTTAGTGGATTCCTCCGGGAGTTGGAGAAGAGAGGAGTAGAAGAATTACTCCATCTTCAAACCTATATAAAAACTTATTGTGTCATTTACATTTCATCACTTTAATTTACGCACATTACTTTAATATATGCGATAAATTTGCTATCGAATTGATAATCAACAAAGTGCTAAAACCAAGCATTAAAACATATTTAACCAAAATTCAAGGGTGTTAAGTCTTAAAAATATATCACGCGATCGAGTTAAGTCTTTAGTCAAAGCAAATGAGTTATTCTATCAACGGCTCGATCAGTGCGTTGAGTGACTAACTCTGTTTGATTAACTAACTTAGTTGTCCACGAGGACTTCAAATGTGTAAGTATTAACTCGAGCGTTTTAAAAGGACTAAATCAAAAAGTTGGTAAAGGTTTATTCAACCCCCTTCTAAACCTTACACCCGCACCCCTTGGACCTACAAGCGAGCGAAGATGAAGCGACAATGACATTGAAATCATCCCCCACTCCCTAATGAAGCGAGGACATTGTTGTTGAAGAAGAATTCTTAATGATATTTGTGTTATGGCCACATCGAACAATATGCTTTTTATTTTTATTTTAATGCTTTGATAGTCTTGTTATTTTGTTTCACTGTCTATATTTGTAGTTAGTTTCTTTAGTATTTTTGAAGTATCTATGTGAGAAATCTAATGGACTATGATGGTTTGTGGAACATTTTGTATGATTTTGTTTTTGGCATTCATGGGTGTTCACAAGGTTTTAGTTTTCTAGTTTTTGTATGCTTGTTTTTGTGTTTTAT